>VXBB01025212.1:110883-130002 GCA_013399915.1 Illadopsis cleaveri
GGTGGGTGGCAGGCAAAAGGAACACACACAGGAAAATAATTTCCTCCTCTTTGAAACACTGAATGTTTAACCTCACAAAAAGTACCCAAATTCTGCCCGTGGGAGATGTTGTAGTCCCATCTGCCAAAATATGTTTGTTCTTTATGATTTCTCAGAGGAGGGTTTTGACTGCCAAAAACCCATCTGATCTAAGTTTTCTGATGCTGGTTGACATTGCTGTAATAAAAATTAGCTTTGTCTAATGCTGCTTGGGAAGCAAATTGCCAAATGAGCTTCAAATAAGCAAGTATATATTTAGTACATTATCCTTAAAATAATTAATTTTTATTGGAAATGCCTTATTACTGATGCTGCAGAATACTTTATTGAACTGTTGCTATTCTCTGAGAATCAATATTTTCTTGTTCATGATAATGCTACATGTGTATGGTCATTTAGCATTGCAGTCATTAACCTGGTACTCCAGTGCTTCTGTTACAGCAAATTGAAAATTTTTGCTTTTTAAAGGAAAAAAATGTAAGCATTATGATATATTATGATAAGTATTATGGTATGTTATGACAGTGATTAGACTAAAAGATGTTAATTGGAATAATTTACTGTGCAGTACAAGATCTATAACTATCAGCACAGTGTGCTATTGTTAAGACAATATTGACAAAATGATATTAAAGCCAACAAAAACAATTAGTAGATAGAGATTGATGTCACTCACCCAGACCAAGGACTGTGGGCATATCTCTTTGGCTCAACCTGCAGGAGTAACCTTGAGGGATATCCTCACTCCAGGGAGGAATTCCACACACACCCCAGGAAGGGGTTTATTAGAAGATCCTCCCATTAAAAAGTGGAAATTTAAAGAAGTCTGCAGCATAAGAAGACCTTCTGTCAGTCAGGGGTCCCCAGGCCAGCTGTGTCAGTGAGCAGATCTAGTAAGTTATCAGTGGATCACTTCTTTGTTCCTTTATCAGCTCTGCCATATCTTCAGCTCGCTATCAGGATTTTTAGCTCCAGGACTGATGAGTCAGGCTGCTTTCAGCTTCATTCATCCCAAACCCAGGGTGATGTCCCCTTCTCCATCTGCCACCGACAGCTCTAAAAACGGGGCATTGCTGGAGTTGTTCTGCTCCCACTCCAGGCAGAGCACCCTGCTCCAGTTCTGGAGTTTAACAGGAATGGGGTCAGTGCCAGAAAATTGCCATTGAACAAGTGTGTTGTTTTGAGGCAGATTTCCTGTATTTTCTAGGTAGCCAAGCCTTGCTCCTCCCAGGATTTAGCTGTAGGAATTCCTAGGCTGAGCATTACAAGGGTTCTTGGCTGACCAACTTCCACCAGCTGAGCTGGAGTTATGGCACTGCTGGATAAGGGCAACAATTTTGTAGACACAGAGGGAATTTCTGTGGCCAAAACTTGAGAAGTTAAATGGCAGAACGCACAGATGTGGACTCCTTTTCCAGGTGTGCATCTGGCATGTCCAGTCTGACTGACCACATCAAACATGTGACAACCCAGGTCTGCGCCAAATGGTAGCTGTGCCTCTCTATTTATTTATTTAGTTTTTTGGGTTTTTTTGGTTTTTTTTTTTCATTTAACCAAAGTTTAAATGGAGTTGTTCAGAAGAAAATGAAGGAGATGCAAAAGTGTTTAAAATGGAGTATATATATCTGACAGACTTTTTACTGTATCATTTGCTATTATTTCCCTGTTACTGAAAAAAAAAAGGCCTCCTGATAGATGTTTCAATAAGATCTATTGCAATAAGGAGAACAAAGATCATTTTTTCAGGCAAATACAAGTAAAATATCTAGTGAGTATCAGCAAAGCTTGAATCAGATTAATGGCATATTTGAATTTTCTGTATTTTTTCATATTTCATATCACATTGCAAAATGAGCTCAACATTTTACAGCAGTATCAGCTAGTTTAGATTAGCCAAACCCACTGGGAGAAAAAAAATTGAAGTTTGATTTGTTAATTTTTAAAATGAGCCTTTTAAAAACCATGAAAGAACATATGAACAACTTCTGGAGGCGGAAAAAATCTAAAGTACTGCTTAAATTTTGTATATTTAAATCAAAATAAAGATTCCCAAGAAATTGTGTGGACAGAAGAAATATAGCTCATGCTTCATTTGAAGAAAAAAAAATATTTTTGTGAGACAGATTTTTTTAAATTACTTTAAAATACTACATTATCTGAAAACCTGTGTTCATTTCAAGTGTAGAGCAAATAAATATACCTTAAAATCTTTGGTATTTTCCTGTCCAGTCCTGTTCTTTCTGCTGGAATTGATTAGATTTGGGTACTTAGTACCCGGTGCGGGTCTCCACACAGCTGAGGCAGGAAAAGTGAGAAGAGCAGCTTGTTGTTCCAGTGGGCTGTCCCAGAAGACCTTTCCCCTGTTCCCCCCTCTCCATGTGCACACACAGGAGCATCACTCGGAGCAGGGAGAGAGAGCAAAAAGGCCAGGGAGGACACTGAGTCTGGAGAAGCAATTAAAGTGGTTAGATACTTCCAATTTAAAAGTGGAGATGTTTCCCTTAAAGAACCACCCCAGGGCACTGCTGTGCTGTGAAGGGAGCTCTTGCCAACACTCTGGAGGCCTTGAAGGAACTTCCAGTGCTGCTCTTCTGTGTGGAGAGTTATCAGCTCAGCCACTACTCCTCAGTCACTCTGGTGATTGTAAATTATAGGGTTGTGGTGCAGCCTCCAAAGAGAAATAGAAACCACAAGGCTGTAGCTGTGTCAGAACTCACCAAATTGTCTCCACCTGGAGACTGTGTCCAGTGTGGGGCCTCAACATGGGAGAAGTTAACCTGTTGGAGCCAGTCCAGAGGAAGCCATGGAGATGCTCCCAGGGCTGGAGCCCCTCTGCTCTGGAGCCAGGCTGGGAGAGCTGGGGGTGCTCCCCTGGAGCAGAGAAGGCTCCAGGGAGAGCTCAGAGCCCCTGCCTGGGCCTGAAGGGGCTCCAGGAGGGCTGGAGAGGGACTGGGGACAAGGGATAGAGGGACAGGACACAGGGAATGGCTTCCCAGTGCCAGAGGGCAGGGCTGAATGGGATATTGGGGAGGAATTGTCCCCTGGCAGGGTGGGCAGGCCCTGGCACAGGGTGCCCAGAGCAGCTGTGGCTGGCCCTGGATCCCTGGCAGTGTCCCAGGCCAGGTTGGACACTGGGGCTTGGAGCAGCCTGGGACAGTGGCAGGTGTCCCTGCCCATGGCAGGGGGTGGCACTGGATGGGCTTTGAGGTCCCTTCCTACCCAAACTATTCTAGGATTCTCCTTTTTTTTGGAAGGAAATACCTCTGCACTAAACAGAAGCAGAATTCCCAGTCACAGGTGTCCCTTAAAGTGTGTGCCAGTTGATGGTGTGACCTGCTTGTCCATAAACTGCTGGGAGGGGGTGTTTTTCCTTCTCACAGAGTGTGCAGTTAAAACCAATGCACTGCCAGGAGTGTGCTCGAAAGCTCTCAGACAGAAATGGTCCCCAGGACCGCCAGGCACTGAAGGTTCTGCCTTGGAGGGACACCCTGGGGCTTCAGAGTCACTGGGTGTTCTTCTTGGGAGGTAAAATGACACAGGGGAAATGAGTCTAAAAGTAGCATTCTACTCCAGGTATTATTTAAACTCAAGGGGATTCAGAAGCTGAGGTCTGTTACTTGGTTAAATGCCTATTCTAATTGCTCGTTAAGAACAGAGATTAGCTTCTTAAGGACTTGAGAGGGTTCATGAGCGTATTTCCCCTTCTCTGAAAGCAGCTGCCCTGCAGCTGATCTGAAGCCAAGGTGGAGGCACTTCTTAGTGCTCCAGCATCAAAACTGTAGATTGTTTTTTATATTTTGTAATATGTTGACTCACATGATTAGTATCTTACCTTTTTTATTGTATGGAACACTAAATGCCTGATTTCTTGCCATTTTTTTTTTTCTGGAAAACAAGATGGAAAGAGCAAGAGAGCTCTATTGCCAAACCCAAAGCTCTACTTTAGTCCAGATTATCTCACCAAATAATTTATTTCAGTGAAAGCAAAATCTCCCTGTGCCCAACTGTGAAGTCTTATTGCTCTAGAAATCCTTACCAAAGGAAGAAGAGGGGTTCCATTAAGCATTTCATTCCAACATCCTCTGAATGAGGGGTGATTTAGAATTCCAACAAAACTTGGGGTAGCATCTTGAAGGCCATTTCTGTCTTGTTTTCCAGATATTGCTTCACATGCTCCCTGTTTCTCACTTTTGCATAATGCTATTAAAGATGAGAAAAGGATAGATTTGGTTTTTCTGTGTTGCTGTTACCCAAGCTAAGTAATTAAAGAATATCAACTCCCTGATTTGGGCCCGATTTGACTTTTGATAATCAGGCTGTACACTTCAAACTCCCTTGGCAATTCCAAAGGATCCTTCTTTCTCTCACTCCTCCCCAACTCCTGCCTGTTGCTGTTGTGTGCAGTAAACCTTCGCTGTCTCTCTCCCCTGAGGAGCTGGAAACGATTCCTGTAAGACAAGTACTTAGCAAATCCATTTGTAAAGTGCATTTGGAAAACTCGGGAATGTGTCGGGGGGGAGGGGGGTTCCACATCAATGGAAGGTTATTCATTCCGTGTGAATTTAGTTACACATTTTCAAGGCAGTATAGATTTCCCTCCTGAAAATAACCCATAAAATTCTCTAGGCAGGGGAGAGGGAACCCACCTAAATTGGTGCCATTTTTTTTTCATGTATTCATAGAAATATGGATTACAGAATGAATTATCATAATTTTCTCACAGCATGCCGTTTCTTGAGTGATGTTAATACCTTGATGATTGATAGTCAATGTAGAGGGAAGAACATTAATAGTAAATACAGGCATTTTATTTCCCTGCCTATACATTTTTATTGTATTTTGCCAGAAACACATGGTGCTATAGCCTTGCTGCTTTTGAACGATATCACACTATACTGCATGTCCTGAATAATTTTTTTTCTGAATAAATGAGCTAAGTAATTTATAAACATAAATATACCTAGATTTATGGCCTAATAAGATTTGATATATTTGGTTTAGGTTAGAATACAACGTTTTATGAGTAATCATATAGGTAGGTGCATACGTTGTATTTTGAGATGGCAGTAATTTACTGCAATACCCATTGGTGTAGACAGCTTTAAAATGTGCTAACTTACTGCCTTGGACCTTCAGTCTTAAAAACCCTAGCATCCTATGTGAATAAAAGATGGCTCTTAATAATTCCTGGGTTTCATGTTCGCAGGCTAAGTCCTTTTCTTTGGTTATTCTCTCTTTTTCTCTTACAAACTTCACTTCTTCAGTCCATTTTCTGCTGGTCTTCCCTATGAGTGTAGTGTGTTAAAAATAAACCAGCAGTGGCAGGTTTCCATTTAAAACTGATATTGCTCCTTTAGCACTAAAGTCCCCAGCACGGGAAGGACATGGATGGAGCTGTTGGAGCACGTCCAGATGATCAGAGGAATGGAGCAGCTCTGCTGTGAGGAAATGCTGGGAAAATTTGGATTGTTCAATCTGGAGAAGAGAAGCCTTGGGGTGACCTAACTGGGGCCTTCCAGTGCCTGAAGGGATTGGGAAAGGTGTCAGGGACTGGACTCATCTCTCAGGGAAAGCAGGACAGGACAAGAGGAAAGAGCCCCAAGCTGTGCCAGGGGAGGCTCAGCTTGGACAGCAGCAGGAAGTTCTGCATGGAAAGGGTGCTCAGGCCTTGGCAGGGGCTGCCCAGGGAGGTTTGCAGTGCCCATGGCTGGAGGTGTCCAAGGAAGGGCTGGAGGTGGCAGTGAGTGCTCTGGGCTGGGGACAAGGTGGGCATTGGGCACAGCTGGGACTGGGAGGGATTTTCCAACCTCAGGGGTTCTGTGGAGAGAGCCTACAAGAAGGATGGAGAGGGACCTTGGACAGGGCATGGAGTGACAGCACAGTGGAGAGTGGATTCAAACTGAGAGTAGGTTTAGATTGCACATTAGGAATAATTTATTCCCTCTGAGGGAGGGTGGGCAGGCCTGGCACAGGGTGCCCAGAGCAGCTGTGGCTGCCCCTGGATCCCTGGCAGTGCCCAAGGCCAGGCTGGACAGGGTTTGGAGCACCCTGGATAGTGGAAGGGGCTCCTGCCCGTGGCATGGGGTGGGACAGGATGAGCTTTAAGATCCTTTCAAGCCCAAACCTCTCTGTGATTCTATGACTATTCATAAGCCAGAGTGAAATGAGATCTGCTAGAGTTGATCTAAAACTTGCACACCTTGATGTAACCCACTAAATTACTGCCTGAATGATGTAGAGGTTGAACTTGATTTTTTAAGCAGGCATTTGCTATTGCAGTACTTTACCAGGAAGAGATGGAAGTTACACTCCAGGACTGGGGATGGTACTTGTGTTGTTTAAGAAAACTGTGCTGTTGTCTATAGCTGTCTCTCCAGGTATCCAGCTGCAGAGCAGAGATGTGACTGCACAGCTCAGCATGGACCCCAATTCTCTTTTAAATTCAGCTATTGGCATTTAGTATTTCTAGGCCATAGAGTTCCCCACACTACCTTTCCCTGCCTGGATAAGTACAGCTGGCAGCGTGTCTGAATGTCCAAAAAGATGTTCTGAATTAACTTCTTTAATGCCATTGCTCAATATTGGGTTGATTATTGTACTGGGTAATTAGAAAATACAGACTTCATGTTATAGCTTTATTTATTTAGGGAAAAGGGACAATTTCTCCAAATTTTCCCTTTAATGGAAGCTTCCACACTAAAGGTGTACTGCCAAACCCCAGAATTTCTGGAAGACTTTGAAACTGGAAGGAAAAGGAGATCACAGGATGCACTGGATTAATGAAAACAGAAGAGCTGTCGGAATCCTGTCTGCAATAAGCCAAAGCAGTGTAAGATGAAGTTGGAGCTGGTACATGCTGATGCTGTGATGATGACAGCATTCTCCAAAATCAGGATATTTTGCCTCTTAGGGCAGCTATGAGAGCGTCAGAATTCAGGGGTCATTTTTTATTTTTTAACAGGATTTTCTGTTTCCCTCTGCACAGCCCTAAAATCACGGACTGCTCCTTCCTCCCTTCTGTGCTGAGTATAATCTGCTGCTGACAGACCATACAGAACCCAGGGCGTGAAGACACACATGGAAGAATTTGATCACTGCAATTCTCAGCAGGAAAATTCCATCCTCAGGGGCTCCTCGTGTGTCTGGATCAGCCCTGGCTGTGCCCTGAGCTGTGCTGACCCCCAGCAGCTGAGCCAAGGCCTCCAGTGTCATTTTTGGATGGGCTGCTGTGGAGCTCGGGAGGTGTGCGCGTTAATTCCAGCTCCTCACGGCCCGATGGCAGTCTGGAGAGGGCCAAGGAGTGTTTGGGATTTTGAGGGCTAAAATTAACCTCTCCCCCTGCAGAACAAGGGCATAGCTTGCTCCCCTACCAGTCAGAAAATTGGGCACAATTTAGAGAACAGCAGCAAGGAAGAAAACAAACAGTTCTAGTGGAAGAGATTTCTGTCCAGGCGATGCAAAAAGAGAAATTATTATTATTATTAAGTAGCTGAATTTCTTACAGATTGGGTTCAGCAGGTAAACCCTTTTGCTAATTTTCAACCTTGCTTTACCCACTGGTCTTCAGAGGTAATTGATAAAGGTGTTTGGCTCCAGATACCCACTCAGTCCAGGGAGCTGCACTTGATATATTTGCATCTCATCAGTCAGTTGCCATTCTTCATTAGATGAGCAAAATTTTATTTTGCCCTACACAGAGAGGCCTCAGTAAAAAAATATCCTTGAGGTGTGTTATCTTTCAGTCTGAGAAGAATGTAAATGGGTATTAGAAGCTTTATTTGGTCAAATGGGGAGAATTAATCAGAGCAGTGGAAGGTGGCCTGGTGTCCTGGGAAGTACTGACTCCTGTCCAGGATTTATTTTAATAAGATATTCCAGAAGACTCAGACTCAAACAAGTGTACCTGTGCCAGGCAGCAGCTCAGGTGTGCCAGAAACTGTTGGATCCATTGATACTTGATCAACATCAACTTCTCTGTGGATGAGAGTGAGATTTTAGTGTTCACTGGGCCAAACTGGGATAGATAGTTTTCAAATGGAATAAAAAGGACCTGAGAATTGGAACATTTGGCCCAAGTCTGTTTCTTTTCTGTCTCCATGGACTTTGAAACGTTTTATTATTTTACTCCTTCTTATATGTTATTTTTTATTCAGATTTTTCTATATATGCTTTTAGTGGATAATAAATGCTTCTATTGATTTACCACTCAATAAACTAGATTTTGATAAATATATATACACTATACTTTGTAAAGCATGGTACTACCTTCATTTTTGGTGGGGCATTATTAATAATTATTTAATGCTTACCCACAGTTATGGGAAAATTACATATCATAAGCTTCCTTACAACATTTATGTGCTAATTCCACTGAAATTTATGAGTGTGTTGCTAAAAGTTGACAGGGTTTGCTCCTCCTAATAAAACATCCCATTTCTGAATGCAAAAAAACTTCACATTACTACACAGAGTGAAACATAGTGAGTGCTAGGAGGTATTTGATGTTTTAGAGGCAGAGCTGCCAAGCTGGGATGAGAACAGGAAATAAAGCAATGTTAAATTACTGCAACGTGAGTTAAATGCTCCAAACAGAGAAGCTGTAGCTGTGATCTCTGTGGCCCCAGCAGGTTACAGGAATGTTGTACAGATATTTCCAGTCTGCAGAGCACAACTATAGTTCTTAGTGATTAAAATAACTGAAATAATAAACCCCAAAATAGCTGATGACTGAAAGCAATAAACACAGTTCCAGGCATCACAGGCTGAAAAGAATCTGTTCTGGGCTGGAAATTCCGACTCTTGAAACAAAACAGAATTTCAGCTGTACAACCAGATTTATTGGCTACAACACCAGCCTTTAATGAACCTTAACAAAACAGTCAATTAACAAAGAGCTTACCAGTGCAGTAGAGCACTTTTGATGATAACGTGTTTCTCTAAATTTTGAATCCCTATTGTGGTTTGGGTTTTTTTAAATTGACTTTTCAGTTTGTTCATCTGATTTTGAGTGATTCTTCCCAATTACCCAACTTCTAGGCCTCATCACACATCCCACTTAATTTCAGGCTGGTGCTGAGCTCATCATTTAGCATTGCAGTGGGGGATATTCCATTGGCACGGTGTAAATGTTCTACTTCATTTCAAAAATAAGTAGAGCAATGTGCTTTACCCATGACGTATAACAGCATGGGGGGCAGGGGGGAGTTTCCCCGTGTATATGTCTGCTTTTATATCACAGTTCAGGTACTTCTCATGTGGGGCTCAAATTACCAAAAGTTTGGGGATTGTGATTACATCAAAGTAACACTTGCCCAGCACCCTGTCTCAGGCAGTTTGCTGGCTCAGGTGCCTTCAAGAGTGATGCAGAATGCCCTGCTCTGGGTAATTTGTCCATTCTCCACCTGCTGCTTGGTGGGTACGTGGGTTATTTCGTGCTGGAGCCTGCAGAAGTGTGTCCTCAGGTTTGCAGTTCTGTTATGAGCTTATGCGACTCCATTCCCATGGAAAAGTAACCTGAGCAAAAGAGCTGGCCAACTCCTTTTCAGGAATGTCTTTCAGCTGTGAGATAGATCTTTGGGCTAATTTTGTTGTGTAAAATGTTGTTCTCATACCACTTTTACATTAATCGCTTCCAGACATCCCTTGCTCCGAGAATGGTATCTTGTAATGACTCATTCTGTTTTCACGCCATTCATTAGCTTTTATATCTTTGTTTTCCCTGTATTTGCCTCTTCTTTTAGCTAAATATTTCCAGCCTGCCATTCTTCCTTCATTCCATCTGTGATAAGTTTCACTGCTGTATCATTGCCTGCTCTTTCTTTAATGGGGAGTGACCAGAAATTATGGCAATAATTGCACCACTTTGCTGAGTTTAATCAGTCATGTAATGTCTTAATAAGGCTAAAATTTGAGGTATTCAGTCTGCTTTCATTGTAAAGATGTAAAAAAGAGCTCCCCAATCCCACCAACACTTACATTTCTAGATGTAGATGATGCATTTGGGTAGATAAAGAGAGGACAACTTGCACTGCATTTTTAGGCTCCTAAGCCCTGTAAGGCACAGAAGGCCCCATGGTCTGTGTAAATATTTTTCTCTCTATGCTAAACAGAGGCATATTTTCCAGCTAATTTGTCTGTAAAAGAAATGCATGGGAACAGCTGTTCCCTAGCAATACCTGCCAGTCCAAACTTACCTGAAGTGGGATGAGCTGATGATAAAAATTGAGTTTGTCTAAACACCTCACTGCATTGGCAAGATGCTAACACTTGAGTTAGTCAGGATTTGCTCGATTCTTTTGGTCAATCCAGCTTTGTAACCCATCAATACCTCATATAAGTCTTCAAAGGTCAACCTCATAGCATTGAAAATCCATCTACTGCTGCAAATACCCAAGTGACAGAAATACACCTGCCAGCCCTGTAGGCCTTGGGGACAATGACAATGAGTTAGTTTAAGAAGATTATTGAATAAAGGTCCTTCAGGGACATAGTCAGCTGTCAGTGGTGGTGATAAAAGACTCTTCAGGCAGTAAAAACTAGTTTCAAAAATTAATTCATTGTTTAAATTGTTGTATCCACCTAAAATCCCATCTGTGCTTCTCCTGATTAAGAAAAATAAATGGCCTTTTTAGATTTTTAGTCTGGGCTCTTATCTCTGTGGTGCCCACATAAATCAAGTGTAACTTCAGTGAGGACTATTGCTTGTTCAATACTGATGCAAACACAGATTAACACCAAACTGACCATCAGTCTCTACTGGGAAAATGCCATGGGTTGTGTTTCCAGTGCCTGTGTCAAGGGTGGTCAGCATTCAATAACTGAGATGTAATCATGGAAGGCACTCAGAGAATGTGGTTAAAGAATGGCTGAAGTGGACTGGAGTAGTTGGCATATTCAGGAGGGATGTGATAAGTACCAATGGCTGCTCTTCTCCCTCAGGTTATGGGAAGAATTCCCCAGAGGAGCAACACTCTCCATTTGGACCATTAAATATTACACTTTGCTCAGTGTAAAGGTTATTAACTGTACAGGGCTGGCAGGAATCCATTTGCAATAATTGTATTCTGTCTGGTTCCTCTGTTGCTTCTGCCAGTGGCTAAGGCAGTTTCCCCGTCTTGTCTTCAACAGCTACCTAGAAGTTGTTGTGTGACATTTAGAGCTACTGGCAAAGTGGCTTTGATGAGGTCTTTAGTGGGGTATTTTTGGAAAGCATTTCAGCTTTAATGAGATGCCCATTCGTCCACCTCAAAGACTTGTCCTGTATCTGTTAGGCCTTTTATAGCTCCGTGTTTCACATCTGGAAAAGTCACTTCCCTGACTTTCACCCCTGTGTTAGACCAGAAATTCCAGAAGAATTAAAGCTTGACTTTATTCCCAGTTGAGCACTCTGCCGTGTTTGGGGTGAGGGCTCTGTGCTGGATGGTGCCAGATGTGCACTCCACAACACCCGCCCAAGGGACTCTGGGATTTCTTCTCCCAGATCAGAGATTCCTCAGCTTCAATCCTGTTTGGCACATAGAGGATCTGATACTGCTTCAGGTTTCCCCAGCACCAGGCACTGCACCTGAAGTGTCCCTAGGGAATCAGGGAGTGCAGATTGCTGCCATCCTGACACTGTAGAAGGATTTTATGAACAATTCCTTAACTTGGGACTGAACACAAATGACTTCATGTGGAATTCAGCAAGAGTGGGTTGACCCTTTTTTGTCCTACTTCAACACAGAAATACAAAGAGTGCAAACTGATGTGATTTCCTTTATAGCTTCATATTGACACATCAAAATAGCAAGAAATTGAGAACAGGTTGCCCAGAGCAGCTGTGGCTGCCCCTGGATCCCTGGAAGTGTCCAAGGTCAGGCTGGACAGGGCTTGGAGCAGCCTGGAATTGTGGGAAGTGTCCCTGCCCATGGCAGGCGTGTTGAGACCCTTCCAACCCAAACCTTTCTATGATTCTAGGATTATAATGAGCTAAATTCTCTCTTTCCAGTTTGTATAGGACTCCTCTGACCATGAGAAGCAATGATGTTTTGGTTACACTGAAGTAAATTCTCATTGGGTAGAGTGAAAATACCCATTTTAAATTTGCATTCATTGTTGTTCATGTGTCACAACTCAGAGAACTTGTGCTGCGTTTAAAGGTGGGGGAGACATGAATGTGGATTACTTCCTTAACCTCAGCCTACCTTCCTTTGGGTTTCCTAACAGAGAAATCAAAAGAAATATGAAATCACAGAAATACAGAATGGTTTTAGTTGAAAGGGACCTTAAAAATCATCTAATTTCAACCCCCTGCCACGTGCAGGGAAATTGTTACCTCAGTTGTGGAACATTAGAGTTTCTAGACGTTGTTCTAAGACACTAAATGCAAATTTCAAAATATTAAATAAACAAGGGTTAATATTTTCCCAAGTTCTTTGTTTTATTTTCAAGCAGGTAATTAAAAAAGCTATTCAAAGATGTTTATAAACCACAGATACAGAAGAGTTCCTAACTAGCTCAAACGATGCAAGGACAAAACTTTTATTGACTTCAGAGAATACAGAGGCATTTGAATTGTTGTTATTGTGCTCACCCTTCATTTGTGTTTTGGCTTTGTAATTTAGTTACTGGTGAGGTGTAATCACTCTTGATGGATGTGTTCACAACTAAGTTGTAACAAAAGCTGCTGAGTGTATTCTGGGAGCTGCTAATTATCCCTTAGCTGTTATTAGCTGTAGTACCAGTCAGAGATGTTTAGCTCTTCAGGACTTTTTGTGCTTACAAACAGAACCCTTATTAGTGTCAACTCTCCAAAAAGTCCACCTGATTCTGTCAGCTGTTTCCTGTAGGAGAAGGGAATACAGGTGCCCTCACCCCTGATAAATAACAGCTGTGTTAATTACCCAATACAGCCTCACCCCTGATGAGTTACAGCTGTATCCAATAAGGATGAGTGAGATAAAAGAGGGGGTGAGCTGGTGAGGGGAGGATCATCATGGAGGAGGAACCTTGAAGAGCATGAAGGAGGGAATCATGAAGCAGGATCCTGTGGGGAGAGAGAATCGCTGTTGTGAGGTGAGTCTGGGTCTGCAGTCACAGTCTAGCTGGGTAAAAGCCTGCAGTCGCAGTCACAGTCTGCACACTGATCCCTGCAGTCAGAGTTCAGCAGGAAATAACCAGCAGTCAGAGGCTGTAGGGAAACCTACAGCAGGAGCTTGCTGCAGCCAGAGTCAGGGAATAGTTGGAGTCAGGATGGCTGAGCTGTGAAGAGGAATAAACCAGGACCCTTTTCATGCTGTGATAAACAAGAAGTTTGTGTCTCAGGTCATTTCTACCCTCTAACAAGGGGGATGCTGCAACAGTTTCTAGGCTCTACAGAGAAGTAATGGTCAGTGGTGTAAATCAGCCCTTTTTTTGGGAGAGGGATCAGAAGCTCTAAGTGAAGTGCATCCCATGTGAGATGGATTTTCCAAACCCTTTACCTGTTCAGTGTCCCAGTTTAGAAAAATTGTACTGTGTGCTGTGCTTGTTAAGAGTCATAAATATGTTCCTCCTGGTATAAAAGGCTTTATGTTTGCTATATCTGGTCTCATTTTCTTGTTCAAGCCATGATGCTTTCTGACCAGAGTGTGTTTATTTCAGATTATTAGGATTTACCCTAGTAAGAGACTCATACCATGTTTTTTAGAGGCTGGAATACCTACACTCTTTTCCATGAGTCTTTGGAACTTAGCAGGGAAAAACACCTCCAAAACCAGAGAAAAGCACTTCTTGCTCTATGAAACTCTGTTCGGTTTTGGCTGAGAAATAAACTCACAAATTTTCCTTTTAAGAATTTAATTTCTTAGCAAAATGCTGGAAGTTTGTCAAAACATAAATGGTGTAGCCTGGCACACTGTGCCACTGTGGACCATGGCAGGTGGCACTGGCAGGGACATGGGCTCCTCAGGGAACACTCAAAAAGGATTTGGGCTACACTGGACTTGTAATGCAATATTGTCTCACTGATTCTAGTAAGTTAAAGAAAAAAAGAAAAAAAACCAAACAAACAAAAAAACCCCACCTAGATACTCCACTTCCCACTCAAGATAAAGATCTCCTCTCTTTGGCAGGAGATGCAGTTTGTTGTGTAAACACAGCTGGTGGAAGGTGACTGAGAACTGTTGGGATTTCTCGTTCTGCTTGTTCTCACATGAAGAAAAGACTGGAATACAGCAGCCCTCTCCTCTTTACAGTGGTTTTCTTGTATTATGAGTGGCTTCAGTTGCAGTGTCAGGAACTCAAAAGTTATGAATAGCCAGCCATGGTGTCACCTTTTAATTCAGCCACTCTGGAGACTGGGAAGAAACCTCAAATTCTATGTCAGTTCAACCAGAGAGCCCTGGAGGGGCTGGAGCATGTCCAGGGCAGGGAAGGGGGCTGGAGAAGGGGATGGAGCCCCAGGAGAGGCTGAGGGAGCTGGGAAAGGGGCTGAGCCTGGAGAAAAGGAGGCTCAGGGGGGACCTTGTGGCTCTGCACAACTCCCTGCCAGGAGGGGACAGCCGGGGGGGGTCGGGCTCTGCTGCCAGGGAACAGGGACAGGCCAAGGGGAAAGGGCCTCAAGCTGTGCCAGGGGAGGCTCAGCTTGGATATAAGGGAAAATTCCCTCACCAAAAGAATAGTCAGGCACTGGAAAGGCTGCCCAGGGAAATGGTGGAGTCACCACACCTGGAGTGTTCAAAAATAAGTAGTAGTGGACTTGTGTTGGTGATCTTGGAGGGCTTTTCCAGCCTCATTGGTTCTGAGATTGGGGTATCACCTTTAACTGCAGCACTGAACTCTGGCAGCTTCCTCATGTACCTGGGGTAAGTGCACCTGAGGGTGTGTCAGGAAGATTCTCAGCTCGTGTATGGAATTCCCAGGGTGCCTGGAGAAGAGAACAACACAGAGGATTGCTGAAAGAGAAAGGCTGACCTGTGCTGGGGGCAGCTGGAGAAGAATTCTCCTTTATCTCTGTGCGTGTTGCTGAGCAAGCCCCTTCAGCCAAAACAGCTTTTGTGGCCATTCATTGTCTCATCTCCTGCACCCTCAGGCTTAATGTGGAGAAGTGCTGAGCCCTCAGAGCTGCAAATGAAATCGATGGGCAGTGTGGTCACTCAGCATTCCCAAAATTAACAAGGAGTGGGATGGATATCTGAACATGGGGACAACAGCAAGTTCTGGGTGCCAACCTTTCATCTGCAAATGATTTGCAGCATGGCTGGTTTGGATTGTTTGTGTCTCTGTTGTGAACACTACTTGCAGTAGATGTAAATTAATTATCGTGTGTGAGATGCTTCTGGCTACAGTTTCCAGCAATAACACATGGAATTAATGTCTTTTCCATGTGCAGCAGGTTGTGGGTGGTGTTGAGGTACAGATCTTTAGTGCACACAGTGTACACATCACACTCATACAGGTACAGATGGCTTGAGATGGACCAGCACATGAAGGAGCTGCACCTGCTTCCACTGAAATCAATAAAATTTCCATCCATTTCAGTACTCACAGGAGATGATGGATTAGGAGAACTTAATTTGGGGCTTTGGGGAATGATATTCACAACTTTAATTGTATTCATATAAAATGCACATTGATCCTTGAACAAATTCTCAGTACAGCTAGCCATTGAAAAAGAAAAATCAGAACTTTGCAAATGCCTCTGCACATTCTTCCTGTGATTAACTGTTCTTTAAAAGAGAAGGTAGGGATGTAATAGAAATTATGGCCCTGTTTGCAATTATTCTGAGTAGTAAAACAGATTAAGTAGAGGCTTAAGGCATGAGCTTAGTGAATGTAGCCATACCTAAACAAACAGTGGCAATTCTGCTCTTTCACTCTGAATTTTAAGATTAAGTAAATGGCAGAGTCATTTAAATTATATGTAAATATTTGATCAATGGAGTCTTGACACTTTCGCTTGTAATTCCTACTCTCTTATTAAAATCATCCACCAAATTTTGAAGTAGAAATTAAATTTTTCTCTAATTAAAAGCATCACTTTTCAAATATGATTGTGCACTGTAACAAAAGCCACTGAAGTCTGCATTAGCACAGAAGCTCCTGAGCTCTCAGGTCTGTTGGTTACCTGTATAAGCAAACATTCTCTGCTAGAATCTCTGTGACTCATCTAATGGTGGTGGGGAGAAATACCTGGCCAGGGCAACACCTCAGATGCTGAGCAGCATTGCCCTCATGCTTAACCTCCTTCCACTTCCTTTCCTTCCTCTAGGAGTTAATTTGGATGTTTAAGAAGCATGAGGGAAGGGAAGTAAGGGAAGAGAGGTTTTCATTCACCTGTGTGCTTACAAATGATGCTGAGGCATGAGCTGTGAGCTGATCTGCAGAGTGCACATTGCCATTCAAAGATTTACAGTGTACCTGTAAAGATACCACAGGGGTTAAAATCCCTGCTCTCATCACTTTTGTATGGGAGAGAAACACAAGAAGACTCCATCTGAATCAAAATGACTTTTGCTTTTGCGTTCAGAGAAGGTGAGGGAAGAAATTTCAGCCTCAGGTTCAGCTGGGGGATTTAATCTGGATTTACACAGGTGGAATTGAGGAGAAAGGGTCACCAGGTGGCTGAGCAAGTGTAAGAACAACTGGCAGCTGAAGGGGATGGCGCTGCACCCCCTGCAACGTCTGCTCATCCCAGGCCTGCTCAGCAATGGCTTTGCTGCTTCTCTGACTCCTCAGTGATCCCCCTTGGCTTGTTAAAGATGAAGGAAAGGCTGTCTTTTGCTGCCAGGTGAGTTTTCTGCTGGGTTAGTACGTGGAACTGGGTCAAGCGAAGTTGCTGCAAGGCTAAGAGGAACTTGGGGAACTTTTGGTGGCAGGGCAGCCAACTGGGCAGAACCCATTTTCTGAGCCCCACTTGGGTCTTCATGTGAGCAGCTGTGGTGGGAACAGCAGCAGCAACGGGGTTGGGATTTGGGATCTCTAACCTCAGTCTTCTTGGGGTTTTATTGTTAAAATAATTGTTCTTTGCATCCTGTTCTGAGTGGAGGAGTCTGGCCTGGGCTACTGCATTGGTCTGGGCTTAAGCTTATAAACTTTGGCAGCAAAGGTAGGGGAAGTTTCAGTGTATGTGCAGTGTTGTTCATAAATATTGAAGTAGAAAATGAATAATGGCTAAGTCTGATTCCACAGGCTGCTGATCCTGCCTGTTTAAGATTTTTTGTTCAGATACTTCACCAAAAATCTCCCATGAAGCCTGCAAAGCTCACATATTCAGGAAATGCTTATATTTAAAGCAAATTAACAAGGAAGCTTGTGGGCCTCTATTGAAGTGCACGAGGATCTTCACAAGTATCTCTTGTTTGTAAAGACAAATGTGCAAGGACAACTGCTGCAAGCCTAAACGCCACTTCTGCTAATGAGCTGACTCTATGCCAGCACCAGGACACACCATATCTCCCCTTCAGCTGCTGTAATTAATATTCATTTTTACTTCACGGAAATCACCCCACACCAGCATCCCCGAGTTAATCCCTCTCTCGGAGTCCTCACGGAGTCCGGCGCGCCGCAGTTCCTCTCTGTTTCACTGAAGTTTGCGGGTTTGTTTTTCCTCCGTAGCGCGTCAAAACTCAGGTGCGGGGAGCGCGGAGGTGAGGAAGAGGGGGCGATGTCGGCCGGGCCGGGGAGGGCAGGAGCGAGGCAGGAGGGAGGCGAGGAAGGCAGGCAGGGGAGCAGGCGGCCAGTGCCTGCGGCTGCAGTTCGCCGNGGGGGTGGGATGGGATGGGGGACCCTCGCCATAACAGTGAGGCCGCCCGAGCTGCGGGAGCCGCGGCCCCGCGCTGAGCGGGTGCGGGAGGGAGCGAAGCCACTCGCCCCAAGCCACTCGCCCCGGTGGCTCCTGGCCGCAGCCTGGACCGCGGTGAGAGTCTCTGAGCCGTGGGTGCTGCTCCGTGGCGCCGTCCGAGGGAGATGCACTCTATCTGGGCTGCTCGGCAGCATCCCGCTCCCCTCGGGTCAAACTCCGCGCTCCTTGTCTGATATCCCGAGTGTTAGAGCTCCCCGGGACTCTGGAAATCCAGTGAGAGTGCTTCTGAAGGCTGGGATTGGTTATTAGGATTCCAAAGGAATTAGTGGGGTCCTCTGAAAATGTTTTGGGAAGAACAGGTTTTACTCCGCTTCCGTGCAGAAAATTTGTGGTTCTTAAGTCTGCGTTGACGTTTGGATCTGAGAGGATATTGAGAAACTCGAGATTTATATGGTCATCTTCTCGTGAAAGGTCAGGGGCGATTATTTTCCTTTTTGAAAGGTTTTACACGCGTGCTGGTGGTTTTGCTGATGGAGTTGCCCGCAGAAGTGTGAGGGAGGAGCACAGATAAACCAAATAAAGGGATTTAAAGACAAGAAGGGAGGGGAGTTTGGTGTAATTAAACGGGCAGATTCTCGTTTTGTATTCATTTAGCTAAGGTAAAACTCTCTTCCAGGAGAGAGAGCCTGTCCTGCCCCGGACTGGAGAGGAGTGGAGGGGGTAAGGTGAGGAGGTGAACATTTGCTTTGGAAACCAGCAGCGCTTTAGCTGCCGCTCACTTGTGAGGGGTCCTTCCCTTGCATCGGCCATAAATGGCAGGATCAGCGCGGAGTTTGTTTATTGGGAAACGAAGATTTGCGCTGCTTTAGGGTAACACCGGAGGTTTTCCCCCTCGGGGTCCCTCGTGGTCCAGCAGGGAGTGCGACTGGCCCGGGTTTGTGCGGATGTTCTGGGGGAGCAGCGGGGCCGGGGCCGGGCTGACCCGCCGCGCACACCGAGCCGCCAACAGGTCCCCGCGGTGTTGATTCGCCACCTGAAACTTCGCTCGCCGGATTCAGACGGGTGGTAGCCCTGAGACACGCTCAGCTTCCGAGGAAACAGGCCTACAGGTGGCATTTGGGGATCAGGCATCAGCAGCGAGCGCAGCCTCGGCAGTGGGCGCGCTCCGGTCCGGAGTTGGGCTCAGTAAGTGCCGGGAGCGTCTTTGCCGGCGGTTCCTTCCCCGGCGCCGCGGAGCATCTCCCGCTCGGGCAGGGCGGGGGGCGCGGGGTGGGAGCGCAGCGCAGCCGCGGCGGGGGGCAAGGAGGGAGGAAAGGAGC
>VXBB01025212.1:134630-159980 GCA_013399915.1 Illadopsis cleaveri
CTGATTTTCTGTACAGAAATGGCAGCCTGAGGCACAGAGTGTTGAGTTGCTGCTGTATGTCCATGATATGGGGGTGTGGGGTAGCTTGGGGTTGGTGTCTGCTTGGGACAGGTCCACTGCAGTGCTGGGTGGGCATCTGCTGTAGACTGAAGCCTTGTGCTTCAGAAGCTGCCACAGGACTGAGTCAGGGATATAGAGCTTTGCCAGGGCTGACAGAAAGGTATGGATACCAGACAGGAGTTAGAACTCGGCTTAAGTTCTTTTCCCTCAATTTACAAACTAAACTTCCATACGTTCCTTATGTATTGCTACTGGCCCCTGGACACTTCAGGAACCACACTTTTACTTGGTGGGACACATCCCTTAAAAGTGGTCTCATTTTATCCTCCTTTCCTTCTTCCCATGCCTTAGCAGCTGAAATCCATGGAGTTATCCCCTGAACTCTGGGATTTAAGTACTTTGTTAACAGCTTCAAATGAGGGTCATAAGTTGTTAAAACTGGTCGTGGTTAGTAAGCAGGTGAAGAAAATGAAACCAGTACCTTTGCACTTTTTCTTTCATGGCTTTAGTAAACTTCTGGTAGCCATTAGGCCTTAGTCAAAATGCTATTAAACAGGAAAATAACATGAACAGTCGCTTTCTCTTTTTGTGGTGTTTTTTTGTTTGTTTGTTTGTTTTTTGGGTTTTTTTTTTTTTTGCATTTGTGTCTGCATATGGGCCTCTGTCCAGCCAAGCAGCAAAATCTGAAAATGGGAAAGTAAAAATCTGGTCTTAGTTCAGTTTTAGCAGTAAGTCTGATATAAAACCGTTGGTTTGGCAAAGAGAACCTTTTTAGCCATGAAGGTTGTTTTTTGGATCCTCTTCATCCAAGCTTGAAGTAAACTTAACAGACTTCTGGCAAAATTAAGCATTGAGGTTTTTGTGTGTGTGAACCAGCTGTTTTTCTCAGAGTGCACAGATGAAAACTGATCTGTTAGCCAGTTATCATTTACTTCT
The DNA here is from genome assembly GCA_013399915.1 of Illadopsis cleaveri. Taxonomy (NCBI): domain Eukaryota; kingdom Metazoa; phylum Chordata; class Aves; order Passeriformes; family Timaliidae; genus Illadopsis; species Illadopsis cleaveri. The sequence continues at coordinate 135,627 of VXBB01025212.1, forward strand.
TGAAACATACAGAGGGATAACTGAATAGTGGAAACTTCAAATCTGGACCAAGCCAAAATACTGCTTGAGAATTAAACCTGGATTTGCTTGTTCTGTCCTATTAACGGTTTATGAATTCAGTGTCTGAACCACAGAAAACAGTAGTTAAAGTGGCAAGGATTGTTGCTTAAAATCCTGCAATCAGAGCTTGCTGTTTTAATTAAAAATAACTAATCAACTGATTGATGAAGAGAAAAAAAAAAAAAAGTGCCTTGCAGGTATATATTAATTTTGCTGCTACCAGAGGATTCTATGTGAGGCATTTGTTGATGTGAAGTCTTTTGGGGGAAGAAACGTTGAGTGCCTAAAAAGCTTGTGCAAGCACAGCAGGGCAGGCTTCTGGGAGAGGAGATGCTCCTGCAGCTTTGCATGCTTAGGTGATTTATTACAAGAGACTTGGCAGTCAGCACTAACCCAGCAGCAGTGGGAAGTGGTTTGTTTTTGGCAGTTCAGGCAGTGGGTGTGACCCCCTGGCAGCGGCCTGGGGTATTCCTGAGCTGTTAGGGTTAGGATGACAGGCTGTTCTTGGGCCACTCCATATCTGGCTGGGCTTTTGTCAAGCTGTAGCTCCAAAGAAGGTAGAACAAGTAATTCTGGTGGCTGGTGACAAACCTCTGGAGGAAGAGCTAAACTCACTTAAGAGTGTCTGTTTTGTACATCTAAATCTACTGATCTGGCCTCCTTATGGTCCCTCAATATGTCCAAAACTCACAGCTTCGTGTGTGAGAGGGAGAAGGGTGTTCTCCCTGGATTCACTGGGGAAGGGACAGCCAGCAGGGAGAAGAGTGATCTGCAGCTGGAGTGGGCTGCAGCTGCCTTGCATCCCTGTGGATTTCCCTGTTGGCAGAAAATCAGCCTTGTCAGTGTGATTGCCCTCAATCCTTGGTTAATCCCAGAATCCCAAAATGGTCTGGGTTGGGAGAGACCTTAAAGCCCATCCTGTCCCACCTGTGCTGTGGCCAGGGACACCTTCCACTATCCCAGCTTGCTTCAAGTCCAGTCCAGCCTGGCCTTGGACACTGCCAGGGATCCAGGGGCAGCCAGAAAATGTTAAGGAGCTACTTTGGAGGTTCCAGGGCGTGCAGCAAACCCCAGCACTGCTGAACTGGGATGAGCAAGGGAGCCCCTCTGCTCTCTGCCTGTGTGGCAAAGGCAGGGGAAGGTGTTAATTGTTGGTTTGTTTGTTTGGGCTGCACTGGAGGAACTTTGTCTCTGCTGGGAACCTCTTGTAGGGACTTTGGGGAGCAATTAGAGGCCCAAAGAGATGAGNGTTAATTGTTGTTTTGTTTGTTTGTTTGGGCTGCACTGGAGGAACTTTGTCTCTGCTGGGAACCTCTTGCAGGGACTTTGGAGAGGCCCAAAGAGATGAGTGCTGGGCCACAATTAGGAAGCTGCAGCTGCAGTGGCAGCAGAGCTGGGATGAGGCTAGTGCCAGCCAGGCTCTCCCACCCTGTGGATGAAACTCTTGCCTGAGCTGTGCTGGTTCATACTGGGAATAACCACTGGGAAATATAAATTTAGTTGGAATTTGCATCGGTGGCATCAGGATTGCAAACTTAGCCTCAAGGTGAACAGAGGAATCCTGGGCTTTCTCCCAGTTTTCCTTGGAGCTTCAAACAAACCAAGCTTGCCTGTCCTGGATGTTTGCCTGAGGAAAGGCCACGGACTGCTGTCCTTCTCCATCCTGCTTTGTCTGTCATCAAACAGCGCCCTGCAACACAGAAAAAAGACAGTTCTGGTTCAAATAAATTCCCTGGAATAGTGCAGTCTGAAGGGCAAGGAAAAAAAGAGCAACAGAGGGAGGTTCAAAGGGAAGTGGCACAAAGGCTGCAGATGTTTTCTGCCACTGAAATGTGCCCTTTTTTTTTTTTTTTTAAATTTAGTTCATACGCTTCATTTTCTAACCCGAACAAACCATTTGAGGTATTGAGAGAAGTGAGGTAAAAAGGCAAAGCTGTCTGATTAAAGCTGGTGGAAGGATTTCTGGGAGCTGTTTGGGAAAGAGGCAAGGAGAAAAATACTCCTGGTAAAGTATTTTGAGGAGCCATCTTAGTAAGAGTAGTGAGTCCTTTCTAAAGTAAAGATTATGCTTAAGAACTGAAATGCTGCTCTGGTTGAAGTGATTTAATTAGTGGGAGACAAACGTACAACCACTTTTACCAGTGCTTGTTATTAATTTGGTGGTTGGGCAGTCAGCTTTGGATAAGAAATTGTGCCTAAAATAGCTTTGTTTTTCCAGTAGTGAACATTACTACATGCTTCTACTTAAAACCAACCCAAATAATTCTGTATTTAATGGCTTAGGACCCAGGTTGTAAGATGGAAGGTGTAAATAGCAGTGCCTGAGGATCTGGGAGGGCTGTGTGGTAAGGGCTGGTGCTATGATATGTCCATTTTCCAAACTTTTTATTGTAACTGGGGAACCTCCCTGCACAGCCAAGTTATTGCAGTCACTTTGTTCATGTGCTGACTGCTGTATTTAATTAATTCACATGGTTCCTTCTTACATATTTAAGCAGATAAAAATACTCCTGTGTTCTCCATTCAAATTCTGGTTCAGTGTTCACTCATTGGAGGGTTTTGGTGATTTTTTTTTTTCTTTTGGGTGAGATATACAACTGCAATCTGTTACGTTGGATTTCATGCGGTGCTTTTGACAAAAAACATGAATACTAATCTCAGTGTGAAGAGTAATTTGGATGGCTGATTGCAACATTTTCAGTTTCCCCCTCTGTACCTGGAGAAGCAGTGCTCCTGTCTCAGTGGGTGTTGGCTTCCACTGGGCACTTCCATGGTTGATTTTTTGGTAACAGGGAGGGAACTGCTGTGCTCTGATGGTCTGGGTGTGCTGGGAGCTATCCCATGGGAATGCTCCACATGGATATTGTGACCTCTGTGCCATCTCCTAGCACCGTGTGAGTGTAGGACTCCAGATTTCTCTGGTATCCATGTTATGGCAAAGAGCATCATTCAAAGCCGACAGCTCTACTGAGATATCAGGATATTCCTTGGACTGGCAGCTCCAAACACTGCTGGGATGACATCAGGCAGCTTTGTGCTCCCTCCTTGCAGATCTCGGTGTGACCTTGGCCTGTTTGCAGGGTTGTTTCCCCAGTCAAGCACACACCCCTTCCCTGCTCCCATCACAGGAGCTGTTCACACTTCAGGGATGGATTTTACAGCACTGGGCAGGTGGCACTTGGATTGTGGGTTGGAAGTGGGCTTGGCAGGGCTGGATTTGCAGCTGGATTTTGATCTTGGAGGGCTTCTCCAACCAGGATTCTATGATGATGATTACTACCATGATTGTGGAGAAAAGGAATCTTTTTCTAGAAAGAGAAACCCACTATGGCCTTTTAGGAGTAGAAGAAAAGGCAGACATTGTTGATATGGTTTTGATTGAGCTTTCATTAAACTGTTTTTTGAGTGTTTCCTCTAAACAACAAATATTTGAGTGTGGCTGCACTCCAAGGTTACATTCTTGAGCACTATGGTAGATCCTTAGTCCCAAGATTCTCCCATGAACAGAACTGTGCTTCACCAAGAAAACTGAATTCATGGATTATGAACTCCTTTGGGTTTGTTCTTCCAGTTTTTACACTTGAGTAACATCCAAGCTTGAAATAACTTGGGAGCCTTTGGTTTCTGGTGGTGTGTTCAACGACACAAAATAGCTTGTAGCTTTCTTCTCTGCTTTTGTCTGCAAACAGAGATTGCAAGTTTGAGGAAACTGTGAGGCATCACAGTGGAAATAATTAGAATATGGTGTATTTAATTTAACTTGTTGCATCTAGAATGAGTGCAAACTAGAAATGAAACCCACATTCCAATGGAATTAGGTTGTGACACTTTGGTGCCATGTGTATGACAAGGAAAAATGAACAACTTGATGCAGAAATAGATTGTGATTGGATTTTTATTTTTTTTTCGTTTCCTGTCAAAGAAAGGGGAGGGAGATAGATGTGTGAGCACAAGATAAATTCAAAGAAGCACTGACTGGTTTCTGAATGCATTTAGCTTATGGAGCTTCAAGTTATTTAACATTCACAAATAGGATCTTTAAATCTCTCAAGAGCAGTCTGAACTCTGTTACTCAGATGTCCACTAGAATGAATTTGTTCATAGTAATGAAATTGCTGCAGTTTTGATAGTCAAGGAGCTTTCCAAGACTCTCATTTCACTAAAGTTCCTGGACTTTTTCCATTATAGGTGCCCAAATCAATCACAGAGCAGATGATAATCTTATTCAGCAGCCTTCCTTTACTACTTTTTCACAATTTTTTTTTACTTTCTGAGAGCAGTGCCTTTCATTAGAATAAAACTTGCAGTTTAGAAAAAAAAATAAATCTTTTAACATTTAATGTGAAACAAGGCTATTTGCATAAGTCCTTATACCTGAGGAAGATCTGGATAAATGCACCCGGTGAGTTTCAGATGGTTTTGGTTTTTAAGGCTGTACAGCCTTGAATCAAATAGAATTCATGACTGGTGAACCATGGGGCTGGTAAAATTCACTTTGTACTTTGAAAAACTCCAGGGCATGAGATACTGTGAAAACACAGTTGGAGTAGGAGTCCACAGCCCCCAGGAATTCCCCAGCAGCCTCTGTGGTGTCCTTGTGCCTGGCAGCCCCCTTGGGAAGCACAGGAGGGGAAAGGCTCCTGGTGGATGGTGTTTCTCCTTTCTGCAGTTGCTCTGGATTTATCCAGAGGTTTCTGTGGGTGAGGGAAATTTGGCAATATGGCAACTAGAGCAGGATAGGAAAGCTGGCCACCCTTGTGGCATTTTTTCATCTGGGAAGGAAGCTGGAGGACTGAAGCTACTGAATAGGTGAATCAGGCTGCTCATGAAATTCATAATAGATGGAGGTTTTGTCCACTGATGCTGCAACTCACTTCCTTTCAGCTTTATTTCTTCCTGATCATAACTTCAAACAGCACTGAGGCAGTGGAAGACAGTGCCTGCATTGCCTCATTGAAGGGAAAAGACAGAGGATTACTGAAACCCCTTAAAAACTCTCTTTTTTGGGATGGGTTTACAATGATCTTCCTTAGAGTCTTTGATAATGTTCCTATTCTAATATCTTTGAAGGCAGATTACAAAAAAAAGGAAAAAAAAAATCTTCCAGCTACTAAGGGAGTCTCAAACTAAAGGGATTAATCCATCAGAAATATGGATGTTATGTCCTCTTGCCCTCCCACAATTTTCAGTTTGGTGACAAGTTTATGACTTGGGCTGCCAGCCACAGAGGATGTCATTGAGGGCATGAAATTCCAAGTTCTTTCCAAGGATGTCCTTGTATAACTCCTGTGGAAGAAATGAGCAGGTTTTGTGTTTTGGTGGCACAACAAGTAACGGTGATGCCAAGGCTGCTGTGAAATGAACTCAGTCTTTTGAGCCACGCACGTGTGATAAAAGTTGGGACTTTTTGGATAGAATGGGATCAGTTCAGGGCAATTGTTGGTTTGAAAATAATTCTGAACTGAAATGAGGCTGGCATTGGTGGTGCCAGAGTTTAGTCCCTGTGTGTTGAGAAGAGCTGGTGGTTTGGTGGGGACATGTAAAGCTGAAGAGAAAATGTCATGCTGGTGGAAAAATTTTTCTAATCCTAAATTTGCATTGAGTAGCCTGAATGTGGCTGTAGAATTCTTCTGTCTGTGTGTTTTAGAGTGAAGCCGGTCTTTAACTTGATGTTAAGACCAACAGCTAATGGAATCCCAGAATGGTTTGGGCTGGAAGGGACCTTAAAACCCATCCAATGCCAAGGGCAGGGACACTTTCCCCAATCCCAGGCTGCTCCAAGCTCTGTCCAACCTGGCCTTGGACACTGCCAGGGATCCAGGGGCAGCCACAGCTGCTCTGGGCACCCCGTGCCAGGGCCTGCCCACCAACAATTCCTTCCTAAAATCCCATCTAATCGAATGCCCTGCTCCTCTGTCTGCACTCAGATACATTTCCCCGTGTCAGTAACATCTTCACTTGCTGTTGGAATACTTGAGGTGCTCTGGGAGATGTCCAGGGTCCTGAAACGACAGAACTCAGGTCACTCCTCAGCAGGGAGAGAGTCCCTGAGACAGGAACATCTCCTACCTGAGGTTCACTAAGAAATGTGTCCAGTGAGACTGTGCAGTCTCGGAAAAAACAGTTCCTTTCCAAGACAAAAACTTTGGAGGTTGGTTCATTGCAATTATCTGTGTCCCTGTAACATCTGCTGGAATTCTGCTTTTTGTGATTTAGTTGGAAACCACCTTCTGTCTCCTGATACAGGTGAATGCATGCACGTGCTCCAGGTCTGCATAAGTAGAGGAGAATTTATTTGTAATGCAAAAGAAATGAATATTTTTCATTAAGTGCAGTTGTAGAAAAGGCACACACAGGTTTTAATTTTAAGACCAATGTAGATCAATCTTTTCAACCAACATTTGTTTGCAGTTCTTGTACTGCTATATATGATCTCTTAGCAAAATCACTTGCAGCTTAATATTACATGGGAAATTAAGAGTAATGAAATCCATCACTGAGGTCCTGTTGTGAGCAGACAGGCTGAAACTCTTGTTAATGCGCTGGTTTACTCACAGAAACGCTCTTTCCCTTTCACTCAGTCTCCTGATCAAATTTTAACAGGAGGTTTGACATTTACATGACATTCACATCTGTAGGAACACTGTTTCCTTTTCCCCACTGCTCCGTTTTCTCCGAGTTAACATTCTGCTGGAAGCAGTGAGAGGGCTTGGAGAAGGGAGCCAGCAAGAAAAGATCACTGTAATAAATTGGTTGTGTCCTCCAGGCTGACTACAGCTATTTCAGCCTTCTGGAGGGGTGGGGAAAAGGCTTTAACCCACAAATTGGTGGCAGTTTTTGGGGCATTATCCGACAGATTGCCCGGTCGTGGCCCCCTTGTTGCTTTTTGTGCAGCATTAGGAATAACGTGATGCTTGCTGGTGGCATGGATTTGGATCAGGCTGTGGGGCTCAAGAATTTGGGAAGGAGCTGGAAACCTGGGATGAGGATGTAAACCCCTCAGGGAAGGATGAGAGTGGACGATATTCAGCCAGAGGGTCCCTTGCTGAGCTGGCTGGAGACCTTGGAAAGGGGCAGGGATGAGCCAGGGGCAGTGTGTTGCTCACAGCGTAGATGAACAATGGAAGCTCCAACAGCACTTCCCATTTTACCTGGTTTTGCAGCTGTATCCATTCATGAGTGCCTAAATGCTCTCCAGATCTTCCTAAAAGCCACGGAGCCACTTTTAGCTTTGGTTCTGCTCAGTTCAGAGCTGATAGAGAGGTGTGTGTTCTGTGGGCATGCAGGAGTGAATTGGTTTTCGTGGGAAATGGGGACATTCCTGTGCTGAAGAGGTTTTGTTGCATGCAAAGGAGGAAGGACATGGAAACATGGAAGTTTCGATGTGAAATCTGAAGCAGGCACTGAAGGAGTGCAGCTGCCCTGAGCATGATCAATGCCAGGCTCAGAAGGATTAATCTACATTGCCATATGAAATAAAGCTTTATTTTCAGATGTTTCTATATCCCCAGTCTGATGGGCACAGCCTTTCTGGGGAGCTGTATGCCAGCCTCGCCCTGCTGTATGTTTTTTAATAACTGTGTGTATGATTCAATCTTGGTTTTAATTCCATCATAACAGTATCATGTCTGTCAGGTGGATTTAGAGGTCGAATTAGCAGCATCTCTACTTTTACAAAATGCATCCAAATGGAGCTAAAATAAAAATTCATATCTTTCCCAGATCACAGGGTCTAGAGTTGTTGGCAGTGGCTTGTTCTCCTGTGGTTAGCACGGAACAATTTAGACATTTTAGCTGACCCATCCTTATATAGTTTCAGGCAGGCCATGAACTTGAAATTTTAAGAACGCAAAGTGAGCTTTGCTGATAGGTCTCTAGATAGTTCTTCCTTTCTTCCCCCTTTTTCAATCCCATTGCAACACGTAGCAAATGTGTTGTCCCATTGCTGTTATATTTCCTTCCACAGAAAGTAAAAAAAAAACAAAAAAACAAAACACCTTTGTATACTCAGAAGTGTCAGAGCTGCAAGGAATTGGCTGCATTGGGCAATGGTGTCACTTGGGAGATGGTGAAGCACAACTAATGAATTTTGGACTCTGAAATCAGTTATAATGAGGGACTCAGAAGCTGGAAAATTATTTTTGAGAACTGTTAGAAGCAAACCCAGCTCTTCTCACCTGCGAGGCTGGATGTTGACTCCAAGGTAGGCAGGCATGTCTAATGGCAAAAGATTGGTCATCAGATTTTAATCTACCGGGGTTGATGCACATCCTGGCTGCTTTGGAAATGGATGGAATTAGGGAGCAGGAGGTAAACATTGTCTTGTCTCTCTTCACATATGTTCTTAGGTAGTGGTCCCAAGTCTTGTTCCCGTGTTCTGTGCCATCCCTGCTTTTCAGTGTTGTTGTGTCAGCTTTTTCAAAGAGTTGCATTGCTCTTTCAAATAATGCAGGCTTTAGCTTCTTGTTCTTCTTTTGTATAAAAACCTGATTTTTTTCTTGGGTTGAAAAAAGAAAAACAAAAAGGGAAAAAATAAACAAAGAAAACCAAGACCTTCTGCAGTTTTTGCAAGAAGATTATAAAAAAAAGAAAACGTTGAGCACTGGCCCAAGACAGCAGAACCCTTGGCAGGGTCTTTCCAAGGGATCACTTAACAGGCAGCCTCCTGTCCTGGGTTCCTCCAAAAGCATCTCTGATGGCTCTGCTCTGATCACCTGTGCCCTCCTCCTTGGTGAGCTCTGTTTGCTTCCTGCCTCTCCAGTGGTCATTTAGAAAATTGTTTCCTTCAAGTGCTCAAATAAACAAGTGGCTTGGTTGTTAAAATTCTCATAGGAATTCAGTGCTTGAGGGGACCATTGAGCCTGCCTGGCTGAACATTCCCTCTCACAAAACAAAGCATGTCATGGGTAATATTCCCTCTTCTCAGCCAAAGGCTGATTGCTCAAATTACTCTGCCTATCTCTTACAAATTACGCTTATTTAAGACCCATATTTTCGTATTTGCTATTGTGCCATCGTTGTCCTTTTGCTGAAGTAGTTTCCTGCCCTCTTTGGTGTTCCCTGCTTCCATAACATGTTTTGGAGAGAGGGATTACGTTGCTTTTTTTTTTTTGCCTGTGGTTTCCCAGAGTGAGCAACCACTCTCTTTTGAAACTTGCTTTGCTCCCAGCATCAACAAAAGGTGTGAGCTGAGGTTTCATCTAGGGCTTGAGGATTTTCTGCATTTAAAGACTTGTTAAATCAAAAAAAAACAAAACAAAAACCAAACAAAAAAACCCTTGGCATTTTGGAGCTGTGTGGGCAGTATGCAAATGTGTTATTGCCAAGGATTAAACCAAACAATTTCCCCTCACACTTGTAGTGAGGAAAGTGTGGCTTCTGAGGGTTGAGGGAGCATTGTTAGAAGAGGATTCAGCAGGAACTGCAGAGATAGGGCAGGAGAGAATGGAATCAAACTGAAAGAGAGTGGGTCTAGATCAGATATTAGTAGGAAGTCTTTCTAGTTCCTCACCACCTGCACAGGGTGCCCAGAGCAGCTGTGGCTGCCCCTGGATCCCTGGCAGTGTCCAAGGCCAGGCTGGACTTTGGGGCTTGGAGCAGCCTGGGACAGTGGAAGGTGTCCCTGATGGTCTTTAAGGTCCTTTCCAACCCAAAGCATTCCATGATTCCAAAGTGCTGCCTAGGGAAATGCTGATAGCTTCCCTTCCCTCTCTCTCCAAACAGCCTGTGCAGTGTAGGCATTTCATGGAACATCTGGGCATCCCTCCTGTCCCCAGCCACCCCAATCTGTGTGTCTCCCCTTGGATGAAAGAGGTGGGACCAGTTATACTGCAGCCTGGTTCAGGGCAGTTTAAATGCTTTTTGTGTGGAGCAGAGCCTGAGCTGGCAGTGTGACCTGTGCACTCAGTCCAGCTGTGCAAGTGTCTCATCATCATTTTGCAGGATTTGCTGCTGTGGGCACAGCTCCATCTCTGCTGGGCTCAGGGGAGAGTTTCCAGGGCATGTCTGGTTCTGAACAGGCTTGGTTGTGTTGGCTGGGGGGTGTCTGACCTGGCAGGAAACCTTCACCTGATTTGTGGTCTTGTGCAGCATTGTTTAGAAATACTCTGCTGAGCTCTCAGCAGGGTAGGCTGAGTCCCTTGTGGGCAGGGCTGGGGCTGGAGCTGAAGCCTGCTCACGTCTGAATCAGCCTTTCCAGAGGCAGCACTTGGCACCGTGCCTTTTTTCCTGGTGCTCTCCTGCAGGATCCTGCTGGCCTCGCTTGAGCACACAGAGCCAGCTGGGCTGGCATGTGGGTAATGAGCTTTTCTAGAACCTCCAACAGCCGAGGGCAGGCACAGCTTGGCAGCTCTAGAGGAGCAAGCTCAGGTATGACTTTTTATTTGGGTGGACACGCACCCACTACTCTGCTTCACACTGCCCAGGGTTGTAGCAATGTATCTGCATAACAGGCCATTCTGAGGCACCAGCCAAACTGGCTGTGAGTTATATTATCAAACCACCTGCAGTTTTGTTGTTAGAGCTCTCAGGAGTTCATCAAGGTTACTGAGAAAACAACAGGATCAAAAATAAGAAGAGAGCCTGAGAAAATGTCTGCAAAAAATGTAAACCCTGGATGGGGCAAGCACCATGTGAAGATGGAGGCTTGACCAATTGGATGTCCTGAAGGATGTGTGCCTGCCTCATGAAGAAGCAGCTCAGCCAGCCCAGAGATGCCCACGTGGACAGCAGACCTAGAATCTACATCTGACATGGAATGGAAACAATAAATGGCTTCTGTTGGAATAATATTGATTCAGTTATTCAGTGGCCATTTCCCCCTGCCCAGAGTGTTTCTGCAGGCTGGGAGAGCTGTGCTGGTGCCTTCCCCCAGCCTTATTCCTTTGCATTTCCATTCCCTTTCCCCTCACACCAGTCCTTCAAGTTCTATTTTCTCTGGAATATGTTCCCCTTAGGATGTTGCACCAAATACATCACTACAGTTCCAATGAGGGGAGAAACATTACATCAGCTTTATTTATCACTGCCTCAGTGGGAATATTTTGAGAAGCTGTTGTATTTGCTGGGTGCCTGAGTGGGTCTTGGGCACTGAATTCCTCTCATGTTTGCCAGTTCTTCACTGACCTGTGCATCTTTCAGCATGGTCTCTCCTTCCAAAACTCTGCATGCATGGGATTCAGACATACCAACACAGCCGCTCAGATTTCTTTTTTCACCGTTTTTCCCCCAACTAAAAACCTGTATTTCCTATCCTGTGGCCAATCATATCATTCATGTCTTGCAACACTTGAGCGTCCTGAAGCAGCAGGATGTGCAGTGGGAATGGTGGAGCCTTCTGAAGCCATGGCCAATCTGGCTCTGCCACTTTCAACACCTTGAACTTGTTCAGGTCTTTCATCCCTTGAGTGGTTGCCCTCATTACCACCTGTATACCCTGGTTTATGAAGAGTACACACTTTGTAAGGTTTCCCCCCAGTTTTTGGGGGAATTTTCTGTTTTTAAGACCCTGCTTTTCCTTCTTCTGCCACATGGCTCCATTCCTCCTCTGGCTGGAATACATGGCAGAGTAAGGAATAGAGAGCTCAGCTCTGTGTCTGCTGCTCTTCAGGTTCAACAGCTCATTTTGCTCCAACCTCAGCCTTCTGCTGCAGGCCATGGTGACACCCTTCCCTTCATACCAAGGAGGAGAAGAGGGAAGCAAATGTCTCCAAGTGGTAACACCACAGAAGTGTAGGAGTGTTTTGGTACATGTTCCTCCTCTAGACTATTATATGGCTATCACCACTAATTTTAATTTTGCTCCAGAGGATTGCATCCAATGAGAGGAGGAGGAATTGAAATTTTAAAAGCAGTGTGCATGAAAATAACTTTCACTTCCTCCATTGTACTGGGAGCTATCTATGGAGAACAGTGCTGGTAGCTCAACAGTATTGGGGAAAATCTGAATTTAAAAAGCCCTTCCCTGACAGCTGTGTCCAAATGCAGGCTTTCCTCTGGTTTGTTACTGCTCCAGGACGGCAATTCCAGCCTGGCAAATAGGAGAGATTGAGGAATATAGGAGCCACAGATCCCTCCTCTTTAAATTACATTACCAGTTAGCAGCAGGGTTACCTGGACACTTCTCAGCTTTCCCTCAGTTATTGCTTCCAAGAGCTGAGCATTTTTACAGCCTTTTAATTTTCTCCGTATTTTTAAGACCCTGAAGAAGCAGCGATGAGCAGGACCATTAACACCTCGGCTCAGGACTAATGAGCAGCACCACTCGCGTGCTGGAGGTATCGATTTCTCCGCTCCCGTGGTGTTTCTCCCTGGAATTCTTTGTGCTCTCCCTTCGGCTGTGCCGGCTGTTTACTCACAGAACACCCGAGTGAGGAGAAGATGAACTGCCGGGATTCTGCTGCCCGGGCATTGATGCATTGCCTCTCCCTTTGTGCTCTTTAAATGCCAGAAATCCCCTTGCTTTTCTTTAAAACATCTTTTTAATCTCTTCTTTCATCCATGAAGAAAATGAAGAGCTGAGTTCAACAGTTCTCCTTTCCCCCCCTGCCCCCCTATGAAGGCGTTTCTTTCCCTTCAGTGGCACCTTTCTGGTATGTTCCATCTCTGAGAAGAACAAACAGGCAGAATTTATTCCATATTTGTGTATGAGGATAAATTCTCTCTTTTTTTTTTTTTTTTTGATCAAGCAGTTTTGTGTGGGTGCTTCATCAGGATTTTGGGATTTTAAAACAGTCGTGAATTTGTCCTGACCTTCATTTTTTTCTGTGTCACATAAGGAAAACAAAAGGATCTAAATTAACAGTAACAGTGAATAATGCTGTCTAAATTGAAGAATAAAGTGGAAGAGGATAAACCATCAGTAAATGCACTGGTAAAATGCCCTGAAATAGGCTGCTTGCCTTCTTTTCTTGATGTATTGCCTTTTCTGAGCTCAGATGAATACTTATTCCTTAAAAGCAATTTCAGATTCATTTATCCTTGCAGCATATAACTTCACCCTGTAATGTCTCTTGTGACTAAAATATTGTTTTGGAAGAAAATATATATATATAAAAATAACCTTAAGTTTAAACTTTTTGCTGCTGCATTGTGAGGGGGTTTTTTTTTGAGGTAGGAGTTGGAGCAGAATGATTTTATGGTGTTTGTGCTGAAGCAGAATCAGCTGCTCCCTCTGTCTCGGCTCCCAGTTCCAGCACTGGGTGGTTTTGATACCTTTCTTACATTGTACATGAAATTCAAATGATGTTAAAGCCTCTCTTTCCACGTTAGCTTGTTCCAAAAGCCCTTTCTTGTCTTAATACTGGGTTAGAGGACAGATTCTGGAGAAAGTCTGCAGAAAATAATGTAAATCCCTCAAGGCCCACTTTGGTTTGACTTGTCAGTCATGTTTTCTACATCGTTTGCTCAAAGGCGTGGTTTAAAGGCAGGCTTAATGTTTTTTAAATAAACTAGTTCTTAGGATTGCATTTACTTTTTTTCCTCAAGTTGTGTTGGTGTACTTCATATAAAACTGCAGGTGCTGGTAGAGTGCAGTGTTTTGAACTTTAAAAAAAATTTAAAAAATACTGGTCTTTGACAATGAAATAACTAGAAATTATCCAAAGTGGCTGAGGTTGGAGCAGCCTGATCTGTGGAAGGTGTCCCTGCCCATGGCAAGGGGTGGAACTGGATGGGCTGTAAGGTCTCTTCCTGTCGCTGATAGGGACACGAAAAAAACCCACACTCACCGTCAGGTTGATGTGAGGAAAAGAAGGCCCAGTTTATTATGATTTGGGGTTTAATTAGGATTTGGAGTTTGATTAAGGACTGGAGGACAGGAGGAACACCTCTCTGACCCCAATGGTCAATTCAGAAGTCCATCACAGAGAGGAATAAAAACAATCTACTTTGTTTTGAGAAACTCCAGAAGAACTATGTAAACAATCATCAGAAGGCTAAAGATCAGGGCAACATCTTCCCACCCAAACTATTTGAGGGCTTGATAAAAAATAAGCTTTTTAAAGAAGTGACTTATTATTGAGGAGTTCTCTCCTTACTGATATTTTTATTTCAGGATGTTCCTTTGCAAAATAATTGGGAAGAGCCATGTTTCTCCATGCTAGATGTGGGACACTTCCACCTTCTTAGGTGGCTCAGAGAAAGAGAGGAAAATGGTGCTGCCAAGTGTTAGGAGGGACCACAGCTCAGGGAAACGTAATGTAGCGACAAAGAAATTAAGTACAGCTTCAGAAAGTCAAATATCTTGTTAAGTCTGGGCAGAAATCAATAAGAGCTTTTGAGAAGGGTGGTATTGAGCATTCTATTTTGAGAAATACTTGTGTCTCTGGACAACCAGAGCAAACAGCTACAGCAGGGATGCAGATGAATTTTGCAGTGACTTTTTCTAGCTGTGCACATTGGGAAGTCAGGGGTGGCTGTCCTGCTGTGCCTCTTGAGCTGTGCTGGGGTTTCCAGGCACCTCTTGGCACCTTGGCTGGGCAGTTTTGTGTTCCTGGTGATCTCTGCAAGTGCCTGAAAGGAGGTTGTGGCGAGGTGGGGTGAGGCTCTTCTGCTGTGTCTCGTGAGAGGATGAGAGGAAATGGCTTTGGGGGGATGCACCAGGGGATGTTCAGATCAAATACTAGGGAAAAAAAAAAAATCAGTAGATGAGTGGTCAGGCACTGGAGTGAATTGCCCAGGGTGTTGGTGGAGTCACAGTTCAAGAGATGTCTGGATGTGGCCCTCATGGGTGTGATTTGGGGGCGATGGTGGTGCTGGGGAGAGGGTTTGTGACCTTACAGGTCTCTTCTCCCCCCTTGGTGACTCTGCCAAGAGCCCGGTCTGTGGGCTGTGCTCACGCTGAGCCTCGTGGGGACTTGTCTCCAGGTCCCCAGGCAAGTCACTGCAGCTCCCAGGACCAGGGTCTGGCTGCCCTCCCCCTCCCCATTAGCTGTGCTCTCCTGTTACAGAGCAGTAAATGATCCTGGTTTTTCCATTTCCATTAGGGCTCAGCTGTGATGTCAGGTTTGACGTGGCCCTGGTTGAGAAACGTTTGGTTTGACCCACTGGAAGTGCTGATTCTGAGCTGATCTCCAGCTCTCTCCTGTCCCTGCTCTCTCTGGGGGTTTGGCCAGAGCTGCTCTAAGTGGAGAACAGGAGAAAATCCTGGAAAGCAGCTGCATTTTCCCAGTGTGGTGGTTACCCACAGCTGCTGGTTTTGCTGTTTGATGCAGTGGCAGCTCCTCTCTGTGTGGAGGCCCCATCCTCTTGGAAAGAAGTGCTCCAGGCTGCAGGAAGGCAAGTAGGTGGTTTGAATTTTTTGGTCTCAGTGATGCTCTGTGCCCTTTGCGGGAGGAATATCTACATGTCTGCAGCAATGAAACTTGTACTGGGAAATAAGAGCAAATTGTGCTGAAGTCAACTGAAATAAGAGCTGGACTTTGTGCCAAATTGCAAACTGTAGGCCTCTCAATCATTCCTCTGCAGAGAGCAGCCTATAACAAAGATTACTTTGCTGCGAGACCCACAGAAAAATATCTGTTCTCTTGCACTTATACCAGTTAATGATACAAATCTGCTGATGGCTGGGAGTATTTATTTGCTGTGAAAAGAACCTGCTTATGTTGCACTGAGCGTCAGGGCTGGCTAGCAGGTACCAGGGTTGTGTGTTAGGGATGTAAATGATCCTGGGACATGCATTATTGACATGTCCCAGTTCCAGGAGCACGGCAACATTTCCTGTGGGCTTCCAGGTGAGTTGGGAGGAGTTTGATCCTGAACTAGTGGGTTTACACTGCCAGAGCAGGTAAGACACTGGAGGGCACTGGGAAAGCCTGGGGGGCTGTGGCAGGGGAACCAGCTTTACCCCAGGGCAGAAAGCTCAGAGCTTAGGGGTGTTTGAAGATGTGGTTTCAGTCAGCTTTTCCAGCTGTGGCAGCAGGCCCTGTACCTGGCTGTCTTTTCAGTGTGGAGGGCAAAGCTCTTGCATTAGCTGTGCTTTTCTTGTTTCCTCCCACTGGGGGGAAAGACATGTTTTCAAATGAGCAGGTGTATATTTTCATAAGCCCCAAGTATTCCTTTGTGGATGAAAGAGTTGTAAAACATCTGAAAGCTATTTTCTTTGACATGAGCTTCTCTGTTTAAAGAATGTGGGGAATAATTTCTTATTCAGGTTGAAGCAGATGAAATTGTTACGATGTTCTGATGTAATGGACTGTATGAAATGGATATTTGAGCCTTTCTAAATAAAACGCTTTTGGAACATGTTTGGAGCTGTGAACTGACTCAGACTGAACTACAGGGAAACAAAGACACAGAAATACCTACGAGAAAGAAAGGAGAATTTCCTACAAGATGCTGGCAAATGTGTTTTAGTGTTGAGCAGAGTGTGTTTAAAGGGAGTTGGCCATTTGAATTTGGGGTGAGGAATTATCATTTGGTGGTGGGATGTGAGGAGTGGCATTGTGGAGTCCTCATCCCTGGAAGTGTTCAAAAAACATATGGAGGTGGCACCTGAGAACAGGGTGGGGGTGCTGGTCGATCTTCAAGGTTGGACTTGGTCATCCTAAAGGTCTTTTCAAACCTTAATGATTTGATGGTTGTGCAGTGCTGCTATTATGAATTATGTAAATTAACAATGCTGGGAAATGATTGAGCTGGGGGGATAGCACCTTCCTTCGGGGGGAAATGTTATTAAAATTGGATGGATTGGAATCTGTGTGGTGTTTTGGTAGAGTGAGGCAGAACACATAACATCTGATATATTCTAGGCTGATTCTGTTTTACAGAAAAATTCTGGCTAGATAAGTTGTTAAATTGTTGATGCACCAGGTGTAATGGTTTCCATGCCAGAAGTTGATGCCATATTTTATTTATTTCTCCTTGCTGTTGCTCCCTGCTGCCCTTGAAGTTTTCATCCCTGAGGGGGTGTTGCTGCTAGGGTACGAATGTGACAGAACTCAGGCGTTCCATGAAAAATTTGGGAAGCCTGATAGCCTTAATTAGCATAGAGACCATATGCTTCCAGTCTGGGGGTCCCGTCCAGAGAATGGGAAGTGGCTGATCTTGAGCAGAAGAGGGGGATCAGTCTGAGGAGCTGGCAGGGGGGGTGAAATTCACAGTTTGCAGAGCATCTTGGCCCAGCCTGCTGTGTGCTGTGCAGCTTCCCTGGCTGTTCAGTGTGGAGCACCAAGCCTGGAGTCTGGATCACCAGGGACAGCCACCCACACGTGCTCATCCACGCACATGGGATGGGGCCATGTTACGTTGTTTTGTCTCTTGCCTCCATGAGGCTCCCCAAGAATGTGCATTTGTGAACACCCAGGGTGTCACACACCCCTGTCCCCCGTGGAAGGGGCATTTTATTGGTGTTTTGTGTCCACAGCATTGGTACTTGTTGTTTACCATGAAACAGAGAGAGCAAAGGTGTGTTCAAGCAGTTCTTTGTGTTCCCCAGCGTCCAGCCCTGGGGTCTGGGATCAGGCCAGATCACAGCTCTGTCAGTTGAGAGGCCAGAGGCCATTGCAGTCCAGAAGGATGATTGCTGGGCTGCATAAAAACAAATGTGAGCGGCAGCTTGAGGGAGTTGATTCTGCCCCTCTGCTCTGCTCTCGAGGCCACTCATGGAGCTCTGCATCCGGGTTTGGGGTTCCCAGCACAGAAAGGACATGGGACTACTGCAACATGTACTGAGGAGGTCATGGAGATGCTCCAGGGCTGGAGCTCCTCTGCTCTGGAGCCAGGCTGGGAGAGCTGGGGGTGCTCACCTGGCGAGGAGAAGGCTCCAGGGAGAGCTCAGAGCCCCTGCCAGGGCCTGAAGGCGCTCCAGGAGAGCTGGAGAGGGACTGGGGACAAGGGATGGAGGGACAGGACACAGGGAATGGCTTCCCACTGCCAGAGGGCAGGGCTGGAGGGGATATTGGGCAGAAATTGTTCCCTGGCAGGGTGGGCAGGCCCTGGCACAGGGTGCCCAGAGCAGCTGTGGCTGCCCCTGGATCCCTGGCAGTGCCCAAGGCCAGGTTGGACAGTGGGGTTTGGAGCAGCCTGGGACAGTGGAAGGTGTCCCTGCCCATGGCAGGGGTGGCACTGGATGGGCTTTAAGGTGCCTTCCTACCCAAACCAGTCTGGAATTCTATTCCTTTCCCCTGGTGTAGAGTATTTCCCATGGTGCTGGTGGCCTGACACTTGTGAGACACAGTAACACGGCCTCTGTGTGCTGTGGGGAATGTGGTGTGTACAAGCATGTTTGTCCAGCTGCCCTGGCAGGGGCTGTTATCCAGGGACAAGGAATGAATGAGTGCAGCCCTCTGTGCAGGGCTGGCCCTTCAGCACTTGGGGGGAAGAGCTGCTTGAGGCCTTGCTGTGCCTGTGTTGCTGAGTCTGGTGGCTGCAGAACCTGGGCTGTGTTTCACTGAGAGCAAATTTCTTTTTTTGTAAAGAAATAAAATTCTGTATGAAAAGCTATTCTGGTTGTGCTTCAAAACACCATGCTTTTGTTTCACTTTGTGCCCAAACTGACATATTCTGCATGAATTAGAGCAGGGAAGCAGCACAGTACAGCTGCGGGTGAAGCCACCGTGCAGCACCAGGCGTTCCTCATACCTTGTTACTCCTTGACATGGGAGGGGAGACAACCCTGCTCAAATGGCCGGGCCTGCTGAGAACACTAACAGCATCAGTGCAGTTAAATCACTAAAATCAGGCTGAAGGCAGCACAGCAGTGGTTAATTTACCATAGAACACTTTCCAAGGCAGTTGTACCACAGAACACCTGGGCACTCATACCTGTGCTCTGGTGCCTTGTTTGAGGGACAGGATGGTCCTGGAGGTGAAGCTTTGCTGTTGCAGTCCAAGGTGCAGCCCTGTCACATTTTACATCTTTTCCCTTTGCAACAGCGCTGAAACACAAGGTGGGATGACTAAAGAAGTAAATTAAGGTGTGTGTAACTGAGCTGGCTGATGAGGAATTCATGAATGTCCTGGGAATGATGGGGGGCTGTCCTAAAGGAGGAGAGGTTTGTCTGAAGTGTTCAATCACCGTTGGAACAGCAAAATGTAACTTAAATTTAAGAAAGGAGTTGTACCTCACTCACTCAAGGATGAGGTACAGGAACCAGAGGGGCTGGTTGGGCTCCCACCCGCAGCTTCAAGCTGGGTGCAAAGAGTTTATCCAAATTCCTGCCTGACTCTTGATCCAGATGTAATCTTATGTATGGTGCAGATCCCTCCTGTGCAAGCTGGGAGCTGCAGGGTTGCACCTCTTTCTGTGAAGGCTCAGCACTTTTTTGTCTTCATTTGTTCATATGTTGTGTCAGGGGCACTGATTTCATTGAATCATGGACTGACATGGGTTGGAAGAGACCTTAAAGGTCTTGTCATTGCAACCTCTCTGCTGTGGGCAAGGACCAGCTTGCTCAGAGCCCTATCCAGCCTGGAAAATGTGATCCTGGAGGTCTGAAGGGTTTCAGATTCTTCTTAGAGCATAGCTGGGTGTTTAGATCCCAGCTGGTTTGGTTGCCTGCAGGTGCTGACGTGCAGAAGGCAAGAGGAGGTGCTGCACCTGCAGTTTTGTGGTGCCATATCCTGGATGTTTTGTGGGAGGCCAGCTGGTTGCAGCAGCAGCAGCAATAACTGTCATTGGTTTCTATCTACACCATTTTAGTTGGGAATTAAGTTCCAAGACAATATTACTTAGAATCCTCTCCAGAGGAGGCACAATGTGAAGCAAACCAACCAAACCCCAGCACAAACCATCCCTCTTCAGTCCATGTGTGTTGGATCACTGGAGTGTCCTGGGAGAACCCTGCACTGCTCAGGACTTTGCCTGGCTGAGAGCTCTGCTGCTGTGCATGTGTGAGAGGAGATGAATTGAGAGAGACAATAAAATAAATAAACTCTGCCAGGCTGGCGGGTCTAGGGACATCCCATTCCATAATTCTGTCCAGCACTTTGATTGCTCTTCCCCCACCAACTCTCCTCCAAGGAGAAGCATCTCTACTCTTCTTGCTTGGTTTTATTCCCTTTGTCTCAAGTTTTATTCTTCAGAAAGCTCTTTTCAAAAGCTGCTCTCACCCCTGCAATGATTACATAAATATCTGTATTTTATATCTCTGTATAGATACATGCATTGTCATGCTGCATTTAGATGATACATGACCTTGCAACTTGAAAACTTGTTCACTTTCTTGTGGAGATTATTTCGATTATGCAGTAATCTTAATTGTCTTAATTTGAAAGTGGATTTTTCTCCATGAGCATAATATTTCACATACATGTTAATATTTATGAGGCAAATATTTCTTATATTTGTTCAGGTAATTTAATTTCTGTCAAATAATACCAGTGAGAACTACACTTTAAACCCCATTTTCTTTGTGTTTCTTATTGTCCTTGCAACTGCTTCCTTGTTTCAGCATCTTTATGAATAAAGGTAATGTTAATGTCAAAATGTTGTTGGGGAAACTGTTGTATCTTCTGTGATTCAAGATTTGTGCAAGACAATCCCTTCTTTGCCCTGGGGGACAGTTTTATGAGATTATGCAGTGTGGAGAATTTGATTTATCTGCTTTAGAGTGTGCAGATGGAAGTAAAACCTGGGCCTGGAGCTCTTAGGAGTAAGAAAACTGAAATGTGTGTGCTGAGCTCAGCTCATGGTTTGCTGGTTTGAGCATCTTGGAGGGTGATCCCTCTCTCCATCTCTGTTCTCTCCTTGATAAATGATAGCTGCAGCAGTATCTTTGTGACACAGCTGCTGGTCTTAAATTATGGCTTGACAGACACAGAAATTAACAGCATAAAGGTCTTAAGTCTGTTCCCTTTATAGCTTTCTGGTGTTGATTTGGTAATTGCAAACTGCAGTTAAAATAACTGACCAACTTGACGTGGAGGAAATTGATTCAGAACTTCAATCTTGTGCCTCCATGCACTGTTAACTTTGCTCTTCAGCTCCTGGGTGAGACGATCTCATCTCCAGGCTCCCAGGCACAGCTGCTGAGGAGGGAAAAAGCACTGCATGGGGGATCCTCAGTGCAGCCAGAGCAGGAGTGGTCCTGCCAACAGGCCTCCCCACGGGTGTGCTTTGGCATCAAAATCACCCCTTCAGCCACAGGCATCTGTGTCACTTCCCAGGAGAATTCTCATCTGTTTGACCACTTGCATTTTTGGGAATCACAGCATGACTGGCAAGTGACAAAAATTTTAGACCTCTGGGGCCGGGGGTAAGCCAGTGGTTGTGGTTCACATTTGTGTTGGTAATTTAGGGCCTGGGCTGTGGGGGAGGGAAAAACAGAGTGGGACTGGGGCTTCAGCAGTCATATCACTGAAACACTCCCTGTGCTGTGCACAGGACCAGGAAAGAGAAGAGCAGTGGTTGAAAAATGATGTAAGATATTATATATCTTATATATATAAATGATGTATGATATGATGAGGAATGGGGAAAGTGTCTGAAAAAGAGGAAACCTACACGGCAGATTTAGATGAATTTGTCAAAAGAGCAGTGGAACTGCTTAAAGAAGAGAAGAGAGTGAAGGGTAAAAGAAGAAATGGTGGGAAGTGTCTGAAACTGTGTGACCTGAAGTTACAGAATCAGCAGGTTTGGAAAAAAACTCCCTTCAAGATTATCACCCCAGCACCAGCAGCATCACCCCTAAACCATGTTCCCAAAAGCCACATCCAGACACCTCTCACACCCCCCAGATACGGTGACAAGAATGAGGTGGTTTAAAGCTTCATCCAGCAGAAGAAAATCTGGCAGATGTTGTGAAACTCGGAGGAAACACTGAAATTTGAACAGAACTCTTATCTGGTTGAAGAGGGTGTGATGGAATGCTCACAGGGACAGGTGAGACTTCAGTCTAAGAAGTGAGTGAGGAGCCTTAAATGCTCCAGCTGCTCCCAGGAGTAGCTCCCTGGGGAGCCCCCCAGGAGCCACAGCTCTTCGAAGGGCAGGGCTGTGATTCCTGTAGCTGCTGCCAGAGCCCTGCTTGCATTGACCATCCTGTACTTGTTTGTAGGAGTTAAGAGCCAAGAATCCATGGCAGCTGGGTCTGGCATCCAAAAGGGGAGCAGGAACATAAGGAGGAGGCAATTGAGGAATGAGAAATGGCTCTTGGAGTAGTTCAGGACTGTTGGATGAAAGCACAGAGCCAAGGGCCTCATGTCAATAGTGGGCCAGCTGGGTAAAGCTAATGAGGCCTAGAGGTATCTGATGCATGGAAACAACAAAAATAGGGAAGAATCGATGTGGTTTTTCCAGTGGGAAGCTGATGCTAATGCAGTTATTGGAGCCTTTGAAAGCATCAGCTTAGAGGGCATTAAGGAACACAGGGGAATAGGAACAAAGGTGGTTTCAGTGACAAAAGGTGACTGTGAAAAGTGGGAAATGAGAGTCAGCTCTTACCGTGCAGGGAAGCTGGGAGCAGATCTACGTTGTTCTGCTACTCCTTGTGTGCTGGGAAAAAAGGAGTATTGGTATGTTGATGATCACCAGTCAAGAAAGAGAGATGAGAGGAGCTGCAAACGGGCCTTGGAGTATTGAGTGGCTGGATAATAAAAAGGCAGATGAGATTCACTCCAGATAAATGTGGAGTGATGTACGTAGGGATCCTAATTTTCATATGAAGCCTGAGCTCTGGGCTGACTGTTATCAATCAGGAGTGAGATCTTTGTGTTAAAATTTTAGGGAATTCTATGAAATGTCAGCTGGGTGCTCAGCAGCTGCCAAGAAGCTGGCTGAAGGGATAGGGATTATTAGGAAAGGAATAGAAAACAGAAGGGAGTATTCTATGACCACATAAATCCACATGTTGCCTGGATCTTTGCACAGCCATCATCCTCCCAGCCTGGAGAGCAGCAATGGAAGCGGTTCAGGGGCTGCTGAAAGGCAGCAGCTGGACACAGAATGGAATCAGTGCAGCACAGCTCAGTGGGAATATGTACTTGTCAATCGGGAAGGGAGAAGGGACAGAGGAGGGGAAGAGCTCTGTGGTGTTCTGAGTGATGTGGAGAAGGGGAGTAGAGAATTGGGTTCTTTTCAGGGAGTGCCTGGGGGAGTGCAGAGGTTCCTCACTTGGTTGTGCATACCCTGTGAGGGCTAGGAGAGAGCAAAGGAGTGAAAACTTCTCCTGTGCATGTGGAAAGTGGTCAAGTGCAGACATTCCCTGTGGTCAAAGCACTTAAGCTGCAGGGTCTGAAGTCTTAGGAGCCCTGGGAAGTCAGGAACAGTGGGCTTAGTCTGGCTGAGGGACTCGTCCACCTGCTCTTGGGCACTGCTGCAGGCTGGAAGAAAAGGCTACAGAGATCTCTGGTATGACCTGATATCATTGCAAATATCCAGATTTAGATCAGTTTAGTCAAGGGTTCAACCCAACGGAGTACCTGGGGCTTAGTGTTAGACATAACTCGTGGAAGTAAGAGTAACTCATGGGAGTTGTTTACCTTTAACTCTTAACTCTGGTGTAACTGTGTCCGACCTGGCTTATTTTTAAGCTGGAGCTTAAATCACCTAGAAATAGTGACAAAGGGCATCCATTCTTGCTGAGAACATGGAATCCCAGATTGGAAGTTATTTGCAATCTTCAAAAGAAGAAAATACATTTCAAAACACTGTGTTCCTCACCATTCCCTTCTCCCACCTGCACAGTATGGTTGCATTTTGAACATAGTTTTCATTTTGAAACAAAGAAAGAAAAAATAACAATGGTAAAAAGTTGCTCTATTTTCCCCACTTGTTTTTCACAGTTTTCCTAGCTTGCTTTTTCTTCCTGACACTTGCTCTCAAACATTCTCCTTATCTTACTTTAAGGTTTATCTATTGGCAAGAAGAACCTACGGCAGAAGGAAAGGATCCAACCCATGAGTCCTTACTCTGGCATTGTGCTGGAGACAAAGAATTCTTGATGTCTGTACAGGAATTTATTACTGATTTGTGAGGACTAAAAAGAGAAAAAAAGGTACTTTTTGAGCATGGGAGAACACTGTGCTAAAGCTATGTAAGTTAATAAAATAATCATGGGGATGAATTATGTATTTCCACTTGGAAGATGTCTTACAGGCTTTAGCAAGGCAAGACACAGCAGAGGTGAGTGAGAACCTCTCCTGGGGAATGGGAAGTTGCTCATATTCCTTCAGGCCAGGCAGAGGGAGATGGCTTTTCACTGGAATGTGCTCCAGCACCAAAAGCAGCACTTCCACTGTGAATCTGCTGTGATGGGTCTCAGCAGGACACTGCAGGGAGGCTCTTTTTCACTACAATTTATAGAATGACCCCAGTTGATTAGGAAAAAACCCGAAAAAATCACCAAAAGACACACACAC
>VXBB01025212.1:160033-173524 GCA_013399915.1 Illadopsis cleaveri
CCACACAAAAAAAAAAAAAAAAAAAAAAAAAAAAAAAAAAAGTGTATTAATGGTGAGAAGGATTGACTATGAAACACCATCTCCTAAATTTTTCTTGTATGTTGTAGCTGTTATGTGGGGACGGTAGAATTGTGTTATTTGAGTTTCTCAGCTTGGTTGCAGGTTAAGAGTGGCTTTTCTTGATGGAAATAAAAGCTTGGCAGTACCTGAGGTTTCTACTGGAGATTCTGGCTTTAGATTCTAGCGTTGTTTAAGGATTTTTTATGGCTTTAACTAATTTAAATTATATTTAATATTTTATATTTATATTATTTTATGGGTTTCATTTTTATGGGTCACATTGACCATGGCTTTTGTTTGACTCAGGAGTGCCTTGCTATGGAAATGTGACTTTGCAGGACTAAAATGTCAGAGATTTATTAAAAATAAGTTTTGCCTGGTTAGTTGTTAAATACACATTGCTTGAGTGCAAATGACAATAAAGTCTGAAAACCTGAGAAGACTTGAGAATGTAACTCAAATAACTAGCAGTAATATTTAGAGTATCCTCCTAAGCAATGTCTTCCCTTTTGGGAGTTTTCCTGGGGTTCCTGTTTGGCATATTTAATCTCCATGAACTGATGCAAGGGAAGATGTCTGGAACAGGTAGCAAACAGAGGTTTTTTGCTTCCTGAAATCCCTTGGAATGTTGCAGTACTGCTGGCGTGGCTAATTAAGGAACTGGCTGTGGGATGTGCTCCAGGGATCCTTCACTCCACAGTAACAGTATCAAGTTTTGTAGTTTTTTGTTTCAGACTATCCGAATAAAAACATCAGGCGTCTCATGAGAAACTTCTTTCAAATTTGTTCTTGTAAATAACCTTCTATATTTGGAATATGGTTTAAAAAAAAAAAAAATGGCAGCAAGATCCTTAAATGAATATTTTATTTCTGTTGGAAAGGAAGAACACAATTCTGCCATGCTTTCTGTGCCCAAATCATGGTCAGCTCTCCTTTCCCCTGCAGCAAGGCACATTGCTGGAGGATTAAAAAGTTTAATATGAAATCCCAGGGTGCTGCTGGTGGAACATCACCTGCATGATAACCTCTGGCATCAGAGGAGAGCAAAGGCCACCTCCAGCCAAACCAGGGCAGGGCTGCCCAGCTGAGTGGGAAGTGCTCAGCTGCTCTCAGCAAGGTGAAGTTTCTGCTATGAATCTTTTACTGATAACATACATGGGGGAAATGAAAACTTGGATATGGCCATCACGAGGGTCAAGATGTGGCCAGGAATCTTAGGGGATTCTTACAGAGAAAAAGGTGGAGCAGTTCAAAAGGGGCTTTGTACCAGGGCACTCACCTGGGCAAAGGAGCTTCAAAGGGTTTGGAAATAAAAGATGAGATGGGAGACAGGGCAGATTACTGCATGAATAATATTCTGCATTCTCTTTACTGCTGACAGTGAAATCTCAGTCTGAGCTTCAGAACAGAAGGAAAGGATTTTCTAACAATTTTTTTTTCCTGCCCTTGTTTATTTTACTTTGCCCATCCTGGAAAATGAAAGGGAAAGGTGAACTGCAAGCTGCTGAGTGGTGTCCCTGAAAAGTGGAAGGATTTAATTCTTGAGATGTCAAGTAAAATCTCCTGCATTCTTCAGCTGAAACTCTTTATCTTATATGACCTGGCTTTGGAGAAGAGTTTCAGTTGCCTACAGCCTGGGTGAATAAACTAAATAAAATGTTAAAAATAAACAAAGAAAACCCATCTCCTGTTACAACTTTTTTATTCAGTAGTTCCAGGATGAATCAACAAGCTATAATAAAAATCTGTGACCAATTTCCCAGTGTGTGCTGGGCTCAGAATGCCTCTTTTCTTTATAGAATCACTGCACAAAGGTCTTTTCTAGAAGCAAGTAACAATTAACTTGTCAGGAAAGAAGATAGATGAAGCTGATTAGGAAGGCTGCTTTTATTGTGACACCATATAATTATGGAGTTCCTCCAGCCTCTTCAAATTGAGATATAGATACATATCTGTGTGTTTGGAGTTGGCTTGGTCCTTAAAAATTTGGGTGGCACTGACCAAAATAAGGCTTAGGGTTCCTGTTCTCTCTGTATTTTTCATGTGTTTTTAACTGAGATTTATCTGCCTTTTTATCCCAAACTGGGACATTGCCCCAAACATTTCTCTTGTGTAGAACAGTGCTTGAGCCACTAGAGAGACATTTAAGTGACATCAGGTGACAGATACCTGGAATGGAAAACTCCTCTGTGGACTACAGCTGAATGGAGAACAAGCAAATCAACAGCTCCTAACAAAACCCCTTCAGAATGGAACAATTGAGGAGTTTGTCCTATTTTCATGTGATGAGTTTAATTTTTTTTTTTCTTTTGTGTTTGTGGAACAGAGATCAGTAAAAAATGATGTTTGGGTAGAAAGTTTTAATAATTTAGAGCAACGAGGTAACAATCTTGGCCTCTGGGCTGCTTTCTTACTGGAGGGTTGATGAAAATTTAGCCTCAGCCTTGCAGCAGGTGTGGAAGGTCAGCATAGCGTCAAATTCATTTTACCTGGGGTAAGGGATGGGGAAATGACTGCTGTGGCCAAAGATGCAGATTTGGGCAGACAATAACAAAACTCTTGATTCCAATCTCAACACACTGAATTTGACTTGTCAGTTTGGACTTGAGGGCTTTGGTTTTTACTCCTTAAGTAGGTGAGTTTGGGCAGTCAAGGCAAAACCGAGTTTATGTCCTTGACACAGTTTTGTTTTGTTTGGTTCTGTTTTCCTTCAGGCATTAATACCTCTTCACTCAGGGCAGCAGTACTCCTGCAGTCGAGTTCCCTTCTGTTTTGGATAGGAGCTGCTGCTCATTAAAGCTTTGGTGGGAATGCAGTTCTGGCTTTGCAGCCCTGATATACGTTAGTAAGAAATCTATATCATTTTATAAATGTATGTATGGAGTGAAGACCTAATTTTATTCCCTCCCTCAGCTGCTTTGCAGGTCTTGGCAGAGCATCACTTGCACATATTTAAGCTACTTCAGGCTCGGTGGAAATGAGTTTCTTCTCAAGTCCATGCTCCAGAAAATGCTTGTCTTCACCAAACTCTTGTTGTGGATATTTAAATTTCTGAAAAAGAAAAAAAAAATGCTGTTTGCAGANGAGGTGCTATCCCCTCTAAAATATGATTGATGAGGTTTGGCTGGATGAAGTTGCCCCAGATCCGTGAGATCTTTTGGGAAATTGCTCTCATGGTGTTTATAGCTCAGTATTGTCCCCTTCCTGGTAAAGGGACATTCTGCTGAGGTGGAGAAGGAATTTAGATGTTTGCTGGCTCAATATAATGGATTTTTTTCATGCTCTTTGCATGGAGGAAAGGTGCAATGGGACATTTCTTTTTTTTTTTTTTTTNGGGCAGTGCCTGTGCTCTGCCCTGCTGCTGCTGGTGTAGGGACAGTGCTGGGGCCATTGTGCTCCTGGACAATCTGAACACTCTAAAATCACACAATCACATTTTCTTGAGGTGCTACCCCCTCTANAGGAGAAAAATTCTAGTTTGCATTTAAATGGTCTGCTGTGTCCAGCAAATCTGTTGGACTAATCTGGATTAAAGCAGCTGGCAATTCTGCTACAGGGACCTATAAAGAACTGAGAGTTTGTAGAGAAAGGCATTTGCTCACTCCCCTGAGATGTTTTCACTGGGGCTGGGTATTGTGTGCCTTGTGCAGAAGGGAGCACTCAAGAGAGATTGGTGTGGGGAGGGCAGGCTCTCAGAGAATAAACCCATGTGGTCTTTTTTGTTTTGATTTTGGGTCTGTCTGAGCAGCTTGGGGTGGGGATTTGGGCACAGCAAACCTCTGCCGTGATCCAGAGCTTTCTGAAGTCAGCTGGTATACCCTGTTTTCCCCTTGGTGTCTCTACAAAATGATATGAAGCCCTAAAAACATTAACCCAGAGGTAAAAATTGATCTGGGTACTACAGGACCCATTTCTGTGGTGTCAGTTCTTCTTATTGATCTCATTCCTTTTGTAAATGTAAATTTCAAGCCACGAGTTTCTTTATTTTATTCTCTCTAATCCCTTGAACAGAATTTCTAAAGCTGAGTGGGTGCATGTCTCTGTATCCCCATCCTGCTGCATCCCAGGGAGCCTGGAAAGGGCAGATCTGCAGGGAGGTTTGGTGTGACCACTCAGGCAAGAGCAGACATGTCAAAGGTCACCTGTTTGAGCAGAATCATGGGGACAGTGGTGGTGCCTGAACAGCTCCACTCGAGCTGCTGCAGCATTGCTACACTTTTATCAAACCATGAAATAATTAGAAAAATATTGGCTTTGATACCTGTTTTGTTGATTCTTTTCTAAATGCCTGTGAGGAAATTTTAATTGCATAAACTGCCAGTGTTCCCTTCTTACCTACAGGGAGGTATCTGGATTATACTGATGGTGGATAAATCTTTTTTTTTTTTTTTTTTTTTTTAATGCCTGCTCTAAGGTCTTCAAATGTGAAAAACTTAAATTCTCCCTGCGGTAGTTTGATACCTGCTGAAGAATCTGGTTGAAGTCACTGATTTGAATGTTGCTTTTGCTCCAAGAATATCTTAAAAGAAGTATCTGTTTCCTTGAGTGAAATGACACACATTGCCTCTATAATGTGATTCATATAAAATGAACCAAAAACGGACTAAAACTCCAGTGATTAGAGTGACTGGGGTCGTGTTATAATCAAATGCTGAAAGAACTCAAAACAGGAAAATGAAGTGTTGCTATTCTTCAGCTCTCTGTGCAGAAGAGATTCACTTTCTGGTGTTAATCTTCCTTAGACTTTAGAGCTACAGTTCGCACATACAATGGAAATAGAGATTATGGACATTATATGAATGGTTAGGATGAAAAAGTGGTGGAAATTGAGGATTAGTGGTTTTTTAAATGACTTTTAAAATACTTGTGTTGATATTTGGGGTGTATTTCTCAGCACCGAAGGGCTTAGATTTCAAATGCTGAAATTACTTGGAAAAGAATTAAAATCTCCCATGGAAATGAATGTAAGTACTTTCAGTTTGAAGTCCAAGCAAATCAGTAATTTTCACAGCCAAGAGCCAGACCAAAGCTGTGTATATGAAAAGAGAAACATAATTAAGAGATGTAAGCTCAATAGTAATCTTCTTGTCCAAAATGCATTTATAATCATACTGTAGTTGGAATAAGGATGAAGTTATGAAAAGTTAAGCAATGAAACCAGAGTTGTTTGCTTTTGTCCGCAGATCAGAATTGTCTCCCTGAGCAGACAGGATCATGCTTGGGGTCTTTTTATGCACATTAAAAAGAAAAAAAAAAAAAACAAAAAAACCCCCAAACTGATCAGCATTTGTTAAAGAGGATCTGTGCTTGAGAAGCAGCTCCATGGAAGTGGTAGTTGAGTTGAAGCCTGGCACTGCCAGGGCTGGAACACAGCCATGGAATGATGCTCAGAGAAAGATGTGATGCAGTGACCAGAGCACTGCTCAGAGGGTGGGGTGCAGGAGTGCTCAGTTCTTCCTTGCTTTAATGAGGCTCTGAAGGGAAAATCCTCATGTGAGAACTGAACAGGGCTGGTAAAACAGATTACTGTAAGACTTCCTTTGAGCCAAAATGCGAGTGCAGGGGAGTGACACTGGAGACAGGAAGGAAACAGAGACCTGCTGGAAAAACAGCCTTGGTGTGTGTGGATTATGCTGGAATCAGTGCAGGCTGCATCACGGAATGAGGTGAAACTTGATGTGAGCTGCTTGATGTGTGACCTGGCTGGAGGGAATCCAGCAGTGAATGTGACTTAAGTTTGCCTCTCAAGCTTTAGAAAAGGAGGGGGTGTAGGAATCGCAGGATCCCAGGCTGGCTGAGGGTGAAGGAGCTCCGTGGGCACCTGGTGCCACCTCCCTGCTCCAGCAGGGCCATCCCAGAGCACAGGGCACAGCATTGTGTGCACACAGCTCTGCACCAGCCCCAGGGAGGAGCCCCCCCAGGCTGTGTGGACAATGTGCTCAGGGCTGGGCACTGCCGAGGGAAGAAGTTGTGCCTCCTGTGCAGGGGCAATTGCTGGGCTCAGGCCCTGCCCGTGGCTCTGGGGCCATTGCTGGGCCCCCTGGGCAGAGCCTGGGCCCTGCTGGGAGCCCTCCCTGCACACAGGGACAGCCAGGCCTGAGGGCCCCTCTCAGCTGGGGCTCCTCTCCAGCCTGAACAGCCCCAGCTCCCTCAGCCTTGCCTGGGCACCCACATGCTCCAGGCCCTTCCTCAGCTCCACCAGCTCCCTGGCCCTGCTNTGAGGATGTTGCCTGGGCACAGAGTTGCAGGTACCAATGCACTCCTATAGCTCTGCTGCCATTCCATAAGGGCTGTGCACGGTCCAGCTCCAGGAAAGCGGGTGTGGGAATGAACTAACCAACATATGGAATGTAAATATGTGTCATGACAGAATGTGTAGTAAGAGAGCACTGCCTGTACAAATTCCTGGTGCGCTCCAGGTGCAAAGGTCACCTGGAGGTGTCCCTTTAGGAGAGCACCAGAAGCATCATCCGTTGACCAGTGCTGAGCAGGCAGAGATGTTCTCTTGCTCCAGAGGGATTTTATTCCTCAAGCCCTTTCTGCTCTTGTGCCTCTGTATGTTGTAAATTTGGGCCTGTCCCAGTAGAGTGGAACAGCCACAGAGATTAAAGCACTAAGCAAAGGTGCTAAAAGAAAATATTCCTCTTGTGTCCTCTAGGAAAATGTAAGAATGAATTGGATTTTGGCTCCTTTTTTGAGCACACAAGCTTGATTTAATTTGGCAGCATGGCCATAACTGTGTTACCCTGAAAGACAGAGCATCTCTGTCTCAGTTCTGTACTTTTTTTTTTTTTCCCCCTCCCCCTTTGTTGCAATTCTGAAAGCTTTAACGCTGGTTTGGGCCAGTTAAATGCAAGGTGTCCCCCTTTGCCAGGGCCCATTCGCTGCCCTGCTCTGATAAGGCTCTTGCTTGTGTCTCATCTGGGGCACAGGAATTGCTGGGAACAAAGATGCCCACAAGTTCCTGGGCATGCTCAGCTAGGAAGCAATGAAGGAATTTCAAAGCCATCTAATTTTCTCTCTCTGTGCTTTGTGGGTATCAGCAAGCAAAAGGGAATTGGCAGTTACTGGAACTTCGTAACAAAGAACAGTTATTTGCATTGAGCTTCTAAATCTAAATTTGAAGAGAGCTTTCTCCAAAATAAGGCCCAAATTAGCTTTTATTGCTGAAGGTAAATTTAGTAACTTTACAATATCTAAATTTAGGCTTCCAAACAAGCCCTCACACTGGCAATAGGGTTCCTAGACACCTGGGGGTTCATGAACTCCTGACTGGGTTTAATTTTGCCAAAATTATCAGTGTTTGGTTAAACTCATCTTGGATTTGCAGTTGCTATCGTGTTTTCTCAGTAGATCACAGTGCAAGTAAAATAAAAACTCCAAATACCAAAATACCCTGAGGTTTATAAACTCTGATGCTGACAAAGTTTATCTTTTTTAAAAAAAAAATATATGGCAAAATTGGTGCTTGCATGGACAATCCTCTTTTAGCCCATTTAGTCCTTTTCCATCAGGAACACTGGTGGTAAGAAAAGCCACTGTGGTGAGGATGAGGAGGCCCTGGCACAGAGTGCCCAGAGCAGCTGTGGCTGCCCCTGGATCCCTGGCAGTGCCCAAGGCCAGGCTGGACTTTGGGGCTTGGAGCAGCCTGGGACAGTGGAAGGTGTCCCTGCCCATGCTGGGGGACTGGACTAGAAGACCTTTATGATCCTACTGAGCTCAGAATGGTTTTTTCCTCCTCTTGCTCTTCTACATGCTGGCTTTTTTTCATTTTTGCTCTGTATTGTACCTAGAATTTTACAAGTTTGAAGTATGGAGGCGCTGTGGATAATCAGCACTTGGTGGCAGGCCCAAGCAGCTTCAAGATTTATAAATTGAGATTACTCGTGGTCTGTTGTAGATTTGGGAACGCTGCTCCAAGAAATGTAAATAATTTTTTTAATGGTTATGCTTCCAGTTAATGCAAATGAGTCCATTAAAGTAACAGCTGAATCCAAAGCAGAATTGGGCAATGTAATTCTTCCAGTACTGCCACAGCTGGGACAAGTCAGTGAAAAAATCAGCAGCATGACATTAAATAAGAGACCTTTCCCACAAATACTGAGTTCTGGAAGTGCTGTGAAGCAAGTGCTGCTCAGTGTCCTTTGGTTTTGTAGCTGGAATATGTCTCACAGTTTAAACTCTCCCCAAATGCTCAGTTCTAGTGTACAATGGTTTGGAGTTTAGTTTGTTTGTTAGTTTGTTTTTGTTTTTACTGTAATTGCTTATTTTTCCAATCTTTGTGTGAGCAGTGATTTGAGACCTGGTTGGTTGGGTGTTTGAAATCTGCATGCCACAACTGAACCCGTGGCCATGAAAACCAGGCTCCCCTCAATAAAATTTAAAGGAAAAAAGAAGTTTATTGAAGTTGTGAGTAACTGGCAGAAGCAGGCTGTGACCTAGGTTCAGAATGGGCTGGTGATGCCCTGTTTTATTTGCACCCTGCGCTGGCAGACTCGGGTTTAGTCAAACCAATACAGCCCAGAGTTGTTTTCTGCTCCCAGCTTGGTGTCTGGGTTTCTGTTAGTGCCACTGATCTTCCTCAGCTGCTTCCAGGACCTTCCCATGCAACTCTTTTGCTTATTAACCGTGTTTCCAGGTGATGTTCTCCACCTGGTTTTGGGAGCAGATGGCAGGTCAGAGATGAGCTGATTACTCCTGCACTGGGACCATCACTGGGGACACTTTTGACACATCCTACCAAGATATTTCTCCTTTGAATAAAGCTCTTCTAACTCAGAAGAATGTCTGCTATTGATAAAAGCTCAGTGGTTTATGAAAGGTGCCCACGAATAACTGAAGTTCAGTTTCTTTTTAGACCACTGAGTGAAAACTTTTCCTTTTCTTTATTGGTTCTAATGGGAGCTGGCTTCTGAGAGCCCTGCACTGCTCTGTGCCCTGCTCAAGGTGGAGAACTAATAAATTATTTTCTTAAGATCTATTGATGTAGGAAACAGCATTGGGAGTTTAATGAAATTGCTGCTGTTCCAAAATATCTTTTGGAGACCACAGGTGAGTTCTGTTCAAGAACAGAGGAGTGGAACCGAGCTCTGTTGTGAGCCTGAGTGCAAATTTACATCACTTCACACCAAAACTGAAGGGGAGAAAATCCAATTGACTGTTCTCCTGAAATGGTCGACTAACCTTTTGTATTAGGAAGAATATAAACATTATTTTGGATACTGAGGAGAGTGTGTTTAGGGCCAAACCCTTGATATGCTAAACAGTGAAGCACACACTAATTTTTCAGCTTTGTCCCTGCGATGGAGTGAGTTACTGGAGTCTGCTGGGAAGCTGGGCTCTGAGTGTGAGGCTTGTGAAAGTCCTTCCAGCAGCCCAGTGTGTGAGTTAAGCTTCTGATCGGTTCATTTAGGGATAGAGGGTGTTTTAAAGCAAATTAAAATTCCCTAATCACTGTGTCATCGTTGTCAGTGTGCTTGGGGATGGTGTGATGGCTCCCGGGTGGGGGAAACCTGCAGGAGTCCTTCAAGAATTGGGATGTAATTAAGGACCAAGCCAGTGCCCTGCTTTGTCACTGACATCTAAAGGAAATGCAATAGCAGAGAAGTGAACACCTTCAGGCTGATGGTGGGGAGTCCGCTTTGTCTTTAAACTTCCCTAAACCTGAGGGTGTCTTTCATACTCTCTGAGGTCCCTTCCAACCCAAACCATTCCACTATCAATGGATTTCCTGCTGTTTGCTGGCATTTTGAGAGCCCCAGATCTGTACTGCAGCTTAGGAGATATTTCTCAGCACAGGGCTTGTTGGCATACAGAATCACAGAATCACAGAATTTCTAGGTTGGAAGAGACCTTCAAGATCATCGAGTCCAACCCATGTTCCAACACCTCAAATAGATTATGGNCTCACCAGTGCTGAGTACAGGGGAAGAATGACCTCCCTGCTCCTGCTGGCCACACCATTCCTGATCCAGGCCAGGATGCCATTGGCCCTCTTGGCCACCAGGGCACACTGGTGGCTCATGTTCAGCCAACTGTCAACCAGAAGCCCCAGGTCCCTTTCTGCCTGGGCAGAACTACACGGTGAATTGTCTTGAAATATTGAAGCTTTGAACTTAATTTTGATGGAGAGGTTGTACATAACAACAACGTGCCAGGGATCCTTCTGCCTTGCAGATACCGAGATGGTGGTTATTCACATTAACAGTCTGAATTTCCTGAGCCTGTAGAGCGTGCTTATTTATAAAGAGTTGAGAGCATTTGAAGGGTTTGTGACTAAAAATCAACTTTCTATTAGTTTAAGTTGCAACCACTGATGTTCTCAAAGCTGAGCGTATGAAAGGTGTTGATGGTTGGAAGGGAGAATTGGCTTATTCTAAGGGAACGAGCAGTCTGGTGCCTGTTTTATCAGGGAGTTCAGACCTTAGAAATTCTAACTGATGCCTGAGTGTTCCAACTTCTGTGTCTTCCAAAAGGCTGCTTATGCTGAAATTCTAGAAATAGATGAGAAATAGGGTACAATTGTCCTATTGAACCAGAGAAGGAGCATGTGGACCTGCATGGATTTGGGGTTAATGAAGATCTGAGGATCTCTCCTCTTGTGGTGCTTTGTCTTCTTGTGCTGTAACAAATAATGGGTGTTGTTGCTTGTTGTTTGTATATTTTTAATATCTACCTGCTCAACAAGAATCTGGTCCTTTGTGAAACATCTGGAGACCTTTGCTTTAAGGACTGGGCTTTTAAAACTCATCTACTGTAAATAACTTGTGTTTGGATTTAAAATATTTTAACTCATCAGTTACATCAGAGCTGTTATGTATTGAAGAAAATAAACCAGGGCTTCCCATGGTACAGGTGAAGGGAGGCTGCCTCAGTTCTTCATGATGCTGGACTTACCCCACTGAGAAAGCTCTTTCTGTCCCACAAGCTTTGGAAAACTCTCCCCATAAATATCCACAGGAGGTCTCCTGGTTTAGATTTCTCCTTTTAAACATTCTCCTTTGGTTTGCCACCTGCAGGAAGACTGGGCTATAAATAGCACAGGTAGTAACTCATTTGTTTTCCTTCTCACTTGGCTTATGAAATGCTGATTTGCTTGTGCTTGCATTTTCGTGCTATTCTTTACCTTCCAAACCAGTGGCTTTCATCCAAATTTTCAATTAATGCTCTTTGTTCTGCCTATTCCTCTCATTTCTACAAATAGAACTTTTTTCCTTTGGCACTTCGCTGGTTGCTGAAGAAATGTTACAGAATTGCAAGGTGTGTTCCGTTGCAGGGGTGTTACTTTAATGGGGGAAAGTCAGTCTTAAACTAGGATTTGAGAGGGACTTTTAGGTTTTGCGTGGGTCAAATAGAAACCTGTTAAAATCGAAAATGCAGCTGATGGTAGAACCCATTCTTCTCCTCTGTAGTAGTTTGAAACTAAGTTTAAAGAAAAATTTAGATTTGAAACTTCCCTGAACTGACGATTATATATTTTTCTCTTGAATTCAGTGCCATTTCAGTGGTCTGCCTACCTGGCCTCCTCAAAATAAAAAAGGTTTCTTTTCCTTTGCTCTCCAAGTAGACAGTGTCATTTGGTCAGGTATCACCTGAAGGAAGCTCACAGGACAAGGACTGGAGACACGTGAGAACTGAAACTGGATTCCAAGGCTGGTGATTAAGTACTGGCAGAAACACCGAAAGTAAAATAATTTTTTGGACTTCTTGATCTAGACTTGGCAATGGCCATTAGGGTTAAGAGCTGTAACATCCTATTAGCCTCACAAATTTTCTGAGAAAATTTGGGAGTGATACCATTGGGGTTGGCAGGTGAATTATCAAATGGCTGCATCCCTCAACTGATGATGGATCTGTGGCATGTAGCCACAGTTCTATGAAGCAGCTCAAGAGCTATTTTATGCCCCTCTGCTAAATGTTTTGTATTATTTTATGAAAAGTTATTAGTGAATAAAATCTCTAACATCTCGCTGAAAGAGTGACAAATGACAGTAAAATGTAAAAGAGCCTGTCCCTTTCTGTTCTTTCAAAATGAAAGAGATTTTTCTTGCACAAGGTTTACGTCTTCTTTTCTTCTTTAATACAAATTATTATTGTGCCAGTCATTCATGGCAGAGGACTATGTGAGGTTCCCTGACTGCATGGATTTTTAATCTTAGTGAATTCAGTGAGCAAATCAATGAAATGACAACCTGAAAGAGGACAGGGAAATAAAGGAAATGCTGTTCTCACATATGTTAATGTGGTTCTGTTGTGTGCTGCTTGGGTTATTTGTCCTGGGTTGGCAAAATAAAGGCTCTCTCTCCAGCTGAACACCAGGATTGTTAATGGAGCACAACACTTCTTGGTTTCAAGTGCCAGAAGATGAAGAAAATGAGAGAAAACAATGAAGTGCTTTACACTGAGCTATTTCATTTAAGTACCATTTTCTTTTGTGTAATTGCCTTGGCCCAGCCATGTGAAAATGACCATCTTGTGTTTATGCTCTCCTTAAAAATGTCATTCCCTTCTTCTTTNATTTCCTCTCTAAATTAATACCATTGGAGTAATGGTGTCTCTCTTGGTGGGAACTGAGACAAGGACACAGGTTAAGGAGATCCTACAGAATTTTTCCAGCTACTTTCCCAAATAAAAAAGTAAAACGATGAAAAGAAATTCCCCAAACCTTTGGATTGGTTTTCATTGGCAACTTAACAAACCATGTTTTGGATGATTTTGGTTTTCTTTTGTTCCAAAACAACCAACTCTCTCAACGGGTACATAATTATCTAAAGAGCTTTTCTGGTTGAGCTGAAACTCAACAAATGTTTGTCTGTGCAAAACCAGATCCCAGGCCCTGATCCAGGAGTTTGAGATATTTCTGTTAATTATTTCCCCTTCTGATGGCTTTGATCCTGGACTTTTCCTTCTGTAGTCATGGTCTCTGCTCTTGGGCTTTGAGCCCTGGTGGGATTCTTTCCCTGACATGGCACAACTGGATCTTTGGTCTGCTCTGTGTCTTTTCGTGCACTTGGCACTCAGGAGTTTGTTGGTCAGGCCATTTAATTTGTCATTTATGTGGTCTCTGTTCTTGACCACAGGGAATAAAAATAAACATGAGTCATACGCCTCTCTTTGAACCTCAGGATCATCTACCAGAGAGCCAGACTTATTAACACACTGTGAGAAGTTATCAGCTTTTATATGGGATAGAGAGAAGGATTTGCTTTGGGTTTTTTTTTTTTAGTTTTCAGAATTAAGAATTTAATGTAATCTTAGAGCAGGCAGGATGATGTACAGACTTTTTCTGTCTTTTTCTTGGGAGAGAAGTCAGGACCAGCACAGCTTTCTAGCTTTTGTGTGTTGCTGGGTTTTGATTTTTGTGATGGGGTTTTGTGTGGTTTTTTTAGGTATTGTTGTTGTTGTTTTTGTTGTTGTTGATTTGTTTGGGGG
>VXBB01025212.1:174497-196068 GCA_013399915.1 Illadopsis cleaveri
TTTATATGGGATAGAGAGAAGGATTTGCTTTGGGTTTTTTTTTTTTAGTTTTCAGAATTAAGAATTTAATGTAATCTTAGAGCAGGCAGGATGATGTACAGACTTTTTCTGTCTTTTTCTTGGGAGAGAAGTCAGGACCAGCACAGCTTTCTAGCTTTTGTGTGTTGCTGGGTTTTGATTTTTGTGATGGGGTTTTGTGTGGTTTTTTTAGGTATTGTTGTTGTTGTTTTTGTTGTTGTTGATTTGTTTGGGGGTTCTTTTCAGTGGATTTGTTTGTTGTTTTTTTTTGGAAAGTGGACTGATATTTTGAATCCCCCCTCTCTGACCTGCAGACATAATGTTAATATTTGGGGTTTTTTCATCATCTGATGCATAAGTGAAGATAAAATCACATATCCCATCTGTTTCCCATGGTGTTATCCTGCAAAGGTAATAGAAAACCACAGGTAACAATTTCCTTTTCTAAGCTGGTAGATGGCACATGCAGCCTTTCCAGAAGATCACCTTTTGGGACAGAGGGAAGCTTCACCCCAAACCCTGCGTGCAGCTCCCAGTCCTGAGCGAACAATCCCATTTTCAGACTGATCCTCCATCAGCACTCTCAGCTTCCCTTTGGAATGTGATATTTGGAAGCATAGGCAGCAGGAAGCCTGAAGGGATGACAGGGCAGGAGCACCCAGTGATAACTCTGTGCTGGAGGGATGTGAAGATCCCTTTGTGAGGGATGAAAGCTGCTCAGAGATTGACAGATGCTCTCAGGCGAGTCCAAGGTGATAAACAAATAATCCCTGACAGGATGCTGCCTGATGTTGGTGGTCCTTTCTTCAGCTGTCCCTGGAGCAGAAACATGCAGACTTTCCTTTCCCCAAAATGTTTACACTGGAGTTCTTGTGGAAGAAGATTCAGAATTGTCTGGGTTTTGGCCTCTTTTTGGGAGGTGCCTTCATTGTGTTTTCTATGTCTTCAGAAGTTGCAGATCCCTCCCTGCCTCTCTTTGTCCTTATGAGCAGAGAGGTGGAAAACTTGGCTCTCTTGGGGAAGGTGTTCTCACTTTTGGGGTGATTTTTATGTGTTTGAGACAGGGGAAGAATATTCTGCTTCTTTCAGTCTCCTCTTGAAGAGTCTCAACCTTTCAGAGAGAGGAACTGGAAGGGAAGAATGAAAAATAATCTGAACTTTATTGGTGCCCTTGGGTTCTTCACTTCCATACCCCTATGTGGGAGGTAGACTCATTTCCTTTGGAAAATTGTGGGGTGCACTGCATTGTTTCTTGGAAGAACTGGGAAATGTCACATACTTGCAGTGATATTGTGACAAAATTTAAGTTTCATACAGAGCAGCTCGTTCGGATGGATTAGAGTCAAACAGTCCTCGTGTCTCAGGTTTTCCCTTTGGTCAGGGGTTTTTACCATCAGGGAAATCAGAGTGTGAAAGTTTCAACAGGGACTTGTAATTGTGGGTTATCCCCAGTCTGGTCAGTGAAAAGACGTGACTTTCTGAAGACTTTGACATCCAAATTACTCATTCCCTCCTGGAAATTTTGATAAATAAATGTTTGCAGCTGTTGCGAGTTTTCTTCCCGGAACTTCCCGAGTGTTTCCCATTTTCTGAAGGGATCTGGCCTTCCTGTACATTCAGCCTCCTGCAGCAAAGATGGGATGGTGTTTCTTGAGGTGCAAAAGGCAGAATGGCTACTTAATAAAATTCTTTAGGACGTTGCAGGATTTCTTGTAAGTGCTTAGACTGGTCAGTGTGGGTGGTGCTGTGTTCTAAGGATGCTTGAGCAGACAAAGGCTCCAAAGTTTGTTCTTTAAGTTTTTTAATGGAAAGATCTACATCATGGAGATTCAAAAGATGATCAGGGGGAGTGTTGCTTAGAGAAAAATGCAAGGCCAGAGTGTATTACAGCTAAAAGCTCTGATATTAATACGTTTTTCTTTAATTTATATGAGGGTCTGAGAAAATACAGTTTATCCGTGGATTTAAGTGGTTGGAGACATTACTGTTCAATCTATTTGGATGTTCAAGGTCCACTAATGGCAACTTTAAAGACTCCATTTTTGTTTATTTATTGAACAAATTCTCATAAAAAAAGAAAAAAACAAAAAACAAAGCACACAAAAAACCCCAACCATGCACAAAAAATACACAGGAGGTAAAGAGGTACCAAAGCGCTGTTGAGTATGCTCTCAGTAAAAAATCTAACTTGCAAAGCAGAGTAAGTGACAGGTATTGGTAAACATCAAGGGAAGGATACTTTGCATGTATGAATTCTAATTTCTAGTGTACATCTACATTCTTATACTCCTAAATGCCAAAGGAGTTCCATTTTAGTGAAGTTATCAGCAGCATGTGATGGAAAGAGTTTGTCTGAAGGAGAACTTCAGCCCTGTAGCTTAGAGATGGCAAAACACTTTTTTTCTATACTGAATGGG
Source organism: Illadopsis cleaveri (assembly GCA_013399915.1). NCBI lineage: Eukaryota > Metazoa > Chordata > Aves > Passeriformes > Timaliidae > Illadopsis > Illadopsis cleaveri. The sequence goes on from VXBB01025212.1 coordinate 176,933, forward strand.
GAGTATTTTTTTTGTCCATGAATGGTTTTAAACTGGTTTGTTTGGTTGGGTCTTTTTTAAAAAAAGATGAAAAGAAATGGTGCTGTGGTATTTGTTGTTTTTCCCTCCCGATTTTCCTTGTAATACACTTTTTACAGTGCAGCATTTTCCTTTGTTTAGCCCAGAAAAGAAGGGAAAGAAATCTGGGAAATCAAGGTGGATTCAGTTGACAAAGTGCAGATTTGTAAGGGCACTGAGCTGGGCAAATCAGTTCAAGGAGGAACTGCTAAAACCAGGATGTGATCCTGATGGGAGATGCTTTCCCTGGGAAGCCACTTCCCTTTTTCAGGGTAAGGCTTGATCCCAGTGCAATGCAAAAGTCTGAGCCTGGGAGGGACAGTAAGGACAGGAATTCTCACCTGGAGGGGCTGCCCAGCCTTGGGAATTAAGATCTAAAAATCCCTGGGGGTTTTTCTCACCAGAGGCAAATCCAAGTGGGAACATGGACAGTCAATTTTTTTCCTCCTGGCTCACAGGAGCAGAGAGGAAAAGCAGGGGGAGGAGAACACAATCCTCTTTGGGAGGAATATACAGAATTTCTGCTTGCAAGTCATCCCTGCTCTGACAGATGCCACTTACACCGTCTCTGTGTACACAAGTGTGTGCTCTCTCAAGAAGCTTTCTGGAAATCTCTTCAAAATTAAGAATCCTGAAGTAATGCCTCTCGAGGCCCCATGTGCCTATGAATCTTTCAGGCAAAGTGAAATCTTGTTTTGTGCTTAGGTGAAGTTAAGTAGGACTAAAAGAAATACCTGAATTACATGACAACATTTCTTCTCAGCATTCCCAAACACCTTTTCAGTTCAGCTTTTCTGCTGGGTGTCATTAAATCCTGAGGATGGTGATTAAATCCCAGTCCATTTAATCCTTCTTCCAGAGATCAAATGGCAATAAATAAGCACTAGTATAATGGCCCTGGCGGAGCTGGAGCTGCAGCAGAGCAAATGAAGGCATATGAGCATTACTAAAGGCTCCTTGATCCTGCAAGCTGATGCTTCCAGGGGTGCCTAGGGGTGGCCATGGAGGGGCAGGTGCTGGAGCTGGCAACAGGCTCAAGGCAAAATCGAGAAGGTGCTGCACTAATTCATTCCCTGTTCCTTAAAGAACACCATTTGCTTCCACAGCAGAATTTGTCCCAGCTGCAGGCACACCTTGCTGCCCCCAGAATTCGTATCAGATATGGACATCAGCTCAATAGCAGAGGAAGGAAACGGTTCTCTGCACATCAGTGCCATCTCTTCATCATCCTGCTGCAGGGAAGCACAGAGTGTAATCAGAGTGATCCCTCTACTCAGCTGCAGGAACAACACGGGCTCTGATTTCTGCTTGTTGAGTCTGCCTGCAGAGCTCAGGGAAATATCGAGTGTGGTGGTTTTGAGGTTCCTGTAAATCAGAGGTTGCTTCATAGCAATTGATCAGTATGTTTGGAAAGACCTAACAAAAACCCAAACCCCAGAACTTGCCATCTGCTATGTTGTTACCCCTGTTACTTGAGCTCACAGGTATTTTAAGCAACCCTCCATGCACATCAAAATATAATTATTGAATCCAGAGGCACAGCAGCAGTTGCTGTCTAGGCAAAAGGAGAACAGAAGGAACAACTGGAAGCAGCTCTTCCCAGTGCCTCTGGTGCACCTGACTTACTGTGTGTGTGGAAACAAACATCTGTGTGTATTTGTACAGATATTATGGAATCATGGAATGGTTTGGGTTGGAAGGGACCCTAAAGTTCATCCAGTGCCACCCCTGCCATGGGCAGGGACACCTTCCACTGTCCCAGGCTGCTCCAAGCCCCAAAGTCCAACCTGGCCTTGGGCACTGCCAGGGATGCAGGGGCAGCCACAGCTGCTCTGGGCACCCTGTGCCAGGGCCTGCCCACCCTCATAGGGAACAATTTCTTTAGTAGTACATGAAATTTCTACAGCAGCAGCTGTAGTTCCCCAGCTCTCAAGCCCTCCTGTTCCCTCACCTGTGAGCAGCAGCTGGATTTTGGCAGGCAGCACGTTCTGCTCTGTGCTGTGCTGGAGCGTGAAGGTCGGATGTGCCCGAGAAACCCATTCCAGGGATAATGTGCTGGGAAAGCCTGTGCCTGCCACTGCTGGTTACCACTCTGCTGATCTCCCATGTCAACAGCAGCTGTGCCAAAGGATGGCCTTTGTCATGCTCTTGTTGCTGCTTTCCTGCCCTGAATTTCCCAAACCCGTGCATGTGGGCACTTAGGGCACTGTCGGCAGCAGAGCCACTCGGATGCTGTGTATGGGAATAGCCACAGTCAGACACCAAATGTGCTTCCAGACTCCTGGAGCAGGGGGTGACTGACCCAGCAGTGCTTTGCACCAGCTTGTGCCAATCAATTTGCAGCTCAGTGGTTCCCTTCAGCAGCTCAGTTATTCTCACATTGAAATATAAAGCTGTTTTTTCCTTTATTGTCATTGAAGTGCTCCAGCTTTTGATTTGATTTAATCTAATCAGCCCCACTAGTTTCCTTCCAAAGCAGTGCAAGAGTCCCAGTGCAGCACCACTTACAGCCATGTTCAATCCATTTTTCATTTGCCTCTATCATGCATAATTGCAGGTATGAGAAAGTTTGTGGTGTTATCATCATGTCTTAGTGTCATTTCTGTGGTCCTTTTTCTTCATTTCTTTCTCTGCTGGTTCTATTTTGCATGAAGTACATGAAAGAAAGAAATCCTGTTTTCTCTGAAATATTAAAGGTCTGCACTAAAAAGTTGTCTGTTTGCAGAAATTTTAGTAGGCTTATTATAATCTAAAGTGGTTTAAGTTATCCTTGATGGCTGCTCGTTGGTGCAATGGCCCAGTCCACCTCTCCACAGTTGTTACATCTCTTGGCACAGAAAAATGACCTGTAAATATAAAAATACTGACCCCTTGTCCAGGGGTATTCCTATAAAAGGTGCTTAAAAATTAAAGTGGAGCAAACATTGAATAAAAAAAAAAGAAAATCCGGATTTGAATGCTCAGATGCTCTTGTTCAAGTTTGGAAGTTCAGTCTCTAGTCATTTAAAAAACTGCCATGGCATTGGGATTCTAGTCCGTGTTTTGCATAGTGGGAATTACCTCTGTAGGAATAAATAACTCAGCCCTGCTGACCCCAGTGGTGCTGCCTTGCACCACCTTTAATTGAGAGGAAAACTAGTAGAAACAGTCATTTTGGCAATAGATTTCAACAGTCTTTGCTATAAAGTATGATTGAAATACTTGTTCTACTTTCAATTCCTCAATTATATTTTTATTTCCCTTTGTGCATCATTTGAGGACTTAATTTATCTCCAGGACTCCACCGGAATATTTCTGTAGCAGACAAATTATTTGTTAGATAATGTTTTACAGGAGTCTTTCTCTTCCTACTCTCAAATGACTTTCCTGGAGGCTTTTTCTATTCTTTTTAGACAGTCCCAGGGACCACAAGAGTGCTCTGGGGCTGGGACTGACTTCCTTACTGCTGCCTTTGCCTGAAGAGAAGCTCTCTAGGAGGAGCCTGATCTTCTAAAGCAAAATCCCAACTGACTGGGGATGTGGTTCCCTCCAGTAATTAAAGTTGGAACTTCACACCAAAAGGTGCCGGATGCAGAGTCCTTGAGCTGGCTACCAGGTTGTTATTTGGAATTTAGTCCTTTAGATCTTGCACTTACTGGGGCTTCTTGCAGCAAATCAAAGGATTGACTGAACGTGTGGGCAGGGAGGGGGAGCCTTGGAGCAAAGACAAAATCCTGCTCCCTGCCTGGGAGGATTGGGAGGGGAGAGCTGGGAGTTGTGTCCCTGCCACTGACAGGCTGCATTTAAACGGGTGTGTTTAGATTTAGTCTGTGACAGCCCAGTGAGGTGGCAGCTCCCTCTCCAGAGGGTTTCCTGCTCTGTCAGGTACCAGAACAGGGCCTCGTGGGAGGGAGGTGTTGCCTGGGCAGGGATTACAGGAATTACAGCGCCAGGCAGGAGTGGGGATGCTGCTCACCTGGAATGCAGCTGCTGTGAGGCCATTCACGTCCCCAGCTGAGGGGATTCCTTAAAGTGGGATGGTTTGGGTTCTAAGGGCCTTAAAGACTTCCCATTCCACCCCTGCCATGGGCAGGGACAGCTTCCACTGTCCCAGGCTGCTCCAAGCCCCAAAGTCCAACCTGGCCTTGGACACTGCCAGGGATCCAGGGGCAGCCACAGCTGCTCTGGGCACCCTGTGCCAGGGCCTGCCCACCCTGCCAGGGAACAATTCCTGCCCAATATCCATCTAATCCTGCACTTAGTCAGTTTGAAGCTATTCTCCCTTGTCCTGTCCCTCCATCCCTTGTCCCCAGTCCCTCTCCAGCTCTCCTGGAGCCCCTTCAGGCCCTGGCAGGGGCTCTGAGCTCTCCCTGGAGCCTTCTATGCTCCAGGTGAGCACCTCCAGCTCTCCCAGCCTGGCTCCAGAGCAGAGGGGCTCCAGCCCTGGAGCAGCTCCAAGGCCTCCTCTGGATTCACTCCAGCATCTCCACATCCTTCCTTTGTGGAGAACTCTGGGTTTTGGCCATTTTCAATATCTGAGACATGACCAAATGGTGTCAGACCAGTAGAGGACAGTGAAGTGGTGACTCACAATGTTCGTGGTGCACGATGGAAGAGCAGGGGTGTTTTCAGTGGAAATGAGTTTCTCAGAGACCTTGGGGACAGCAAATGCTTGTCCTTTACCACTGCCAGACTGCCCAGGCCCGGGGCTGATGGACTCTGAGGACAAAGGAACAAACTGTGGTTCAGAGATTACAAATGTGGAGAAGTCCTTTTCCTGCCATACTGTCAGGATTGCTCTGAAATCGTCCTTAGAGGATTTTGCTGTCTCAGAGATGACCCACAAATCCTCATTTTCTTTGCAAGGCAGGAAAAGGCAGTTCTGTGTTGAACCCTGATGGAGACCCAGGGGAGAAAGGGTCATGTGTGGAGAATGGATTTGCTGCTGCTTCCCTTTCCTTTGATTTTTCTCTCCCTCAGGCCGAGGAAGACCTTGCTCCTAGAAATTCCCATGAAGAAACCACTGCTCCCTTTGCTGCCCCACTTGCATCTCTCCATCCCTGTTACTTCCCAATTCTTTTTTTGCCACCTAGTTCGTGTATCTGTAGAGATTTCAGGATTGAGTTAAATTTGGGAATTGGCTGCCATACCAGGTGAGGCCAGGGCTCTCTTTTCTTTTTGAGCTGTCCATGTGTGAGCATTGCTGTCTATTTTGTTTGCTACCTTTGATCATTTTGAGTTTTCTCTACTGCCTTGGCAGAGTGGTGGGCAGAGGAGGATTTGGAACAAGGTGGGAAACATTCTCTGGAGCAATATGTGCATTTTGTCTTCCTTTCCAGCTGCCTGTTGGGACCCATCACAGCTTTTAGTCCATTTATTATTTTGTGGCAGTGCTTTTGTTTTCTAATCAAGATGGCCTGAGGCACCAAGTGCCCAAGCCTGAGATTCCCACTGAAAAACAACACAATGATTTATTTTGACAAGATCTATTTACCATGAAACCGTGACCAGTGATGCTAATTTTACTGTCATTTTCGATTCATTATTAGATGAGCCCTTATTAGCTTTTCTAGCACTTTTTGCTAGGAATGCTCTGACAAGCCTAACATTGCATGGCTTTCAGATTTTGGCACATTGTGGGGTTTTTTTCCCTCTTGTCCCCATGGGACTATTACCACTCAGAATTGTCACATGCAATGACACCAGATCAAATGAGCAGAACACTCTGTTGCTCAACACAGAGGGTTGTTTAGGCACAGATGTACTCAAAGTCATTACATTACAAAAACAATTTTTTTAAGTAGTTTAGGATATTTCAAACTCAAATGATGGTTTCTGGAGAGCATTCCAGCAGTACCTTTGCCTGGTGCATTTGAGCTTTCCCTGCCACTGCCCTTGATCCTGACTGACAGGTTTGAGTGGTGAGGCTTGGTCTTTTCTGAAGATAAGTACTAATATTTTGTAAACCAAATTATTTGAAAGGGCTTGTTCAGCACTTTCACCCGAGGAAAAGTTCTCCCTACTTGACTTGGAGCGAAGCTTTGATTGCCACTGCTCTTGCTGCTGGTGTAATTCATTTATCCCCACTCCTCCCTGCTTGTGCCTCCCACAGGCATTAGCATAAAAGCAGTGTTACCACTAGATGGGTCTGTTTCTTTAATAAGCCATTGACTACCACTTGGAAAGAGAAATATTTCAGGGCTCCTCTGGTTGATATCATGTGCGTGTTATCTAACTGCTCCTTGACTGCACTTACTTGTCAGGCCATTAAAAATCGGGCTTTGTTTAATCTGTCAGCCTGTGCCATTCTACTGCTTTCCATGGATGGAATTAGGAAGATCTCAGGGACTCTGGGGAAAAAAAAAGGAAAAAAAACCAAAAAAACCCCCCAAACTTTTGGCTTATTTTAATTCATTTTTTTAATTAGGGGATCAGCACTAATAAAGTCTCGCTGAAATTCCTATATGTGCATTTGAAAAATGTATCAGAATGTTTCCATCGTATGACTTGTGACAAATGGAAATGTTCAGCCTCAGTAAATTTATTAGACATGGTCACTGGCTGTTTTTATTTAGGAAATAGTAATTTATCACCTTATAAGTATTGAAAGCAATAAACATTACTTCGTGTTACTCAAAACCAATCACAGACCCATTCCTAAAGAGCTTTCAACAAAGGCAAACGTTGAATTAAAGATGCAATGGGCATTTTTGGAAGCAGATAATTTATCAGTCAAAGATGTGATGGCTGCAATTCACTGAAGCTTTCACTCACCACAGCAAGGAAAGCAAACTGGTGTTGGATGTTTTGCTCTCTGTCTTGTGCAAGAAGGACTGGCTCAGGCAGAGCAAAGGGAGAGGGACTTGTCCAGAAAAAGGGGAAAATTGACCCAGCTTGGTGCTGCTGTGGTGGAGGTTGGTTTAGAGATGTCCCTTCCAACCAGTGGTGCTACAGTTGAATAAAGACAAACAACTGAAGATCTTCACAAACACCTCTAATTCCGCAGAAAGGGAAAAAGCCCAAAAATGAACCTTAAAAGTTTTCTAAAAGATTTTTTTTTGTACGTAACATGTCACAGGAAAACTCTTAGTTAGATCTTCCTTGCTTATGTTGTTGGTTTTGCTTTTTTTTTTCTCTACAGTTATAATTTTATTTATTAACTTACTATTTGATATAATACCTCTTCAAATTTTCTTTTAAATCCCAGCCTTGAAGGAGCATCTCTGCTCTGCCTGGTAATTTAGATTTCAGCTCAGCCTGTCTGTGATACCTGTCTATAACCTGTCCCAAAGTTATGACCATAGTAATTCACCATCATAATGTGCAAAATTAATCGACCTGCAGATGGAAATCTGACTTGCCAATGTGTTTGAACTTAGCATTCATTTGTTTCTCTAGGGCTGATTTGCCCCAGCAGGTACACACTTGTGCCACAGATGATGGTGACCTTCCTCCTGCTCCTGCAGATGTTCCAGCTGGTGCTAGAGACACCTGTCTGTCTCCTAAGGTCCTACAAGTGTTTGAAATACATACAAAAATAAAATCAATGCCAGAATCTGTCCAATCTTATTGGGCTGCTTTGCTTCTTGTTAGCTTCCACATCAACAGCAGTAAGAGCCTAATTCTTCCAACAGTCTTATGTGCATAGATTTTAGGAAGCCCATTTCATACTGTGGTAACAAATAATAACAACTTTTCTGTCTGTTCTCAGTGCCAGTTTTTAATGTCTGCTTGACTGTAGCAGTTGGCAGAGACAGAACTTGTGGGTCAGAATTTTCAGAAGACACAGAGAAATGAGGTAACACAGGAGGAGTAGATGTCAGTGTGTGATCCAGTGTGACCTGACCTGGAATTATCAATATCTTGGCTGAGTAAATCCTGTTTCATGTAGAAGTTGTGCAGGTGTGTTCACCCTGACAGCTCTGTGCTGGGATTAAGTGCAGTTCTAAACCACAGACCTTTCATGTACATTAACTTGATTTTTAAGCTGTCAGACAGATGGAAAGCATCAATTGCATAAGTTACTTTCTTAATTTTTCAAACAAGCCCTAAATTATTGGAGTTTGAGTTGCTCCTTCCTTCTATTGCTGATTTGAAAACAATTATTACAAAGTTGTATTCAAATCTTTCTCTTGGTACTTAATTGGTGATTTATGCCTAAGAGAGATTTTGATCAGGGTTTATTAGCTTGAATTATTGAATTATTGTTTTATTGTGGAGCTTTTTGTTAAAATTCTCAGACACTGTAATTATGGATATCTGAAATCACTTCAGCTCATTAGTGAAGAAAATCATAAAACAGAGCAGGATAATGATACCTAATTGCAGCAAGCTGGATTACAATCTTTTATTTACAGATAGGCATCAATGAATGGGGGTGGGGGAAGTAGAACCTGGATAACACGTATTTTTCTGGGGTTTAACATGGTTTTCTGGATTTATTTTTTCTAAATAAATTATTCCTCAGCCACATACAGGCAGGTGTTTAAATGCAGGGCACTCCCTGCACAGGCATGCTTTGTATTCTTAGTTTTGCTTTCAGAGAAGACTCTATAAAGAGGTTGTAGGTCACTGCTGTGGTATTTGCAAGTTGTTTTGTGGGAAAGTGCTTAGTTTTCTCCCCCATTAAAGTATTTAAACTAGATGGATGTTTTTACTTTGCATTAGGTGTTAAAGTTGTAATTTTGGCTACTTTCAGAGCAGACAATCTGAATTTTCGTGGCAATAGGTCTGCTCCATTATCTGGCACATCAAGAATTTCCCTGGCTTTTGTGGAACAACATTTTAAGGAGGATGCAGATGAGAGCTGTCATTAAAAATGTAAGCACAGTGGTTGAGTAAAATGCATGTTGCTACTCAAACTGCAGACAGATTCCAGTCTTGTCTCAATTCTGCCATGGATTTTACATAAAGTAAAAGCCAGAGGTTCCCTCTAAACAACCATGCAGTGGCTGGCACAGAACGTAACTGCTCATTTTCACCTCACAAGTGCTGAGTAAGAATAATAATTTTCTGTCTGCGAAAACCGCTTTTAGTTTCCCAAAAGTTCAGTGCTTCAGCTGAAAATACTGGTCTCTCTGTAGCTGTGCAGTTTGCTTCCATGGAGTCAGTCAGTTATGGGTGAGGATAGGATTCCTAAAGGGCTTTTTCTTGGGGTGCCCACCTCTCCTCTGTATATTTTTGTTTGCTGGTGATCAAGGAGACTCTGACACACCCCATTTTTCACTCCAGTGAATGTCTGCTGCCCTTTTACCCTGGGAGCATCATTTAGGTCAGAAAGAACATTTAAGATCATGAAGTCCAACAGTTAATTTGACATTGCCAAGCCCTCCACTAACCCATGTCCCCAAGTGACACATTTAGATGTCTTTAAAACCCTTCCAGGCATGGGGACTCCATCCCCTCCCTGGGCAGCCCCTGCCAAGGCCTGAGCCCCCTTTCCATGCCCACATTCCTGCTGCTGTCCAAGCTGAGCCTCCCCTGGCACAGCTTGAGGCCCTTTCCCCTTGGCCTGTCCCTGTGCCCTGGCAGCAGAGCCCGACCCCCCCTGGCTGTCCCCTCCTGGCAGGGAGTTGTGCAGAGCCACAAGGTCCCCCCTGAGCCTCCTTTTCTCCAGGCTCAGCCCCTTTCCCAGCTCCCTCAGCCTCTCCTGGGGCTCCAGCCCCTTCCCCAGCTCCCTTCCCAGCCCCTCCAGGGCTCTCTGGCTGGGAGGGGCTCAAGCCTGAACAGGCTTTGTGTAAATCACAAAGATCTCTGATCAAAGACCCTGTAATTCTGCAGATGACACGAAGCTCACAGACAGGTATCAATCTGCTCTTCCTGAAACTGGAATGACAGAGGAGAACACTGCTTCTGCTCCTGATCCCTTAATCAGTCTCTGAAGTCTCTGGAATGCCCTCAGACCTCTGGTTGCAGCTTCACTGTTGCCCCTTTGAGAAATCAGTCATGGATAATAATCTGAGGCTTGTACTGGAGTAGGAACCTTTCTCTTCTCATCTTCACCCCAAGCCCCAGGGAGGCAGGGCACTTCCCTAAGGATGATCTATTCTGCAGGTGAGGCTTTCTGCTCCCTCCAGAAGGAACTCATGATGACTTTTTTTCTTTATCAAGGCTATCATGGGGGCTGGCACAGGCTTGGTCTCAGTGTGTCAGCTGTTAATCCTCCAAGCTCCTGAGGGCAAAACTAGGGCAGCTCTAGGGTTCAAATCAGCACGATTCAAAATCAATGTGCCACTTTTAGGGTAAAAGCTCACGTGTCCCTGAAGGAGGTAATGAAGTTGCAAATTGCCTCATCATTCTAATACATGCACATTGCCCTTCTGTTTGGCAAATCTGCAATCAAGCCATTGATTTGGCTTTGCTAATGCTGGCTAATAATGCAGAGATGGAATTGGAGCTGTGACTGATCAGCTCTGGGAGCAGCTCTCTGGGGCTGACAGATTGGGAAAAGCAGGAAGTTGGGAGAACAGTGCTGTGCTCTCCTGCTTTACACAGTGGTATTATCCTTAAAGTGGATTTAAATGATCCCAGCCAGCTGCTACCAGACACACTGTCTGTGAGCCTGAGAGAGAATTCTGTGTGACCCAGGCTGGTGTGTGTCCCTGGGAAAGGAAAGTCTGCCAGGTGGTGTTCCTTGGGATTCCCTGAGTCCCTCAACCTCAGAACTCTTGGTTGAGTTGGACTACAAGTAAGGTTGGGACTCAAGCCCAATTTCAGCAGGTGAGTGCCTGGAGATCTTGTGATGCTTTGAGTAGTTCCTAATGGACACCGAGCTGTCCCTGAGGCAGCAGAGTGTCCTGGGGCTCCTGGGGGGCACGGAGCTGTCCCTGAGGCAGCAGAGTGTCCTGGGGCTCCTGGGGGACACCGAGCTGTCCCTGAGGCAGCAGAGTGTCCTGGGGCCAAGGAGGCCAATGGGATCCTGGGGGCAGCAGGAAGAGCATTGGCAGCAGGGCAGGGAGGGATGGTGGCCCTGTGGGCAGGCCTGGAGGCACCTCTGCAGTGCTGTGTCCAGCTCTGGGTGCTCAGCACAGCAGGGCCAGGGAGCTGGTGGAGCTGAGGAAGGGCCTGGAGCATGTGGGTGCCCAGGCAAGGCTGAGGGAGCTGGGGCTGTTCAGGCTGGAGAGGAGCCCCAGCTGAGAGGGGCCCTCAGGCCTGGCTGTCCCTGTGTGCAGGGAGGGCTCCCAGCAGGGCCCAGGCTCTGCCCAGGGGGCCCAGCAATGGCCCCAGAGCCACGGGCAGGGCCTGAGCCCAGCAATTCCCCCTGCACAGGAGGCACAACTTCTTCCCTGGGCAGTGCCCAGCCCTGAGCACATTGTCCACACAGCCTGGGGGGGCTCCTCCCTGGGGCTGGTGCAGAGCTGTGTGCACACAATGCTGTGCCCTGTGCTCTGGGATGGCCCTGCTGGAGCAGGGAGGTGGCACCAGGTGCCCACGGAGCTCCTTCAGCCTCAGCCATCCTGGGATTTTTTCTGTTCCTGTTCTTTTCCTTCTTCAGAACTCCAAGGATTCATGGCACTACAAATCTCCCAGAGTGTATTTTCTGTGCCCTTTGATGACATCTTTAGACCCTGTATTTCTTCAGCTGTTTGGTTTAGCATTTCCATAAACTGTTCCTTAACGTGTTCATCAGGCTTGTGTCTGTGGTTGTGTGCTGACCTAAATTTCCATGAAAAACATTGATTTTTGTGCTTGAGAGAGAGAATATCAACATCCTGGGATCGTCTGTTATCTGCAGTATGAAGTTACTAACATTGGATTAGCATCACCCTTGACACACGCACGCAAGTCCAGCTTCCAGTTCTGTCACACTCCTCTTGGCTCCTTTGTGCTGATGTTTTCCCCCAGAACTTCCACAAAAAGCTGAATTCTCATCCTCTTTCTTGTAATTTAGCTTATTTTACGTTTGATTGTACAGTACCTGCAATCTCCAGTGCCCTGACTAATCCCAGCCCCATCAGGACATGCTAAGGAAGAGAACCTTATTCCATTTATAGCTCTAGAGCAGGTTTGGTCAGCAGTTAAGGCCTTTCTGGACATTACTGGAAGTCAGAGAAAGCAGACCCAGCATAGTTTAATTGCCACTGTGGTTTTTAGGAGGATACTGCACTTTGCAAGCAGATCAGCAGCTTTTGTGATGGCCTTCATTTTTGGCCACCTTTAGGGCTTCGTGGCTATCAGTAGAATTTCTAACCCTTTTGGCTTATGAGAAATAATAGATGCTTGAAAAAAATATTACCCTTCCCCCCCAAAAAACCCCAACATCATGGATAGTTTAGGCCATGATATTCAGGTTTCTTTTTAGCTGTGAGTATTTGGTGGCAGACGTCTGTGCCGTGAAGAGATGACAGATAAAATGCGTGTTGTCCCAACGAGTCAAAGAAATCACTTACCTAATAACAGTAATTACGCTGTGCATCTGTGATGTTCTGCATGCTTAAGACTGTAGAAATATTAGCTAATTAATCCTTTCAACACTGCTGTGCAGTTGGTCTAGCTGGTGCTATTATCTTCCTACTGTAAGGGAAACAAAAAACCAGAGAAGTTTGACTGATGTGCTTTGCAGCAGTGAACAACCTCAAATTTCAGGAATTTATTCCACTGCAGTGGCTTGAAGTCATGAGGAGGATGAAGGCCCACCTTGGCAGGCAGCTCAGAATGCTGCCTGCTCTTGCCCTTCATTTGATTCTGTTTTAGGACTGCATTACCTACCAAAGCAGTTGATGGTAGACAGGACAGTTCTTGTGGCACAAGAGCTGCACAAACAGCTCCTGATGAACACAGATTCACCCCTCAGCAGTGCTGGGGGCCTGTAACACACAGGGAATTATCACAGGATGCCTCTGGTCTGCCAGCTGCTGAGGGGAGAAAAGCAGCTGCTGCTAACTGCCAGCTGTGAAGGTCTAGAATTAGATCTAGAACTAATTTATAGTCTGAATGAACAATCAATGGTGACACAGTGTTTTCTGTGAAACAGGTGAGCTGTGGTTCTTGTGAGAAGTGGGTTGGACACCAAAGCCTGTGGCAGCTCAGCTCCAGATGTTGTTGCTCAGTGGCCTCAGCAACTGAGTTTCTTTCAACACTTCAGGCAGCAGATATTTCACATTCATCTCCTGTTTGAACCCTGTAAAAAGTATGAACTAATCACAGATTAATTTAAAAGTATGGATTAATATTGTTGTTGCATCTTGATAGGTCTGGTGATGGAACTTGTATGGAGGTTTCAGCCCTTAGAACTGGATTGTATTTCAGTTCCTAGAACTACAGTGGCTTTGGGAAATGTCAGCTGTCTGTAAAGCCCAAAATAAGAGTCAGAACGTGTTGCCTTCATGCCATGGCCTGTATTTTTGTGAGCAGTTGTGCTGACCCTGCTCAGGACTGCGATGTGCCACAAAAGCTCCTGTGCAGAAGGCTGATTTCCTCTCACCCAGCCTCCTCTGCCCTCCCACTCCAGAGGTCTTGCAAAGCCACCTGTGTTTTCCTGTGGTGCCCCAGAGAGGGCAACGAGGGAAAGCACATCTGAGAGCCTGTGGTTGTTGGAACAACTTCCTCAGTCCCTGAGAACAAAGCTTTTCTCTGTACCCATCTGCAAGGCCTGCTGAGGGCTCCAAAGTTATGAATGCTCTGGTTGATGTTCTTGGATCTCTTTCAGGATTGCAAATAAAGACATCACTGGCATCTTTCAGAGTCTAATATTTGCTCCTTGGCAGCCAGCTCAGAACAGGCTGGTGTTGGGCAGTGCTGTGATGCCTCTCTTCCTACCCTCAGAAAATACTCAGTGGATGCCATGAAAGGGAAGGCCCTGGAAGAACACAGATGTTGGAGATTGTCAGGCTTTAAAACCTCAGTGGATCCCTCCCTGCTGTGCTGAATCAAGGACAAAGTTGTTGGTCATTGCACAGACAATGTTTTTTAGTCCCACTGCATGCTTAAATGCTTTTTCTTAATATTTCCCTTTTCATTTGTCAGCATCTCTTCAGTGGTTTTTGACCCCATAATGTATTTCTGATCCAGTCTAATACAGGAGTAGAGCTCCCATGGCTTGTTTACTTAGTTTTGAAGGAAAATGCATCTAGCTATAGGAAACAAACTGAAATTATCTTCAGTGAGAGAGAAACTGTGCTGTGGGTTCCACAGTTCCTGGCTGTATTTCTTTCTTCTGACCACTTGGAATCAGCCACACTGTATGCCACCTCTAACAGGGGGTAATTTCTGGATGTCAGAAGGAGCTGAGAGTACTGGTTCCACTGAAGGAGTTGAGGGGAGGTTAGTGTGTTGGATGAATTCATGGGCATTGTGAGGGAAGTTGGTGATGCTGTAGGGGACAGCTGAAGCAGGTCCCTAAAGTCTGGTATTCACAATTTCCCATCACTTGGAAAACATTCACTTGGTTTTTAAGTCGAAGAGTGTGAAGGGAAATTGATTCTTGTCTGAGCTGTCTCATGCTCACGAATGCCAGGGGATGTAGCTTAATAACAGCACAAGGGTGAGCCTTTTAATATTCTTTTCCTTCTGTGTGCACTAAACTGGCTGGTCCTGCTTTGATGCTCTGCTTTTGGCTGCTGATGTGAACAGAGATGCTTTTAAGTACTATTGAACGGCTCTGTATTGGTAATAATTTTTTTTCCTCCCTCCTTGAGATATTTTATGGAATTCATGTTCAGATTTTTCTGGCAGTTTGAAGGTCGGGAGTTTATTTGTCAATGGGCAGAGGAGCTGTTAAAGATCCTTCACTTGGAATTCCGTCTCCCCTGGGGCAGGGCTTTGTCCCTCAGCCTCAGGAGTGCAGCCCATACTGGTGTGGCACCCAGGCTGCCTTTGCTTCTATATCTTCCCCTGGGTTATATTCCTGTGAGCAGGACATTTTTTGGCTTGGAATTTGAACAGTCACTGGACACGTGTCTCACCTGTGTGATGCCCTCACTCTTTGATCCACCCTCAATAGCACTTGGGAAGCGATTTGCTGGATCTGACCACAAAACAGAGCTTTTCTCCCTTTTCCCCTGCCAGAGCAGCCTTCTGCTCACTGCTGCACAGCAGCCAAGCTCAGGGCACAGCCTGCAATCCCAAACTGCTGGGGCTTTGGCCGTGAGTCGAAAATATTAATTAGCATTTGTTCTACTAATGAGGAGCCAGTTTTCTGGAAAGCCCCCTGCAAAAGTGAATATTCACAGCACTGCACCACTCGTCTGGGCAGAAATGAAGTATGATATGTTTTATAGGGGATGTTGATGCTTTGGGGGGTGGAAAGGCCACCAAAACCACAACTGGGAAGATTTGGCTCTAAGCAGTGATGGAGGATGTGCCACAGGGGGAACTCAGGGGAAAACTTATTCCAGAGAGAAGGAGAGCTGAGCCTGCCACGCTGCTCTGACCTGGTATTTTCTTATTTATATTTCAAACAGTGCCTGTGATTACAAAAGTTTCTGGATTCTTAAAAGAAATTGTGCTAAGATTTTTATTTTTTTTTTCTTAATATTAACTCTGCTGCTTGTACTGTTTGGCAGGTGTGGTGGAACACTCATTTTAGTGTTTCACTGAAGTACAAGATTCAAGAAGTTGTGTTAATTAATAATTAGGCTTTTTTGTTAGTCTTTATGTGCATAGACAGCACTTTTTAATGTAATTAGGCAAATTATTTGATTTTGCAAAGCAATAATTGTCAATATATCTTTTTCAAATGTGGTGGAAGGGCAAAGGTTGGACTCAGTGGTCTTGGCCGTCACCTTTGTGATTCTATGAAATTTGCTTCCACTCAGAATTTCAAGTGATTTTTCTCATCTGACAGGGTTTTTTCTCTTCCCCCACTCCCTTTCCACCCTTTTAGTTGTGTTGCCCATCCAATTTACATTGTGTAACACAAAAAGAGGCTCTGTGCTAAAACAGCTTGTGTTTTGTTGTTGCTAATTAGTGTGAAACAGATAGTGGGCTATGTTACTGCTGGGTTGAAAGTGGGAGGAAGAGGCGAAAATCAAAAATTATTAATCTGAACACCTGACATTATCTAGCACAGAGGAAGAATTCCCTGTACACCAGCAGTATTAAATGAGAATACATTTTGAGGGTGTATTCAAGTGGAGTGATTATTTTAGGATTGTAGCTTTTACTACTGCATGAAAACCTTTCTCCCCTCATCCAATATAATTTTATGTTCTAAACTGTCAAACAGAATCCCACTCTGATTGCGTTATGGTGATGTACCCAGAGTGTGTTTTACCACTCCCATGAAGAGGTTTCTTCTTTAAATAAAGCTATTTTTGTGTATGAAACCCATGAGGATGGATAATAATGGCTTATATCACCTAAAGCTTGTGCTGGGGGAGAGAAATGGAACTTGGAGTAAGCAGTGCTTAACACAGTGTGGGAGGTGAGGAGTGAGCAGTGTTCATTGATTCCCTGCTGTTGGAATCTCTCTGTGTCCAGGTGTCAGAGCTGTTCCTAAGCCAGGAAGAGAAAGCTGTGACTGTCTCATGATTTCAGAAAGCTTTTGGTTCCTTCCTTAAGGCAATGTCTCTGTTTCACCTGGCCAGTGTTGTTACAGCAAGAGCACTGTTTCCCTTTGCTTTGCATCCCTGAAGTCATCCTGAACAACACTTCTGGAGACTGCTGGGTGGGAATTGAAATATTTATAAATGTGTGCACACCTCTGAATCCTTTCTGCATTTCCCTGAGGGCACAGAGTGAAGGCTGCTGTGCCTGCAGGTGGGGGAGGCAGCCTTTCACCTGGCCACAAAGCGCAGGATGCTCCATCCTGGAAATCCTCACACCTCCTTCACCCGAGGGAGGTGAAGGGTTTGGTCACAGAGAAGTCACCTGAAATGGAGACAGGGTTCTTGAAGTCATTGTCTTTGCTGATGTTTGGTAGATGAATAAATGGGCAGATGCTGCTGGAGCAGTGCTGCTGTTTGGGTGTAGGCACATCCTGGTGCTCTGGCTCCATGCAGGACCAGCTGCACAGGGAGCCAGGGGCAGGCAGGGCTTTTCCCAGGGCCCTGCCTTCTCCAGGAAAGCAGGGAAGCAATTCCTTTTTCCACAGGGGACATATTTGATTGCAGCACAACATGTTTAACATTCGCATGTAAACAAAATGTTCCTCTGAGATCCCTCAGCTTCATGAGGAGCTTGTGATGGGCCGCTGGACCAGACCTGTTTCATTTCCCTTCTTTCCAAACCATCCAAATCCAGTTTCTCCTTTAATTTTAATTAGACACAAGACAAGTATGCTGTAAATACAACCTATTTACAATTAACATCTTTCTGCATCACTCTTGCTTGCTTATCAGACATGAAGGAGCTGTTAGGCTTGTGGTGGGGAGAGAAATGCCAACCTCAGCTGCAGAGCTGTTATTCTGTCAGCCACCTCTACATCTCCTGTATCAGAACTCAGTGCTTTGCTCAGAACTCACAGTTTTATCTCTGGAGCTGTTGCTGTGACGGGCCTGTGCTTTGGAGAGGTTTTCCTGCCAATTTTGTCTAATAGCACGTTTCACGAGGCCAAATGTTGTCTGCTGAGGGATGAGATGTACTGATGTATTTCATTGATCTGCTGCTAAAAGTTAGAGACTTTTTTTTTCTTCGTTGCTTGTGTTTTTCCCTGCAGGATCTTGTTGACAGGAGCTACAGAGCTTTGGAGGCTTCTTGAGGGTCTTTTTGATGAGCTGCTGCTTTGAATGATTGCCTTGGCTAACCCGAGACATGGGTTCTGTGTAATGATATCTGTGCTGCTGTGCCTTTGGTCTCCACAGCAATATCTCCTTAAATTCCAGAATTGCCCTTTGGCAGAGCAACGCCATGGTGTGCGCATGGAAAGCTCAGAGGAAGTCTGGGGATGTCACAGCACTTCTCTTGGCACATCATCTTTTATATCCAGCACCAGCTAAAACACTGATTTGAGTAACCTGTTTGCCAAATAGCAAAAAAAGAGACAGGATTTTTGTTGGTGTGGAGAACTGGGGAGCTGAGACAGGAGGAGAGGAGGAGATGGAGAGTCCTTCCTTTGGAGAAATACAGTGAATCTTTGCTATGGAAAAGAAGAGGGATTTTGGGTGAGCAGAGTATACCTTGTCCTTGTTATCAAGGAAGCCATGTTGAACCTCTCTGGGCTCTCTAATCACACTTTTGTTTCTTGCTATGCTTGCCCAGGCTCTTGCCCCTCTCAGCAAAAGGGCTGAGGGAAGCCACGAAGACAATCTAAGAATATGCTTTTTGAGCAGAATACTCAAATGGTTTTAATTGCTGAAAAGAACTATCATGTATTATAAACAGAATGTGGTTTGGGGTGGGTTTTTGTTTTTTTTTTCCCAGTTGTGACAATTCCATGGCAAACTGCTGTTAAAACTAAGAGCAAAAATGCAGGTGAGCTGACAGTGGTGCTGCGAGGTGTTCCCTGGCTACTAGTTTGGCCTGATCATTTGACAAACCCCAGGAGTCATTTCCTTGAATAATCCTGTTTGCCTCTGCCTCAGCCTGAGGTGCATTTGCCTGCTCCGTCAGCCTGCACAGTGTCACAGGGACCTGCAGTGGTGGTTTGGAGTTCTGTTCAGGGGTGACAATCCTCAGCACCTCCCAGGCGCTGAGGAGCTGAGCTGCAGCAAGAACAGTGTCTCTGGTTCAGTGACAGGGTAAAAGGGAGGGGATTGTACCTTTTTTAACACCACCAGGATGCCTTTCCCATGCTCAGACATGGACTGGCATGGGTTTTATGCAAAAGAAGTGAACTGATAGACACTACCTCCTGTAATCTTTCTGAGTTCTGTGGCTGAGATCTGCCAGCAGAGCTGTTAAGCAGATCCTAGATTTTTCAATCCTTGAAATACATCAGAAAACTCTTCTTTTGTGATAAAGAGTTTTCCCCTACCCCTTACTTCTTTCTTGAGCTGTCAGTTTTTATCTCCCTAGGAAGACAACTGTCCTTACTTTCTTCCTTTCAGCAAAACTGGATTTTCTGGATTACATTGGTTTTCATTATCTCTGTCATGTACTTACCAGCAAATCTCTCCATATTTCTTTGCAAGCTCTCGATTTGTGATATAATTTCAAGTAATTTGAAAGCCTGAGCTCCTGGCAAAGCTGTGTTAGGGAGGGATTTTTTTCTTTCTTTTTTT
>VXBB01025212.1:203145-214582 GCA_013399915.1 Illadopsis cleaveri
CCTGCAGTCACAGTCTAGCTGGGTAAAAGCCTGCAGTCAGAATTCATCAGGAAATAACCAGCAGTCAAAGGCTGCAAGGGAAACCTACAGTAGGAGCTTGCTGCAGCCAAGGAGTCTCCAACTGGAGTCAGGATGGCTGAGCTGTGAAGAGGAATAAACCAGGACCCTTTTCATGCTGTGATAAACAAAAAGTCTCTGCCTTGGCTCATTTTTACCCTCTAACAAGAGGGCTGCTGCAACACTTTCATGGCCCCAAATCTTGACTGATGGATCAGGCAAATGAGTTTGTTTTCTACTGTCCACATCTGAAAATTTGTGTGTGTTGGTCAATGGGTGGAACTGGAATGACAGCAAAATACCTGGAATGGTATGAGTGGCTTTCTGCTGACATGTTCCTCCACAGGGAACAAATCCTCCTGCTTATTTCATAGAATAAAATGAAATGAACAGAACCACCCCACACCCGCCCCCCCAAATCCCCACACGAATGCTGGAGTGGGCATAAGCAAAGGCTTTTGGCTGCCAGCATGCATCACACTGCTTTTCCTGGCATGCCAGATGCCTGTGATGGGGACAGTGTGTGAATGTCATTTCAAAGCACGTAATCAAAAGAAAACTTACTATTCTTTTAACTTGGAGCTGCCAAATACATTTTTATATTTGTTTCATGAGGAGCCTGCCAAAAATCCCCAACGGCGGCTGTGTCCAGTAGCACACAGCAGTAATTTATGGAAAGAGATTTATTTACTTAAAATTTGCTTCAGAGTGAATTGAATGTGAGGTTTTACAAAATTGTATCCATTTTTTTGTTGCTGCCTGCCTCTTTGGAAAGTATTTTTTCAGACGGGGTAATTCCCTTTCTTCCCCTGCCAGCAAACGGTCAGATTTGGGAAAAGAGAACAGGAATTGTATGGATTTTCAGGTAGTAGTGAACAGTGTTTTCAACCATCCCATGGAGTCTGAAGTTCCCCATACTTTTTGATGGAAGTCAGCACTGGTGGATGCAGGTACAAGGACTGGAGGAAGAAGGTTAAATGATAAAATGTGAGGTTTTTTCATCATTATTCTCCAAAAACGTCTTATTTGCTGTCTACAAAATCTTAAATACACTCCTGGTGATACCTGGTCCCTCCAGGGCTTGCTGGCCTCAGCTTTGTTCTGTTTCTAGAGGGGATGAGTTTGGTTTGTGCCACCGTGCTGGGGAATTGTCCTAGATGGTTTGCTGAGGAATCTAGAGGTTGAACTGGGGACTGGCCATCCTTGTTTCTGTACCTAGATCCCAGCCTTCCAGAGGCTCCCTCCCTCATGGTCTTGTTTCTTGCCTTGAAGTTTGTTGGGGTTGTCTGGGGCAGAAGTGCTGAGGGCCTGTGATGGAGGCTAAAATTAATTAAATAATGAGGCCCTATGGCCTCATCCTTTTCCATCAGTGGCTGGGGCTCAGTGCCCACAGGCCTGTGTGGCACAAAGGGCTCTGGCTGTCTGGGAGAAGGTGACAGCCACGGGGGCAACAAAAACCAGTGAGCTGGAGGCTGTTGTGGGGCCCTGGAGGTGTGGGGAAGGGTGACAGGGATGACAGTGACCGAGCTTCTCTCCCAGCTTGTGGGAACAATTGAAAATTCCTGAGCAGCTGTTGTTCCCTTGTGCTCTGCTGCGTTTTTGGCTGAGTATGTCCTGCCCCTTTTTTCCCAGCAAGGCCACAGCTGGTGAGTTGCTGATGCTGTCATGTCCTGGCACTGTCCCCACAGCGTGCTGCTGGCTGGGACCTGGTCCAGCCTCCACAGGACACAAATCTGATACAGAGCATGTTGGGAGGAGATGGCCTGCTCGACTTGTTCTTTGCATTCACACCTTCCAGAAGCTCCACCTGCAGCAAATTGACTTGGATTGCTGCTTAAACTGCAAAGCCACTCACCCACGAGTTGGGTTTCCCTCTCCAGAGCCAGGAGATCACATGATGCTTTCTGGAGCTGAAGGGAAATGCTCTTATCCCTCATGTTTAGCTGGCTGCTTTGGGCTAGGGTTATTTAAATCATTCAAAACTTCCTGCTGTGCCTGTTCATTTTGCTTTGGTTGCAATACCATGTTCTGCTTGGGTTTGGCCTCCAGATGGGATTTAATGATGGGATTTAAAACTGTCCAAGGAGCCTGCACTGCAAGGTAACTCTCCTAGCTGAAAATTAACATGGTTAATACTAATATTTTAAATACTAATAATGCATTTTAAATTGCACAGCAATTAAACAAACAGAAGAAGAGTCTGTACCAAGTATGAAGCATTGCCTTAAGGAACACTAACACGAAATTTACTTTCTAGGACAGAACAGCTGCTGTATTTATACTTGTACATTCACTTTCAGTGAAAGTTCTGTAACATTTTCAGTCGAGAATATCTGCACCCATGCTGCAAGAGCACTGTTTTGTTGCAGAATCCTTCTTTACTGCTAATATAAAATTATCTGAATTTATATAGTGTAACTCAAATAATCTCCATCAAGAAAAAGTTGTGGCTGTTTCCTGGCTTGTACTGGAGGTGCTTCTCAAACCTTTTACTAGTGTGAGGCACTGACTCACTTCTGTTGTAGAACCCCAGAGTTATTTGGGTTGGAAGGGACCTGAAAACTCATCCCATTCTATTCCCTGCCATGGGCAGGGACACCTTCCACTATCCCAGAANACCAAGACTACTTCTGTCACCAGAATGTTCCCTCTGGCATTTCCCCATCAGTTCCTTCTTAGCCCAAAATCTCTGCTGAAGCTATTCCTCTTGCCATGTGTCTGATGTTTGCTAACCTGATGTGATTGGTGTCACTGTCACTCTGTCTCTAATGGTCACAGTGCAGCTTGCAGTAGTATCTCTTTGACAGGTAACACACAGCCTCCTAAAAGAGGTGGAAATTAATGATTGAGTTCCAGCAGTTGTATTTTTGTCTGCAAGAGCCACACTGTGCCAGGTTTTGACATCCTTTAGTACTTTATAAGTCAATAGGACAGCTGCGCAATGAAATGATTTTTAATGAGAAACGATGACAGGACTTGGCAAAGAAATAATGCTGAGTTAATCAGGAAAGTTCTGCCTGTTAGTAGCAGTCTCTTCCACGGTGCCTGAGTGACATGATTTGAAATAGTGTTCAGAGCAAGGCCCTGGGAGCTCTGTGTGTAGATCCAACCTTATTTCAAACAAAGAAAGCCCTAAAAATCTCTTCATGTTGCCTGTTCGTGGCTGATCCTGTAGCATTCTGTGCTCACAAAGATATTTGGCAATAAGGAGCCCATTCTTCCTGGCAGGGATGCGGTCTTCCCTTGACGAGGTGGCACTTGGGGACGTGGTTTCAGGGTGGTTATGGGTTGGTAGTGGGACTCAATGACATTGAAGGTCTCCTCCAACCTCAGTGTTTATTCTGGGATTAAACAGAGTGGGACATGCTCTGGGAAACTAAACGGAATACATTATGATTTTAAAAAAAAATTTAAACTGGTACTTTTGTTCTTTTTCTCTCTAAATCGTATTACATTTTGTTAATTTCATGTATGGAATTCTCATTGTGTGGATGGAATATTTTTAAAGTAGCCTAAAATTAATAAAAATGTAAAAAATATGTTGGTGGACAAGGCACAGCTGGGGAATGGAGCCCCTTTCTTTTTTCTGCTGTGCCAAATACCTGCTTTACTTGAGAAATCCCTTCATTGGAAGATTTGTGATCAGTGCAGAGAGAAACTGTTTGCAGTGGCTTTTGATGTGAATTTAAAAAAAAAAATAGTTGAACTTTTCACTAAAAGAATTATGTCAAAAAAAGACCCATTTTGTACACGTCAAAATAATGGTATTAATCCCACCACTGGTGTAGAAACAGATCCATTTTTCATTGGAATGTTAATTTTTCTGCCCCAGTATCATGTTGGGTGACTGAAATATTTTATTTTCTCTTTCCTGGGCTTATTTTATCAGTTCATCTTTGCCTAGAGAGCATGATGTTGAAAGGCACAGTTATTTCCTTTCTTGACAAAACACAGTAGGGCGAAGTGTTTTTGGAATGTGTGAACTGGTCTGGAAGCTGATCCATCTCTTCCAACTGACACTTTTCCTTCCAACAGGCAATTTTCTTCATGTTTCCCACATTTCCTCCTTCTCCTGCCTGTTTGCTTGGAGCAGTTCCCTGAGTCCAGCACGGCCCAGAGTTATTGCTGGGTTTCAAGGAAACCTCTTGGTTCCTGGGACCTCTGAGGGTTGGGGGAAGCCTTCCCAGGGGTTTGGAGCCAGGGGAATTTGAATGGGTGTATTCTGTTAATCATTGTGCTGGAAGCCAAACTGGGTCAGGGCTTATGTTGTACAGACAATTTCTTGCTGGAATTAGGAGGAGCTCCTCATCTCTTTGGAAAGGAAGAACAAAGAAATTGATACAAATCTATCTGTTTAAACATGGCAGAGTCGAATTGGGGATGAGAATAAAATGGAGATTTCCCTTAACTGGGGTTGTCCAGACTGGAGAAGAGGAAAGTTTCCAGAGACACCCTTAAGTCCCTTCAGTGTCTAAAGGGGCTCCAGGAGTGACAGGGAGAGGGACTTGGGACAAGGCCCTGGAGCGACAGGACAAGGAGGAATGGCCTTAAGCTGAGGAGGTCAGGGACAAAAATAACCCAAACCTCCAGGCCCTTGATTTTTCTACATTTACTTTGTATTTAATATTTACTCTGATATATTAGATGGCTCTAAAAGGAATTCATGCTGCAGCTACAAATCTTGAGCATTTTAAAAAGCAAAGATTAATGTAAATTACGAAATTTCGTAAATTACAAAAGCAGCCCTCAGAGTGACTCTGTCAGACTATACTTGCAAATGACCCCACTGATATTATATCCTGCATTTGGGGAGGAAAGGAGTTCCCTGTAAACATCAATGAGGAGAAACTATGGTGTTTAAAGCTCCTGTTCTGATCCCAATCAAGTTGCACAACATGTGTGCCTGCATCTGAAGATAAGAATAGCACTCAGCCAGACTGCATGTGGGTGCTAACAAGGGCTTAGAAACCAACCCAAACTTGTTGGGGCTGAGGAGAGAGCTGGTTAATGAAGTATTGAGATTTTGTTTGTTTGTTTGGGGGTTTTTTGATAGATGAACTCAAGGTGTTGTGAATTATCAAAATGTGGTGTTTTCAACGTTTATTTTGAGATACTATTATTATTTAAAAACACCCAGTGCACTGTGAGAATGTCACTGATTGTTGTCTTACGTCTTTTTCTGAGAAAAAGAGAGAACAGAAATGCTCTGTGGGAGCAGCAGCAAGGCCAGTGAGTTCTTGCAGCTGGCTAAAATGACCTGAAGCCTTGAACACATTCTAACTGATAACAGGAACTTCACGTCTTCTTAGAACTTGTGTTTCTAGCACAGTTACAGAATAAAAACAAACAGAAAAAAAGCTTGTAGCTACTTCTACTGTGTTCAGTACATTTATACTGCCCTATATAATATTGTATATTATACCATTTCTGTTGTTAGAAGTTACAGAGTAAAAGCTTTAATCAACACAGGGATTTCCAGTGATGCTGCTGATCCCTTTTCCCTGTGCTTTTCCTTTGGGTATCAGTTCAAGAGTCGCTGTGCTTGGCAAGCTGGGGCTTAGCTGGCTTCTCCTGAGTCCCCGAAGACATTCCCCTGGTGTGTTCTCTTTCTTGGAAGCAGGTCCTCCTGTACCATGGGGAGTTACCTGAGCTGGGGCTGGAAGGCTCCTGGGGAGTTCAGCATGGTTGGCCTCCCTGTCCCGAGGCAGAAACACAGACACTGACAGATGTTTGCCTAAATTTGCTCTGATGGAAGAGATTTATGAACTCCCCAGGTGCCTTGTGCTGGGGCTGTGTTGGCCCCTGAGCACTGAAAGTTTTGCCTGAGCTCTACCCTCAATAACCTTTCCTGGCTTGTTTGATCAGAGTTTTGAATTTCCCTTCCAGTTTCCCAAGATAACTTCAAATTTTGATCTTGTTTTTCTGAGCTATTTTTACCCTTTTCATCATCGTCGTCTGCATATTTTTGTAAATCTCCTCTAGAATTCATTCCCTAAATCATTAGCGAAGATATTAGAGAACACAGGACGTATCTATTCAGAGCTGTACTTGAAACAGCCTTCAGGTTGAAAGAGAACATTTTAAAAACTACACTTGTGCCTTTTTACCTAATTGAAGAACTTAGCTCACATTTCCTAAAGAAAACTGGTGGAGGCCTCAGAGAACTCCTTTCATATTAATGTCCTGGTTACTCCTTCAGAGATGGAAATGAGGTTGGTTTGACATGATTTGCACTTGACAAATTCACGCTGGCTGTTTCCTGCCCGTTTATTATCCCCTAGGTACCTCTAAATTGATTAATAATGTCTTCTGATGTCTTTCTGGGGAGCAAAGTTAAGCTTACTGATCTCTGATTCCTTGAGTCCTCCTTCCTCTGATTTTTCAGATAATCCTTCCGTAGCCCTCAGGGACATCCTGAGTCCTCTCTCAGTTTGGGGTTTGCTTCTGATAGTTCCTAAGGTAAGAAAAATAACTTTTACCTAACCCTGCTGATCTGAATAATTCTTATAAACCTAATATTTTGTAGCTAGGGCTTTCCCCCTCCCCACCCATTTTTGGGTTTTGAGCTTCTAAAGCTGGCCTGAATACTTTGTCATGTCTAATATTTGTGACGAATGACATTAAAAAAGTGTGAGCATTTCAGGCTGGCAGATGGGATT
Source organism: Illadopsis cleaveri (assembly GCA_013399915.1). Classification (NCBI taxonomy): domain Eukaryota; kingdom Metazoa; phylum Chordata; class Aves; order Passeriformes; family Timaliidae; genus Illadopsis; species Illadopsis cleaveri. Next base: position 209,862 of record VXBB01025212.1, read on the forward strand.
ATTTATCTTCCCTACTAAGCATTGCTTATTTTATCCTTTGGCTTGTTTCCAGTATGCCCAGAATTTTCTAATGTTCATAAATTCAGGAGTTTTCCACCACTGAAGCTTTATAATTGACAGAAAAGTTGGTTTTTTCCTCCCATACTTTTATAATGTAATGAGAGAATGGAGAGTGGATCTTGACTGGTGGAAGGGAAGCATGGAAAACCACTGGAGCATGGAAACAGCCCTCGGCTCTCCTCCAAACCTGCAGCTTTTGGAAGGTGTTCAGAGCAGTTCCCACAAGTTCACAGCTGATGCACAACCCAGATGGAGGGAAGGTTGTCTTTTTCTGATCCAATCCTATTCAGCTTTTTAATCAATGCCGTTCCCAGTGGAATCTGGGTTTTTTGAACACTGAGCCCTGAGGAAGGAAGAGATGGAAGCGTTTTGAGGATGTGGCTTCCACATCAGGAGGATTTTCCCCAGTTAACAGTAGCCTGAAACAAACAGGCTGGAATGAAAGAGGGATCTGGGCAGGGTACTGAAGTCTGGCAAACACAATCCACAGAAATGGGTTTGGAGAGAGGCTGCCAGGCCTCAGTTTGAGACAGCAACCTTTGGAGCTGCAGTGAATGAAAAGTCATGCAAGTCAATGGTCCAGCAGCTGCCAAAGCCAAATGTCAGCCAAGACTCTGAGAAATCTAGAAAATCTGGAAGAATTTTGTGTACTAAAGAGAGGGAAAAGAGGAGAAATTAGAGATGTAAAGCTGTCCTGGAAGGCAGAGCTCTGTTGTTTTGGCAAAGAAAGAAGGTGGAGGGGTAAGGGCTGAAGAAAAACGTTCTGGCTGCTGGCAGAGCTAAGCATGGAAATGAAGGATCACGGCTGTGGGACCTCTGCTATCAGTGTTTTCAAACAGTGTGCCTGACAAATGTTTGTGTGTTGGTGGTTTTTTGGTTATAATTTATCCTGCTTTTAAAGAGCAAGAAATAAATACCTGAAGGTCCCTTATAACTCTGCAGTTCTCCTGGTTTTAATTCTGTTCCTGTTTATATTTTGGCAAACCTCTGGTGATTCTTAGGCTCTTAGGCTACTTTTTCATTCAGCACTAGGCTTTCTCTGAAAGCAGAGGATCCTAAAAAGTAAAAAAAATACAGATGTCAGTCTACTGTTATGCATCTTTATATAGAAGTAAAGGAAAATGTCATAATAAATTTCTTGGCCAGTGGATTATGTGTCAAAATTGCAAGGAAGAAAGGGAGAGAAATGCACAGAAATAAGAGTGTGGCAATCTGGTGTCTGAATGATTTGTAATGAGACACATAACTGCTTCTTTAAGTTAATTATTACATGATAATTGCTGAAGAAGGAATGAAATACGTTGGAATGTTCTTTCAGTGCCTCCTGATTTTCTGAACAAAAGGGTGTTAATACTTCTGATTAGCATGTAATCCAGAATTAATTGAAGAAAGGCAGGGCAGGCAGAGTTTTGCTGGTGAAAATGCTGTATAATGAACTTAAACTGTAGCTTTTAATTTCGTTTGTACTGGAACATGTTTCAGCTGCAGAGAAATCTTTATTTTCCTCAATCATCCCAGTCTAGAAAGTAGGAGCAGTAAATTTTGATATGTGCAATGAGGTATTGATTTATTAGGAAGCTTTATTACTTTGTGACGTCCCTGCTTCAGGAGAGGGCACTGATTTATAGTTTATATTAAACACACCTGAGGAAGGTGAGGGGCTGAGGGCAGGCATGACACAAACCAGCACCAGCATCGTTTCTAGAATTTCTAGAATACCCTGGGCTGGGAGGAATCAACCAGGATCATCCAGTCCAGCTCCTGCCCCTGCATAGACACCCCAACAATCCCACCCTGGGCATCCCTGGAAATATTTTCCAAGCCCTCCTGGAGCTCTGGCAGCCTCGGGGCCATGCCCATTCCCTGGGGAGCCTGGGCAGTGCCAGCACCCTCTGGGGGAAGAACCTTTCCCTGCTCTGTGTGCATTTATGTTCATATCATAAGATTTTCTTGGTCTGCTGATTATTTGGGTTTGCTTCCAAATGGCCAAATTATGCCTCTGAGTTGGAAAGGCTCAGACAAGCTGCAGAGGGTTTATGTAAAGGCCTGTCTGAGGGAAAGGGTCACATGAAAATGCCATTATCCAGTGCTTCCCAGATTTACAAGTGTGCAGCTTTATCCTCCTCCTGCTTCTTTCTCAGTGAAACATCCTAGGCATTAAAGAGTCTTGCCTTAGAACAAAATTTTGGGTTGGGGCATCTGGTTTTGGGATATTGGGTTGAACTCTGTTTCTTGTACTCCTTAAGATATTTCCTAGTGTGGGTGTCCAATGTTAAATCTGCCTGCTTAAAGCAGGATCTAACTGGGTTAATACTGGGATTTGCATTATTTATTTTTATACATGTTGGAGTTTTACCCCTGTATTACCTTCATGTTAGTTCAGTATAAATGAAAAAAAATTGATCATGTTCTATTAATATTGATAGAGTTTAGGCATTTGGTGAAGGTACAGCTAAGGGTCACCTTTTTATAGTGATAATGATTTGTATTTATGTATTTTTAAATATGCTGATACGAATCTGAATAATCATAGCATCCTATACCGTGACCAGCACTGAGGAGTGGTTCTATTTCCTATTGCCCTTTAGCCTGGAAGGCCTTGGCATTAGAAAGTTTGAGCATGAGGATTTTTTAGTGATATGGACTGCAGCAGGGTTTGTATAGAACTGGCTGTTAGCGTGGCGTGGTTAAATTTTTTTAAAAAATAGGCACTACAATATATAAATGCTAATGTAATGCCATGATTTTAAGCTGGAGGAGTGATTTTCCTGGAATGTGAGAAATACTTGGTTTGTTTTCTTATAAATCAGTGTCTCCAGGGAAAAGGGCAGGAAGAAAGGATGTCTTCCGGGGGAGTAGATCACTGAGCTTAGCTTGCTTTGGATGTATGAAATCCTTCTTCCTTTCTGAAGAAAAGATGATGTGGAGGCTGCCAAGATTGGATACTAGGAAAAAAAAATAAAAAAACCCTGAGAGACAAGTCAGGTGCTGGAATGAATTTCCTAGTTCAGTGGTGGAGTCATTATCTCTGGAAGTGCTCAAGAGGTATCTGGAGGTGGTACTTGAGGACAGGGTTTAGGGGTGATGATGGTTCAACTTGATCACCTTGAAGGTCTCCCAACCTTGATGGGATTCTGTGAAAGCTGCTGGCTAATCCCAAGGATTAGACACATATATTATATTGTAGATATATATATATGTGTTATTGTAGATGTATTTGTGCTGAGGAGCACAGTGCAGCCTCCATTGATGCAGATCAGGAATGTCCCTGCTCTCTACACATCTGTTCCTTGAAGGGACAAACCTCAGTGTGGCTTGCTAGCAAATTGTCTTTCCTTTTAGGATTGTCATTATCTTAATAAAGGCTGTGGAGTGTAAAACTACAAAATAAAGCCAGGAGTGTACACGAGTTTTATTCTGGATTCTGGCAGCAAACATTCTGTGTCCCAGAGATGTAGTGGGGAGCCCGAGATTGAGGGGAAAATTTTACTTTGAATTCATTGTAAGAGTAGAGTAAGAAAAGTTGTGGCTGCCCCTGGATCCCTGGCAATGTCCAAGGCCAGGCTGCACTTTGGGGCTTGGAGCAGTCTGGGGCAGTGGAAGGTGTCCCTGCCCATGGCAGGGGGTGGAATGAGATGGGCTTTAAGGTCCTTTCCAACCCAAACCAGTCCAGGATTCTATGAATAAAAGTAAGAATAATTTATTTCAGCCTTTAAAAGGTATTTTGTGCCTTGTCAATTCATTGTTAGCTTAGAACCTAACTCTGAAAGCTGCACAACAAATGCTGCTGGATCTCAGGCCCCCATTCTTTGGGCCAGCTTTCACAGGGGCACATCAACCCCACTGCAACTTAAAAACAAGGACAGCATCTGGCACCTGAGCAATGGCAGAACACCCAGGAATTGTCTTTTAACTCCATGGGGTTTTTATCTCTATCATGTTATGAAGTGAATCATTCTCCCCATTGAGAGATGCATTTAGTGAAAGTGCTTCTTGAGTTTTCCTTCAAATAGATTATTAAAGCCAAAAAAGAGCATCTATTTGGAGGTGGATGTTGTCATTTGATTTGAAAAGAAGTAATTTTTTCAGTCTCGCTGGGCTGGTGGTCTTTTAATGCTGCTCTCCCTTAGAAAATGAAAACTATTTTTCAGAGATCTTACTCTTGTTCAGGTCATCCAGCCAAGTGTTCCTGCAGCTGATTAGGGATGGATTTTTGGGCTTCAAGAAATGCCTGTCAGGGGGGAAAGCTGAAAAATTTTCTGAGAAAAATGGGTGAATCTTCTTCCACCCAGTGGGTCTCCCTTCCCCTTCCATCATGCCAATGCCAGTGCAGCCTGTCACAGCTATCCCATAATTGTCCCCGTTTCTGTCATCTTTGAGGGTTTGGGTAGAAACTGAGAAGGATTTTGTGCGGTTCAGCTCCAAGTGTCTGTCAAGTCTAACGATGTTTTGATGCAAAATTTGCCATCTCACCATCCCATCCCCTTTCTGGGTTATCTTGGGAATGGGTTGCATGACACAAACCTGAACACACATCCTGGGATGCTTCCTGGGCCATTTGTTCCCACCTTTTATTTTGTGCTATTGGCAGCCTTTTCAAACCCCTGTAGTGGTTTGAAAGCAAACCGAGTGAGAGGCTCCAAGTCAGAAATACAATTTAA
>VXBB01025212.1:214654-233125 GCA_013399915.1 Illadopsis cleaveri
CTGTCCAAGGCATTTAAGATCATAAGTAAGATAAGAATAATGTAATGGATCTTTTCAGTGATATTTGACTGATAATTTTGAGGGTATAACTCTTTTGAGTTACACTTTGAATTACCTTATTTTTAAATGAAGAATTATCACTCCAAACACTGTGTGTTTTGAAGGTGTCAAAATTTAAAAATGTGGGTATAATAATTAGATATCTGCACCCCTTTTTCAACTCTGAGAAAAAAATGCAGAAAAGCTGTTGACAAGTTGAGAAACTGAACTCAGGGCAACACCTTGTGCTGAATATTAGTAGAAGGAGGGCTTCAGCATTCTTTGGTTTAATATTAGATATTATCTAGATGGAAATTTTGGGTTTTCCAGGGGTGTAACCTCTAACCTTACTAGTCAAGCCAATAACAGCAGGTCTGTGTTGCAGTGCTCAAGCAGCACAGTGAGCTGCTGCTCCAGTTTGCTCACATTTTCATGAGTCTGACCTTGACTTAAGAGAGCACATGGCAAGAGAATGAATTATTCAAATCCAGACATGTCATTTGCAATCTGAGCCTTTTACTTTTCACACTGTCCCAGCAATGCTGAAATGCTGAGATATCTTTCACCATCAAATCTTTCCCTACTATGTCCTTTACTTAGGTGTTTGGAGGTTGTTTTCACAGTGCACAAGTGAAGAACCAGAAAATTGATGAGTATGGTGAAAATAATGCTTTGGTGTTGTTACTGAGGAAGTTGCTGTGAGGAAATTGTTTTACTTTTTTTTTCATGTCATCAAGATCACAACTTGCTAACAGCTGTGGAAATGTAGACTGAAGTCCGGGGGCCTTCCTGATCTTTCTTGTCTCTTCGGAACAAAAGAAATAATAAAAGATGTACTGCTTCACAAGGCTGCTCCTTCTTACTAAAGAAGAGAAAAATAATGCATGAAAATCTTGACTGAAAAATAAAATCACTTTATTTACTCAGTTTAGCTGAGAATTGCAGCCCACAGGCACAACACCATCCATTTTTGATGGGCAAATTCTAACTGCAGCCCTGCAGTGTAAAACAGCTAAAGACTGAGCAGTCTTTCTCCTCAGCCTCATTCTTTACCTGTGCTAGTAATTCTTGCACAGCATTTTTGATCATGTATTTATTGTCAATGATCTTTAAAGAAAATATGAATTGAAGAGGAATAAAGAGGAGCATCCCTGGGAAACTGGCTAAGAGTGGCTATTTCCTTAAAGAAAGTAAAATCTCAGTTTGGCAGTGTTGGGTTAATTGATGACCTCAGAGGTCTTTTCCACACTAAATAATTCTGTGATCCAGTGCTGTCATAGCAAAGGCCTTGTCTTAAGTTAAAAAGGGGAAGCTCCCAAAAATTAAACCCAAGCCTTAAAGCAAATGAGTTTGTCAAGTTAACACCAAATGCTTCTTTTTTAACCTAAAGTATGAATAAAACCTGAGGAAGAGGAAGTTGGAACCATGAATGAAAATATTATTTTGGCAGATGTGGGTACCTAAACTGAAACCGGGAGCAAGCTCTGTGCATCCCTGGAGCCCTAAAATGGAATGTGTGACACGAGCAGGATGCAGTGTGCATCAGGAAAGTAATTTTGTGGGTTTGTGCCTAAAAGCTTTGACCAAAGTCCAGCTGGAGAGCAGATGAATCTCCTGAGTTCTGTTCTGGTTCAAACCTTGTCTTTCAAAGGTTGGAGTCTGCTGTTAGGGAAGGGCAGGGGATCTGCAGGACTTCAGGTGGATTTTGGCCACATTGAGCAGAAAGGAGACCAAAAAGACATCTTTGAAATTATGGATGGAGAAAGGATGAGTCTGCCAAGATTTTTGGGGTAGGGGTGGGAACTTGAACTGATTTGAAAGAGGATTTGGGACAGTGAGAGGTCTCAGTTTCAGCAGACGTGTGAGTGTCATGGAAGTGGTGGCACTCAGGGCTGGGCTGTTTCTGCACTGCCCTCTGGCCATGGCACTGGGGCACAGGGGACATGGGAATGGGGTTTGGGCACTTTGGGTGTGTCAGTGGTGGGATCCTCACCCCTTCCTCATGAGGAGACAGAAAGTGTCTCCTGGCAGAAACACATCGAGGGAAGGTTCTGGGATTTCTTTTACAACTGATGCCTTGGGGCATCACAACCATGACAGAACTCTCCCAAACTCCATTAATTTCTGTTTCTCATCAACATCACTGCTTATTTGGCAATTTTCCTCCATACTTCTCCAATGTAAGGAATTTTTCTCTGCTATATTACTTCATGGCCCTTCTCCTCAGCCTTTTTCAGGCCCAGGACTGCCTTGAAGGGCTGCCTGTGCTGATTCTCCCATATTCCAGTCTGAAACAGCCTCAGGTCAGTGTGGAGACCCAGGGTCCTCCTCTGTTCTTCGCTCAAGCCTTGAACAGGGCCTGGAGTAGAGCTGAGGCTCTGATGTTTGTGTTGGAGGGAGCCTTCTGATCTGAGGTTGTTCTGTTGACAATGTAAGAGGGAAAATTGTTATCTAGAAAAACTCTCTTGCACTTCAACAACAAATAATTTCTGTGCTTACTACACGTATTTATATCTTTGTTGTTTATTTGGTAAAAAGCCTGAATGGCCATTAAAGAGGAGAAAAACACCAGGCCTTGCAGAAAATGAAAAAAACTCACAGGGCCAAAGCAAAGCCATGTTCTTTCTGCAGGGAAGGAGCATGAACACAGACCCAACAGCACAGCTGAGCCAAAGAATTGCCTTGGATTGGGTTTTCAAAATCAGAAATCAAAATGAGATTAGGAACCAAGCAGGATGGTTTGGTTCCCTTGCAGAGGGATATACTGTAATAAACCAGAGGTGAGTTGTGTAGAGGGCCAGGTGGCATCAGGGGTGGCACCCCAGCATTTCTTTAATTAGGCTTAAAGGCTCTTTTACTGCAGTTTAAACTGCTGAAGCACTTGGGCTTAATTTCTCCACATAAATCTGAGTTTGCTGTGTTCTGAACCTGCCTTTGTTTTGGAAATATGTGTTTGTTGTCCAGAGGTTAGCAATGTGGCAGGTCAAAGGGAGAGACAGAAGGGACACTTTGCTGGAGATAACCTTGGCAAAGGTTGTAACACCTGGTGAGGTGTTTATCATCAGCTCTCTGGGGAAACCCCTTCTGCCCTGGTGATGCTTTACCAGACACCAGGTCACTTTTCTGGGTTGGACTGGTCCATCAGTGGCATTTTCCTCCTGTTTTACTGGGCCTTTAAATGATTTCAGCTCAATTTTGGCTGTTTTAGAGTGAGGATCCCCATTAATATCCACACAACCTCCTGCACCATTTCCTGTCACTTGTGTCATCCTAAAGATTGCAGCCTTTTTTCATGTTCCCTTTTTGTTAAACCTGCTCATAAGACATTTATACAGGCACAGATATTAGCAAGCATTTATTGTTTTGGAAGAATAATTTTTAAATGGTGTGTTTGCTAAACTGATACTTTGTCAAAAAGAAAGTGCTGGAAGTGTATTTGGTGGCTTTTGCAATCTGGTTTGTTTATTCTCTTGAGGAGGCTGGTAGGCTTTCCTCATCATTTGTAGACAGGCAGGTTGAAAGAATATTATTTTTATTGCTGTTTTTATTATCATTATTGCTATTATTATTGTGGTTATTATTCTTGTTGCTGTTATCATAATTATTAGTTATTAACCAAGTAGGATGAGTCATATTGGTAACCCTTAGAGGCCTTTTCTATAAACGGTGTCCCTTTTTATATGAAACATTATCAAAACCAGTGAAACAGTAGTATAAAAAGCTCCTGGAAACTCAGCATGTTTTATTGTTGTTTTGTTTTCTTTTTAGTAAAAGAAGCTGTGTGCATGTGCTTAGTGAAGCATAAAGAAGAGGGGAAGAAAGTAACAGCAATAAACCATTGCCACATTTCATGCTATTTCTCCTGAGATCTCTATGGATCCATGATTAAAAATTTGGGGTTTTTCCTTTGTTTTCTCTTTAGCTTTTCTTTCGATCTGAATGATCTGAGGATTATTTTGTCTCTTCTGAGACATCTCAGAAGAGAGAAGCCTCAATTAAAGGAAAGGGAGCATTTGTCAGTTTTAGGATATAACACTACTCTTTTGGTTTTGTTTTGTTTTCCAATGGTTATTTCTTCTTTTCATCCTCTGGAGCAGGAAGGTGCTCATGATGAGGAAAGCTGATAACTTCCTTGAAGGCTTCAGGCATCTGGAACAGTCTCAGGGTGACCATTAATTTATGTGTGTGGCAGCAACACTTTTCTTTTTTCTTCTGAAAGAAGAGATTGGCTTCCATTTGAGAGCTGAAAAAGGAGAGGATTTGATTTGGCTGGATTGGGAAAGTCTGACTCCTGATCCTTGCTGCTATAGTGATGTGCTTGGCATAACACCAAGTCATGGAATTATTTTACCTTTTCTTTTCAATCCCCAGTTCTATGTCATGGGTTATTAGATGTGAAAAATCTGGCCAATAAAGCTTCAGAAAAAATTTCAGTTGAGCATTCATTGAGACCTAAATATCTTACCTAATTTTGTCAGACTTCTGATGTATTTTTTTCCTATATAACTTGACAGTGAACAATATAAGTTCATTGGGATCTGAAGCCAGAAAAATGTGATTTCTTTAGTCTGGCAAACCACAACATTCAAATTTACTTTTCCAGCTGCACAGGCTCAATTTCAGATAAGTCCATAGCATATGTCTCAGACTTCAACAAGCCTCGAGTTTGCCCCGTTCATAACAAAACTGATTTAATAAGATAGTTTCTGTCCAGTCTATTCCCCTGTGGTCTTTCTGCTTTTCCTCTCTCACAGTCTCCTGATTTATTTAACTGTGGAACTACAACTTACGTGATCATGCAGCCTCCTGTGTGTCCTTATCTGTTTTCATTTCTCCCCCTCACACTGGCAGATTTTGAATACGTTGAACAGTTGCAACCACAAGTGACAGAAAGGAAGAAATTTTAAAAGATGGGTTTGCTGAGTTTTATGAGAACAAAGAGGATGCTGTTAGAGCCCCAGCTGATTTTAACACTCAGTCTTTGACTGTTTTCTGTCCTGCAGATCCAGCTGGTTTAGTGCCATAGAAGTCAGTGTAAGATTTATGCTCAATGTTTTCTGAAAAATACATTTCTCAAGCTGAGTGTCACCACATGGCTTTGGCAAGCCCTGAAACCTGCCTCGGTGGTGTGATGATCCAAGTCTGATGTTATCAGTAATGTCAAAATCCTCATTAGGCCAAGAAGGATCCTTATGGCCAGTGCTGTGGGACCTCCTAGAGCTGCTCCCAAGAGAGAGGGAAGGTGTTTGGAGTGGTTCCAGATCTCCTTCATGAGTGTGACCCTTGTCTAGCAGGGGGCCTGAGGATGCAGAGCCAGGTTACCTGGGGGGTTTCTGCAGCACAGGAGTACCTGCCTGGGAATCATTTTGACAATCTCATGGTTGAGACTCTGTTCAGGAAAAGGTTCCAAGAGGCAGAGAGGCCCTGGCCCATCCTGGTCTGTTGGAAAAGATGAAAGTTTACAGGAAAGTTTCACAGATTTGAATGTTTAGCAGAAGGCTCTCTCAATGTGGAACCTGTAAGTGAAATAGAAATGAAAGCAAGTTTTGATATAGAAGAATAAAGGGTGTCTAATGAAAGTTATTACTGGACAACTAAGAAGGCAAAGGTTAAATTGAGTTGGAAGGAGGTTTTATGGCTGGAGCAAAGGATATGTTGACCACAAACAAAGATGTTTTTAGCAAGCAGAAAGAGGTCTCAAGAAAAGCAAAAGATACTACAGGCAAGCAAAAACCATGTTTTTACCAAGCAGAAAAAAGGTCTAAGAATTTTCCACTGCAAGAAAACAGAAAAACAACTTTAAACTTAAACTGTAACATAATATGGTAATAATAGTAGTTGTGATAGGCTGTAGGTAAATGTAAAGGTGTTGTGTATGATGCTGATTGGTTTTTATGTATTAAGATGCTCAGTAAAGAAAACTATATATTGCACTGTAACCAGAACTAAAGCAGCTTCAGGTGTCACCTATAAGCTGATGCAGACAGCTTTAGGCTTGGCTGTGTTATCCACGACCCAGGACTGCTGTGACCTCAATCTATGAAATAAACAGCACCTTTAAAGAGCTGCCTGGAGTCCCGTAGCTCTCATTCAGGCTCTTACACTGGTCGCTGTCGGGCTCTGCTGGTTGTCTGTGCTTGGAAGTACAGACAATGAAATGGAAGATTTCTGCTCTACTTTCCCCTCAAACCTGGTTAACTCCGCACGAGATTACGACTCCCTCTCCCTGCCTTGATGTCCTCCTTGTGTGGGAAGAGCCAGGCCCAGGCTGTGTGTTTGATCTCACAGATCCCAAAGGCCAGGTTAACAAGTGTAATTGATCCTCCTGGCCAGGGTGAGTTCTGTGTTTTTACTGCTGTGTTAAAGCAGGGAGGTTGGCACAGATGTTTCCGTAGGACACTGTGTTAATTCCGACTTCACAGGTTTTAAATGCGGATCTGTAGCCCTGGTTCATGCCTGAGATGTTTTGGTTTTCTGAAATTCCTTTCCCAGGGAATTTTCTGTAAACAAGAGAATTGTTTTTGTAACTATACTATGTTTATATCCTTTCCCTAGGAGGGACTTCTTCCTCATGTCCCTCTGGTCTGACCAATGTGATTGAAGAGGTTTGTCTTTGTGTCACCAATCAAATTGGTCTGTGTAAAATAGTATAAAAAGAAAAACACATCCCAAAAATAAAGTCATTTTCAGCCTTCTGAAGTCAGCCTTGTGTCGTTGTGGTGTACGACGTCACAGATCCTTTGGTGCTCTGTAGCTGCCCCTGCATTGATGCCTCCAGGGAAAACACTGTGCCTCTCCCTGACTGCTTGTCCTTGTCCCAGGCAGTGGGATTTGGGATTGCAGTGAGGGAGATGGGTTTTAACACCCACCATTACCTAACCAGGCATTCCCTGGGCATATTTGGGAAGGATCATTCCTTGTGGAAGCAGCTTTTTCAAGCATTGATGGTTTCGATGGCAGTAAAGTGTGTCTGGTTTTTATGATCTGTTAAACATCTGTTAGTCCACAAAATTTCCATTGCTTCTTGTTTGAAATGAACCATTTTGGTAGGCAAAAAGTCTTTCATACCTTTACATGGAGGAATTAATACTCCACCACTTCTGTCGTTAGATGTCTGGTTTTATTGGATGATTTTTCTTTTTATGCTGAGTGCATTCTGCTGAAAATTTCCATTTACTGCATCTGGGGATGTTGCAGGAAAGACAGGAAAATTGTTCTCACCTGTCTGAGAAGTGAAGTTATTTTCTTGTTGTAAGTGACCAAAAACCCCCATACTGTATCATTTTTATAGGAATTTTCAGCCAGGAAGAGAGCTGAATGTAACGAGTGACAAGTGTTCCTCTAGAACAGCCTATAACTTTTTTTTTTATTATTTGAAGGATCACTTGGAGGACTTTGAGTCATACTTTTCTATAATAAGTAATACATTTTATTTTCTGATTTAACAGTGGAGGAATTTTTCAGTAAATTTAGACAGTATTGCTCTGTGTTCTTCTGTTCCTTGCTTCCAGTCTTGATAAAGTCAAAAGATTGTGGTATTTTCTTTTTTTTACTTTTATTTCTTACTAGCCACAGCCTTCCCATAGCCACCCTCTGGGTTGCCTTCTTCCTGGAGAGTGCTTTGGACATCCCTGTCCAGCTGCTGGCTCTGGTGGCTTCCTCAATGTCCTTCCACCTGACAGGAGGGGTCGGGCTCTGCTGCCAGGGAACAGGGACAGGCCAAGGGGAAAGGGCCTCAAGCTGTGCCAGGGGAGGCTCAGCTTGGACAGCAGCAGGAATTTCTGCATGGAAAGGGTGCTCAGGCCTTGGCAGGGGCTGCCCAGGGAGGTTTGCAGTGCCCATGGCTGGAGGTGTCCAAGGAAGGGCTGGAGGTGGCACTGAGTGCTCTGGGCTGGGGACAAAGTGGGCATCGGGCACGGCTGGGACTTGGTGATCCTGCAGGGCTTTTCCAGCCTCAGGGATTCTGTGATGCTGTCTTCTCTGTTCTGAGTTTGCATTTATTTTAATGAAACTTTCCATTGTGGACAAACCCAGTGCTAAATTTGTCAGCACTTTTTCTCATCAGCGACTTCCGAGTCTGCAGGCGATGAAAGCCAACAGCAGATTCCCTTTTCTTCCGCTGTTACTACCTAGTGTTCTGTGGTGTTGCATATCACAAACCATTGTTTCTCACCAGTGGACTCCTTGATAATTCCTTTTAGCCTGTTGGCAGAAAGAGAGGCAAGTTCAATATTTTCATGCTGTGTGCAGTGTTTCAGATTTTTCAGCAATGTTTGGAGTTACTGCCTGAGAGAAATTTTCCCCACAGGCTGCAGTGAGTTACTGCCAGCATTGCCTGCTATTAATACCACATGCAAAAATTAATCTTGGAGCTGCCTTAATTTCTTCCCCTGTTGTGTGCAGTGGCCAAATTGTTTAGACCTGGAACAGTTTAGGAGGATTCTTCATCCATGGGCTGTCTGTGGGTACTGAAGCAAGAGGAGCCCCTCTGTGTGTTTTGAGGTGTCAGGAAAAGCTCTGCTCCATCCGTGGGGTGCGGAATAACCATTCCACAGATGCCTGGAACCCCACAGTGTGAGAATGGAGGGCTGGAGGAGCTTTAGCAGGGAGCTGAAGATGATCTGACAGGTTCTGAGCTGCTGCCTGGCCGGTGGGTGGGAGCTGGGATCGACCCCAGGTGAACCTTTCCTCACCTCCGTGGCAGAATTCCCTGCTGCTGTAATTCCCTGCTGCTTGGGGCTTGCTGTGGCAACCAGAGGAAATGGTGTATTTCAGGTCCTAAGTCTCAGATGCAGCATCACTGCTGCTTGATGTTACCTAAAAAATCAGAGCTAGATTTGAAGGTGTCGCTTGAAGCATCTCAAAAAATTAGAGCTCAATTTAAACGTGTTAATTGCATCAATTGCATTGTTTTTAACACATACAGCCATGAACCCTTTGTGTAACAACTGGGGCCATTCCAGTTAGTGTGGGGACGTGCCCAGCTAAAGAGCTCTTCCCTCCTAGTAATGAGAATTATAAAGAAGTATTTTGATTTGCTGATTAGCAAGAGGGGCTAAAGAGCTTTCTGGAGGCCTCCCACAACCAGGAAGCCTTCAAACACCTTGTGAGGTGGGAATGGGCACTGAGCAGGTTTTTTTCTGGTGGCAGTCTTTGCATGTGTGTTTCATTTTCAAAAATGTGTCTGCTTTAGCAAAGATGAATAATTTTTCAGGAATGAGAACCATATGTGTGGCATGGTGAGACCTGGAGATGGTTTAGCTCATAGCTCATCCTCAAAGATAGCTCTTGATGGCACTTGGAATTTCATTCTAAAATAGATGCACTTTTTCCCGTTGCTATCCTAGCTAAATTCAGATCAATTTGTGAAAATTGTTCATGCAAAAGTGTTTCTAGTATTAGAAATTACAGAATCCATCAGATGGGCTCTTTGCTCTCCAAAAATGTGGATATCTGTGTGCCCATCCCAAGCCTAAAAACCCCAACCAACCAAAAAAAAATCCCCCAAAATATCAACCAACAGTAACAAACCAACCCTACTGAAAATCCCACCCCCTCAAGAAAAAGAAAAAGTCCCTTGCTTAAAGTATTTGGGAATGGCATGTGTCATTTGAGAATATTATGCTAAAGTTAATTCCTGATGTACATATAATTTATTAATAGCTGATGTTGTAAAGCATTAGGTGGAGATTAAAATTTTGTAAATGATCTGCTGGGGAAGGTTTTCCCAGCAAACATTAAATATTTGAGACTGCTTTCATTGGTTCATACTATTCATGATGGAAGTTTGGGGTCATTGTTATTATTGCTACTAGTGGAAGGTGTTATTGAGCCTTGCCAAACCTCCAAAGAGAGTTTGAAGTATCTGAAATTGTCCCAAGGGATGTGGAGAGGGACTGGGGACAAGGGATGGAGGGACAGGACACAGGAAATGGCTCCCCACTGCCAGAGGACAGGGCTGGATGGGATATTGGGGAGGAATTGTTCCCTGGCAGGGTGGGCAGGCCCTGGCACAGGGTGCCCAGAGCAGCTGTGGCTGCCCCTGGATCCCTGGCAGTGACCAAGGCCAGGTTGGACTTTGGGGCTTGGAGCAGCCTGGGACAGTGGAAGGTGTCCCTGCCCATGACAGGGGTGGCACTGGATGGGCTTTGAGGTCCCTTCCAGGCCAAACCATTCTGGGAAATGCAGGATTGTTAATAATAAACATTTTTTTAAGTAGACAATGCAAGTTCTGGGCATTCCTGTACTTCCATATGCAGAAAGAAAGGGATGTGTGCTGTGTTCTTTTCTTCCTCTGGAATTAAGTGTTAATTTTGCTATTTCTTAGTTTCTGTTACGTATTTTGATCACCTTTTCAGATTTGTTAGGAGTCTTGAACTTACTTTAATTGCTGTGGAACAGAAGCATCTTTCTTCTCAGAGAGAAAAAAGCAGGACACAGGGAATACCAAACACTTGATATGCATCTCTCAGGTGTGGGAGCATGACCAGCGCTGCAGCTGGGCTCCACATCTGAGCTGGCAAACAGAGCCTGCTGCTCAGCTGAGCAGAATTTATTGCAGTGGGTATGTGTGTGGATATAAATGTATAAATACAATTATTTGTTATTATGCCAGGTGTTTATATTATATTACATATTATATTTTATGTGTTTATAATANCAGTCCACCATGAAATTCTGTTCTTCAAACATTCTCTCTGATTTCTAAGACTTGGGGGAGAGGAGAAATCTGTAACTTGAGAATCTTCCCAGGGCCATATCCAGGCATAAACGGGTAAAGGAGTGGGAATTGCAGAGAAGCAGGTGTGGAGAACTCCAGTCTGTGTCTGCAGCCCTGATGCTCACCCAGAGCCAAGGCCAGGCAGAGGAGCTACCACAGCTCCTGTGCCCCCTTTTCCTTTTCAACTCCCTGTGAAGAAAGAGAAGGAACATTTTGTGTCACTGCAAGCAAACTTGACAGAGATTTTGATTTGTTCCTTGCCTGAGCTGGCTTGGGGCAGGGAAGGTTTTGGTCACTTCAGTGGTTGTTTGGCAGCAGGAGGAAACAGTGAGGAGGGGCTGTCATGGGTGGAGTGGGAGCTTCAATGTTTGAGAAAAGCTCCTGGTGAGTCAGAAGGCACAGAAAGGACCCCCTTGGCTTTCTAAACTCCTCCTCCAAAAGGAGCCTGAGGGTGCCTGGATCCAGTGCTAGACCCAGGCTTTGTCAATGGTTTAAGTCACTTTGGCCTGCAGGATTAATGATGGCAAATCAGATCTATTTATATGAAACGATTAAGACAATTCTGATTTGGATCAAAATTATTTATTACACAGTACGAAAGCTAAAATTGTTATTGTGGTGTAAGTGCACAAAAGCAAAGCAATATTAAAGCAATTATATTAAAAAACTAGCAAAAATAAGCAACTGTCAGAGATTGATGTAACTCATCCTGACCAAGGCTCATGGACAAATCTATTTCACTCAACCTCGAGGGGTGTCCTTGGGGACCGTCCCCAAAACCCACGGGAGGAATCTCCATACACTCCAAGGAGGAATATGGTAGAGAACCTACCCTAGGGAAAGTGGACTGGACTTTTATAGGACTGACATCTGTCACGTCTCCAGGCCAGCTTAGCAATTTTAGATAATACTTCACCACATCTGCCACACCTTTACTTCTCTATCAGTATAAGACAGACTGATTTTAGCACAATTCAGCACCACAAGCAGCACACAATGCCCCTCTCAGCCCACCACTGATAGCCTTGCACAGAGCTGGAGTTGTTTAACCACATTTCCAGGCAGAGCATCCTGCTAGAGGGGCAGCTGGTATTCCAAGGCCACCTGTGTCACCCAGCCAGGGTGGACAGTGTGATTTAAAGGCTGCTGCTGCCCTGAGTTATCCAAGAATTCACATTATGCCTGGTCAGGTGCAAACAGAAACAGCTTTGTGCTCCTTTTCTTGTTCTCTGGGATGATGCTAGTCAGGAATGCTCGGCTGCTGGGTTAATTAGGGATGCATGGACTTGATCTCAACATAGGCTGAACTGGAGCTGGAATGTGCCAGTTTGTTGTACCAATTTTTCCTATCTGTTATTCCTTCTCATCCTGCCTGACTCCCCTGACCCAGCCCTGCTGAATTACTCATGCTGGTAATGCTCCTCCATAAACAGAGAAAAAGATAAACAGGCAAAGAAGAATCTGATAGCCACAAAACTCACTGGGAGGCTGTGTGTCAGACCACGGAAATCACCCTTGACAAAGGGTGACTGTGATTATCCCACATATTCCAGCCACAGCAGGAAGCACCCTGTTCACTTCTAAAGAGAGCAGGAGCTGAAACAGTTTTGTCTTGGCCTCAGAGATGGTCACTGGGGAGTGACATGATTTTTGGTGCCAGGGAGGCTTGACCCTGAAGTGACAGAATCTGTCCTCCCTCCCAGCTGTCCCAGGGCACATCACTGCTTTGAGAACACCTGCAAGGGGAAGACAGTGCTGAATCCTCAGGGCCTGACAGAGTGCTGTCCATCAGCTGTGCTGCTTGCTGTGCATCTCCTTTGGCTCTCTGGGAATAATATCCTAGAGAAACTGTAGCCAGGGTTGTCCTATTTATAAAAGAGAGTTGGGTTGAAGCAAACGCAGGTCCAACCAATTTGGTCACCACTACATTTCTCCTTTATTACATCTAAAATGGCAGCTTATATACATTTCTATATAGTTTACAAAGTCAGGAGCTTTTTCACTGGCACACAGCAGAGAGAAGAATGCAAACACACATTATTGAACTTACTTTTAAGGTAGCTAACACATACTTACTGACAACTCTATACAGTGACCTTCAAAACCCCATTATCTTTCCCTGACACCTTAACATCTAATTTCAACTGCGCCACAACTTTACCAAGTAATTTTAACTGCGTCACAGGCTTCAAGGCCTCAGGTCAGGCCTCAGCTGGGGTAACTCAGGTCTGGGCAGCTCATCCCTAAGAAAATCTGCTACGAGAAACAAAGCCAGGTCTGGGCTTAAGCTGCCTTTTTTTGGTGAGATGGATGTTTGGTTGGCAGAGTGGTGCTTCCAGATACCGATGTCCTTCAGCTCCCTGGTGTTAAATGTGTCCCCAGGGTGGAGGATCTGTGCTGTGTGCTCCCCTTGCTGGGGATGGGATTAGCAGCCATTCCTCTCAAAGTTCACGTGATCAGCCAAATTATTCATCTTTTCCTGAAGCCATCTGGGGGTCTGGAGCAGGAAAAGGTAGATAAAGGAACCACACAGGGCACTTTAACTGGAGTGACCCAGTTTGATTCTCCTGTTCCCCACATTGATTTCTGGGCTGCCTGGAGGTGATGTCCCCTATTGTGCTTACACTCCAGGTAGTTCATGCAGATTTTGTTTGGCCTGGTGGTTTGAGCCTTTTCTTTCAAACTCTGCAGGGTAACACAGTAAAAACAAGTTTTCATCTCTTTTCTGCTTTGGGAATTGTCATATAAGACATTTAGGACACGTCCTGGGTCATTTCACGAGGGGATTTGTAATTCTCTCTGGTACTTTGTAATAAAAAGGGATATTTATTAACAATTTGATGTCTCAACTCCTGTATTATTTTACACCTTATGGAAGAATTGCTTGGGGGTCACGTCCATGGCCTTGATGGACACAACATCTACTTGTTCCTGTCTTGTGCTTTGCCAGCTACATAATTGAATGTTCTGAAGGATCCCAGTGACTGTAAATACCTGTTTTGCTTCTGTGAGAAAATCAGTGCTGTGATCCCTGAAAGTTAATGCCCTGTAGACCTCTCTGCAGAAACCAATTTGTTAGTCGAGGACTTTAATTTTTTTAAAATTTGTTTTTTAATGTTTTCCATTTCTCTCTGGTCTTTGAACATTGATTCTTCTCCTTGTACAGGGGGAAAGGTTCTGTTATTGTTCCAAGAGTGGGTTTTAATTATCTTTTCTGTCAAGTGGATGGGAGAGATTAAGAGTGTGATTTGGGCGATTTGCCGTCTTGGTATGAAGTCTTAATTTCAATGGCACAGTGCATTTGTGCCAGTAGGGAACATGTACCCTGAATAACAGGTGCTACCATCATTCCGTGCATTTTACTGCAGCTTAGGTGTGAAAGGAGCTGCAGAAGCACTGAAACATGAAATGTTCAGGCTCTCTTAGCCTTGAGTAAATTAAAAAACTTGGCACTGAAATTGAACTGGAAAGTCCACCACAGCTGGGAGGTTGCTTTTTTTCGTGTTTTTTTCTTGCCATTTTATTTCAAAATTTCTTCTGAATTTTAACACAAATCATGAATTTTAAAACTCTGTTCAAACAGGATTATGAATATCAGGATTTGGATTGGGAAGGAGCATTTCTGAAATACAGGGCAGGGGAGTTCCTCACTAGGGCCATAGTTGGGCTCTGAGATGCTGGTTCTTACTCTAAACTATAAATGTGATTTAACAATGAAACAAAACAGGGATTTTACTGCAGCTTTTTTTTCCCAGCCGCTCCTTTCTTTGCATCACCTTCTGTCTGTTCCCTGTGCTGCTCCCTCAGGTTGGTAAAGGGAGTTTTCCTCCAGTTCTCAACTGCTTCAGTGCTCTTCTTTATGGAGAGTAAGAAACATCATGATCTGTTAATTCCCTTATTGCCCAAAATTTATCAGTCTAAAAGGCTGCAACCAGTCAAATTTGTCTGTAGTTTCTCTAGTGGCCTTCAGAGCAGGCCTATGTGGATATGTGTAATAATACTAAATAAATACAGGGCAACATCAGTTTGGGCCCACAAGTGGGGGTATTTCCATAGGAAGTAGTGACAAGATCATTCCCAGGCTGGGAAATTTGACTGGAATTTCAACACTGTGGTGGAAAGAGACACAGAAGTGATTTGAGGGTGCTTGACTTGCTGTAAGACAAAAATGAATTGTCCATTTGGTTGAAGGAAAAAGGCATGAAATGATTTAATTCAACTTCTGTGGGTACGAGTGTTTAGGGATGATGTGATGCTGAAGGACTCCTCACTCTGGGAGATGAAGGCACAAGGAGGCCTCTTTAATGGGAACCTGAGAGACTCTGATTGCAAATAAAGCCTGAATTTTTAATAGTTATGCTGAAATAACCACTGGCAGAATTTACCAAATGATGATGTGCTGCTTCCCCCATCAGTGGCCATTGTGAAAAATTAAGGCATTCACTGCCTTCATCTTTCTCATTCCCAGTGGATAATAGGAAGAAAATCTTTCCCCAGTGCTGTCAAAAACTGAATCCAAGTTGGTCATGATGAGGAATTCTGCTTTAACATATGGGTATCTTGGTGAGAAATAGGAAAAAATAAATGAATAAAAAACTAAGTAGACTCATTTATCAGCAGTTGGGGCAGGAGAAGTTTCCCAACACGCTCCATCTAGGTTATGATTCTTTTCAAACTGAGTGTGTAGATCTTGCTTAGATCCTTACCACCAAGTAGTTAAGGCATTAATTTTTATGTGTTTTGGGCAACAACAGGAGATAACATCTTAAAGTACTTGTGGTAGACACAAATGGGAAGGTTCTGCTTGTATAAATGGACCCTTTTTTCCTCCTGGCACCATGAGGGAAGATGGGCAGCAATCTCCCCTTACCACACACGTTCCTTTACTGGAATCACAGAATATCCTGAGCTGGAAGGGACCCACTGGGATCATTGATGTCCAGCTCCTCTAAATGTGATGTGACCATCGAATTGTGCAGAACAAAAATTCTTTTTCATTCCTTGCAACTCAAGCCATGGGATCAATAAACCATGAACTGATTGAAAGATGAGGGTGTGTTTGCAGGACAGGCATAGAAATAGAAAATATGTATGTATGAGAGGCAGGCAGCGAGTTTTTTATGTTAATTAAAAAGCAATGAATTTCAATTGCTATTTGCATTTGAACCTTCATTGTCCTGCTCTTCAGAGTGGTTCTTCATCTCTGTTGTCCATGTGAGGTTATTCATGACATGGTTTGGACAGCCTCCCTTATTAACACTGCAAGTGGTGACTCCTGTTCTTTTCTCGCCCTCTGTCAGTGCAGGGTGAGAAACAGGCCTGGCAATATTGCAGAATCTCACAATGGTCTGCGTAGGAAGGAACCTTGGAGCTCATCTCATTCCAACCCCCTGCCATGGGCAGGGACACCTTTCACTATCCCAGGCTGCTCAGGGACTGAACAGGATAAAATCTTTGTAGAACTGCCTTAAAAAAAAGAAAAAGAAAAATTAGTCCTGTTCATGCTTGGTGTAGTAACAGGTTGGACAGGCAATTGACAGAGAGGTGCTTTCATTCCAGAGAAATGAGTGCAGGTTTTAAAGGGAATGCTTGCACTAATCATGAATTTGGGATAGGTAAATGCATAGATAGGAGTTGTGTGGGGTTTGTAATAATCTCCCCTTCATCAAGGCATTCCAGCCGAGAAGTCAGAAGGAAAAGAACGAGGGAAAGAAATGGCACAATTACCAGTTAATTTAAAGTAACTAAAGTGTATTAGGCCCAGTCAAATGAACCATTTAATTTTTGTTCCTTCTTGTTTGTAATCTCATAAGTATGAGTCATTGAAAAGCCAATCTGGCTCGGTACAGTGCATGCTGTTTTACAGTCCTTGCTCCTTGCCAGCATAAGCATTTCCTTGTTAATGTTTCACATCTGTTCTTTGTAATTCAGTGATTATGTGCAGGCCTCTGAGTCCTCCTTGTTTGTTTTAAAAGGACAGCAGGAAGCTTCACTTGCGTGAGATTAAATCAGTGTCTGTGATTTATCTAAGTTTGGGTGTCCTGGGCTGCCTCTCTGCTGCTTTGGGTAAATGGATATTTTTAGCAGAAGCTGAAAATGGGGATGGTTGGAGAAAAGTCATAATCTGCAGTTGGAATCAGCTGAATGTTTCAGAATTGAGTTGGCAAGTGGCTGCTGGAGATTTATACAGCTCCCTTATCAGTCGCGCTCAGGCTCCTCGCAGGCGTTTCTGATGGTTTTTTGTTTTATTCAGGGAACAAGGTTTCCTTCTGTGGGGATCTATATCCACACAGACACAGGGTATTCATGTCCAGACAAGAATATCAGTGTTCAATAGAACTCCTCCTTGCAGCTGATGTCATTGGTCATTCAGACATATAGACAGTGGAGGCATCCTGTAGTTTAGGTGACTGATTGCATATAATAATGTGCAGTATGGGAGGGAAAATGATATGAAAATAAATTAGTTACCTGGTTTGCAAATGCTTTAATGCCTTCTGTGTCTCTGAGGTGGTCAGATACACAAAAGGGCAAACATAATCAGATAACTGAATAATTGTGAACAGTTTTACTGAAGCACATAATAAGCTTTCAGGTGTTATAGAGGGAGATTTATTATTTACAGTAGAGTGGAACCAAGAGAAATAAATCTGTTTGTGCAGACAAAGCTTTGCAATTCAAATCTTACACAAGGCCAGAGTCTGATTCAGAGCTCTGTTGAAGATATCTGGGTAACCTTGAGCAAATGAAACCTCTAGCCTAGACTTTGGATGCTGAGCTGTGAGAGGCTGGGATCCTGCAAGGGAAGATCCTACATCCCCATCCAAGCTGTGTCTGTTTCACGTGGGCTCAGTGTTTGTTCATTCTCATGTGCCTGTGTACTGACCAACCTCTGCTGCTGGCTTGGGTGAAGATGCTCTGGCCCAGGGCTTGCTGATGGGATCATGAAATTGTCTTGATTAACAAGAGGGAATGAGGGGATGTGGCAGTCCTAAAAGAGTGTAGAGTGAAGTCTCTTGGGTGAAGACTGGGGAAGGGTTGGGGGCAGATATCACAGAGGAGGGTCTGGGACAGCCTGCTGGCCGAGGAAAACCACAGGGCTGAGTGTGAGCTTTGCTTTTCCATTTCCAGTGTTCCTACCCCCACATCTCCAGGAACACTCACAACCACTTTGAGCTGAAGGTAAAGGGTTCTTCTCTTCTGTTTTCCTACTTTTCTGTAATTTTTAGGGTTCTTCCCTTGGAAAGCATCATGGCAGTGTGAGTTTAGATAAAGTATATAATAGAAATTCTTCAGCAAACTCTCTCAGACTCCATATGCTGTGGCAGCTACACCAGAGCTATATCTAGGAGGACTGGCTTCCACATAAATGCTGAGAGTCCTTTTAGGCCCATGGAAACTCACAGTGTCTTGGAGCAAAGTTCCCCTCTCTAATTACATGTCATGCAGGAAAACCCACAGCCTTTCGTTTGTCTGGAACTGCTGTGGCTGCTCTGATCCCGAGGTTGGGCTGTCACTCTTTGCTCTGGGTGTGCCAAGCCTCTCTCTGTGAGACATCTCCCTTTTCTGGCTGGCAGGTGTCAGCTTTCTTTCCCATTCTTGAACCCTTTCTAAGTCCCTGATACATTTGTTTTAGATGGGGATGTCAGAATTATGTGCAACAAGTTTGCACTGTGGATTTTACAAAGAAACCCTTGATCTTCCTTTTTTTT
>VXBB01025213.1:276-60276 GCA_013399915.1 Illadopsis cleaveri
GGGGGCTGCACGATGGCGGGGTCCGGAGTGGTGTCCAGAGGGGCAGCGGACGGCTCCATCTCTTGCGGGGCGGCGGGAAGCGGCCGGCGGCTGTGGCAGGGAAGCGAGGAGCGAGCGGAGCATCCAGCCCGGGTGCGAGCCCGGGGAGAGGAGGAGACTCCGGCTCAGAGCATCAGGGAGACGAGGACAGGCAGCGAACAAACTCCGGGTGCTCCGCGCCAGCCGCTGCCCGCGGCCGCCTCATCACTGCCCGCGGCGGAGAGGGGCAGGTGGGAGTGCGGTGCCGCCTCCCGGCGCTGCCCGTCCCCTCCCCGCCCCGCCGAGCTCCGCCGGAGCGGCTCAGGAAACGGGAGCCTCCTCAGCCTCCCCTCGCCACGGCGGGCTCTGCCTCCTCCTCCTCCCGGAGCCGAGCCTCAGGGGGAAGAGCTGTCCAGGGACTGTCCAAAGCCGGAGCCCTCCCGGCGCTCCCCAGGGCTGCGGGTGCCGGCCCTGCGCAGCGAGGCCGCGTCCGCCTCGCCTCCCCTCACACAGGTAAAGACACAGCTCCCCTTTGCTGGGCATCTGCTCATTCCCCATCTGCCTTTGCCCTTTTTCGGGATCGGAGCAGAATCGCCTCACACAGGCACTCTCAGACCCCGCAGCACCGACGTTCTGTCACACTCAGAGCTGCCTTCAAACTGCCCTCGAACATACAGCATCTCAGGCTGAAGCATGGGGTTAGACTTGCTGGCGTTCAGATTGCTCACTTGCCTTTCCTAGGGCTGCAGGAGAACATAGAGAAAAAACTAAAATCTCAGGAGCACAGAAATGTTTTTTAAAAATGTAAAAATTTACAGAAAAATCTGTGCCAGGGCTGCTTGCTTCTCCAGTGCTGGTTTCTAATGACTAGATGGAGAGGTGTAAATAAACAAAGCATTCTTTATGCAGGCACAGTCTCCCAATTGCATACTTACTAGCATGCAGATATATTTTGAATCTGCATCAGGTTTTGACTTGAAAAATTTGTCTAGGAAAATATCAAAAGACAATTAAACATTGCAGCCCTGGTCCTTTGGTGAAACATAAGGATACAATCCCCATTTAAGTTGTATGAAGATCAGGTTGCCTTGCCCTTTGAGAAATTAGTGAATTTGGGGAGTATAGGAAGGCCACCGGGAAATTAATATTTATGCCAACATAGGGACATGATTTTATGAACTGTCAGGATCTTGCTGATGTCAGCCTTACAAAAAGTTTTATAGCAGTTAGTAATACCTGTCTAAAAATGGTCAGTGCAACATTATTACCAAAATGTCTTCATTTTTAAAAATGCCTCTTAAAATGGTATGCCAACCTTAAAAAACTTTTCATCTGAATTTTAAATCATTAATTATTTGAAAAAGCATAAGTAACATGTAAGTAAATATTAAATGACTTGAAATACTGGTTTAGAAACCGATTGGCATTTTGGCAATCTTGTGGAATGGAGATGGCTGTTGTAATGTGAGGGATTGGTGGTTTTACCTAATCTTATGATTTCTTTGTGTATAGCACACCATACCTACTGCATGAAATATTTTTGAAGTCTTCATGCCTCTCACCTAAATTTCACCTTCACCCCTAACTATCCTACCCTGCCTTGTGATCCCAGAGCTCTTGTTCTTCCAGTTAGGTCAGCATTAATATGAATATAAGCAAGGCCAAAATTACTTGCTTTTTCCTCATGAAATGGATAGTAAATTACAATGTGCCTATTTGGTGTTAATGTCAAAAGAGTTTTGTTCTCTTGTGCACAAGTGAGTTCTTTTGAGGGAACTGTTATTTTGATGTTCAGGCTGAGTTGGGAGGGGTTGAAAACTAGTAACTGCATTTTAAAAATTATTTCTTTTTTTCTTTAAGGGCTCTCTATTAAGCTCTGGTTACCTAGAACCTGCAAGGTGCTAGAGCAGATGGATGTATGCATGTGAGAGGTGAATGAAAGTAGTAAAGGCTCCCCTTTCATTGCTTACCATAAAAATAGATTGTGATGTGTCTCTCACACTTAAAATGCATCTGTAAAGTGAGAATCCTAAAATGAGTAGAACCAGTTTTGTAACATGGTCAGAGACAAGGAATGGGGACCAACCACTCTTCAGGACCTCACAGGGACACAGAAACCTCTGGTGACACCATCCCATGCAGAGTGCAGCCAGGACAAACCATGAAGAGTCTCTTGAAACTGCTGCAACAGATACAATGCTCCCTAATGCAGTTATTGCAGGATCCGTCCTCTTTTTATGAAGATAAATCTGTATCTGATCCATTCCAGTAAGAACTTTCTCATTCCTTGCATAAATGAGAAAGTGACCAGTGACTCTCCTTGAACACTACCTCCTTTCTCTCAGCCTCTCCAAGCTATTTTGGTATTCTTATAACTTCCAGAAATCAAACCAAGAGGAAAATGCCTGGAGACTCCTAATTCCATTTCTTTAAAAGGGGGTCAAAAGGGTAGGTTTCCAAATGATATAGAGAAGTATAGAAACTAAGAACACCAAAGCACAAGTTTTAAACTTTAATGTGTTTCTTTCTCTTTTTTTTTCAGTTGCCCTCAATTGCTGTTCTTACATAAAACTGTGTCTGGCAGAGACTGGAGCTGTCTCTAATTGTGTAATTGCTATAGTGTTCAGGCTATAGTGAAGAATATGAGGCCTGCAAAGAGTGTTACAGTTTCTTTTAAATGACTCTCTTCAGTGCTTACAAACACAGCCTCGTGTGAGAAGGGTCATGCACTGCATTTAGCAAATACAAATTCAAAACATTAAGCAGATCCACAATGAAGGGCCTTTCAGATCACGCCATTATCTATACAAACTGCCTACTAAGAAGCAGAAAGACTGTCCTATCATAGCTGCTGGAAGCTGCTTTCCAGCATTGCCTCTTATTTCTCATGACACAATAGTGTATTCCATTGGATAAAGATGTAGGGCTAGGTTTTTAAAGGCATGGATCCTGTTTTCCAGCCCTGTTGGACTTCTTGTGTATGAAACCCATAGGCAAAGTCAATGAAGATAAAAAGCCTCAGCCTAATAGCCACATTAATACATTATTTTATTTCTTGGCCCCTCAAACCTTCCTTTGTTGGATAGGAATAATGGAAAGCCAAAATCAATTAAAAAAAAAAAACAAAAAAACAAAAACAGGCATGTCTCTGGATTCAGTCTAACTAGACTGACACCATCCTATCTTCTGTAGCTGCTGCAAGATTCATACAAACTTGCAGAACTTTGTTCCCAGCTGGAGATGTCTGTAATTTTCATAATATTTTAACTTCCAGAGAAAGGAGATTTCAGATGAGATGGAAGTCTCATGCACCACAGCAAACAGCAACAACACAAAGAACTTCTTCTTCTTCCTTACCTGTATTGTCTGTGGGTCTGCTTTTGTTGTGCTTATTTTACCTTCCTTCCTTCCTTCCTTCCTTCCTTCCTTCCTTCCTCCCTCCCTTCCTTCCTTCCAATAAATAATATCAATCAGATTTGAATTTCTGGTTTTCCTTTTCTTTTTAGCACTACTGACTGGAATGTTTTCACTTGAGTTAGCAGAACACAGTGGTGCTCTCAAAAGCTCCTGAGAAAGAATTTTGCTTGGTTTCATTGATGTTAACTTGTCCATGTTCCATATTGACCAACATCTTAGTTGCACTTAATTTAAGTGCAGCACTTAAATTAAGAGCACTCTTGCAGATTTGAAAACAGCTGGTCAGCTGACCTACTGATTATTTTTTATTATGCTTAAAGGCATAAGAGCAAGGTAATGCCATACACCATTTTGTTTGTTGGGTTGCATTTCACACATATACTAAACACAAAACTGCCCTTTTTGGCAACAAAGTACTGTGTTTGTCAGTGGCATTGTATTGCAGTATCAGGAAGTGCAAGTGTCAGCCAGGATGGTTTATTAGTTTGGTCTATCAGACATTTCATGGCTGAGAGTGAAAAGAAAATTCTCACTTCTTACTTGATCAATCTGCCTTTCATGGCCCTACAGCAGGAGCAGTTCTGCAAGGGACACATCTCAAACAAAACTAAGAACCAGTCCAGCTCTAAAGGCACAGGTAGCCATCAATCCCATAAAGCTCATCTTCAGTGTCATTCCTCTAGGACCAAAGTCTGAAACTGAGTTATCCTGATATTTCAAAAGGCAACACCTTTGAGAAGTGTTTATGGAGCTTAAATGTTCAGCAATTTTGCACTACAGCTCCCTATTTGTGTCTGTCTGTGGATGAGGTGATAAGATACTTGAGATTATTTAGACATGTCCTTCTCTAATGACTAGATTAAATATGTCTCTTTAGTGATAAAAACCTCTAGGTTCTGTATTTCACTTCTTTTTTCACAAGCCCAATAATTTCTTTTAATAGTCCCTCAACTGTGACATTGGCTGCCATAGTCTTCTTTTCTCCTACAAACAGTTTTCTTCTACAAACAAGTTAGGCTACAGGCAGTAGGATGTTTTTTAACTCTTTGTTTGTTTGTTTGTTTATTTGGTGGATGCAGGCAGAGCCAGACACAGATCTTGCTCTTGTTCTGTAGCTCACCTGTAGCCCCACAGCATTTTCAGTGGTCAATAGGATGAGAACACTAGATTCTTTTAACCTGGTCTAGATACCTCTCAGCCTAGTACTAGTCACCTTGGGTTTTTTTTAATTTAAAACAAAAAATAATGTTGATGTTGATACACAACACTACATTAATTTTTAAACCACAGAGTGTGCTCAAATTATTATCCAATGTATGTTGGTGGTTTAGTGTTTTTCTCTTGCACTGGGTTAAATAGAGTTTAAATTGAAATCGTCTCTCTTCTTGGCATTTTTAGACTGAATATTAACTTGGGTCAAAAGTAATCAGAATGTTATTTTGGAAAAAGAATATGATAATTCAGTACCTTTTCCTTCAGGGTATGAAGAGTGCCCATAATGTGATTCCCAGAGGATACATGACCTTGGTAAGTAATTGATGACACCTCACATAAGCACCAACCCTTTCCCTATACAATGTTGTTGCAGGATCATTTTTGCAAAAAATGCCACAGCCAGCACGAGCCACAAGCATTGATAGATTCAGTCGTGGCAACAAAGGAGGAATAAAAGCAGAGGCTGCAAAATATGTCATCTGAAAATGAGCAGAGTCTTGGAAAAGATTCTTTACAAGTGAGTATTTCCCAACTATTTTAAGAGCTGCTCTTAATTCCAGATAATACTGCTGTGTAAATGTGGGAAACCATGAAAAATAATCTAATGATTTTGTTCAGAGAAATGTTTTGCAGCTAAGCAAGACTAAATGTTCTAACAATGCTATTTCTTTATACTATTGTAGACATCTCACTTCCAGGTTTTGTGTAACTGAAAAAACCTGGCTTATTTGACAGTGGTTTTATTTCATTGTTAATATTCACAAGTATTGAAAAGAAATGGAAGGGAAATTCATTTTCAAGAGATAGCAAGCTGTTACTTTAGTCACAATCTTCCTTTTTTTTAACTTTTTTTCTGCTTTCCACACTGTGTAGAGAGATCTTATTTCCAATGAGACTCTAACCTTAGCCTAATGGATGACGTGACTTTAAGCAGCTGATATTTCATTTTTGCATGAAAGAAAAGAAAAAAAGAAAGCTAGGAAATTCCAAGGAAGCAAAATAATATAATTTTGTAATAAACTTATCCAATTGCTTGTAATTACTTGATGATAATTCCCATCCTAACACATCTTAACAACCAGGCACTTCCAACATATTAGCATAACTTCAAGTTTACTCACATTTATTCTAAAAAATTATACACAATTTTCCACTAAGTTCGTATGATTAAACATGAGATAAGTGAACTACAGAAATCACAAAACATTCTTTTTATCATACATAGATTGAGTCACTTTTCCTCTTGCTAAGTCCATTCCTCCTGATGCATCTGTCTACCGAGCCCTTTTCCCGCCATGCCAGACCCAGGTTTTGGTTAAAAGGCTTCATGAAAAGGTAAATACACATTTACTCCATACTCAGATTCCCCCCATGCATGTATGAAGTATTTATAGTTTATAAATTTTACCCCATGCACTTAAAAAAAGAAAAAAAATAAAAGTGGTAATCCCTGCTTTGAAGGTAAGGACCTAACAGGAGATCTCATTTCCTTATGGGATTTGCCTGTGTCAGAAAAGACATGTAATAGGTTTTATGGGGAATAGTGCCCAACTCATATTTTTTCTCATATTTTAAGCTCTAATTTGTGATTTGGTTTGGTATGGTACTCCTTGTATCATCAGCAACACATTTTTTTTTTCCTTGCTGTATTTTTATCTTTATCAAAAAACCCTATGTGTGTTTGAGGGAATTACCTTTCTACTCCTCTACAGCAAAAATACTTAGATTGCTTCTTCTCTGCTCTTGAGTAAGTGCTCCAGAGCTCACTTTTGCTGTAAGTTTTGATAAACTCTATGAGTTTATGAGATAAAACTCATAATATAACTCAGTTTATATTACAAACTCTATATTATCATATGAGTTATATGATAACATTTCTGCATTTTATTGAAGAGTATTTTATCCTTTCCTGATGCCAAATGAATTGTTGCTAGGGTTCTTCACATTCCCACCTGAGTATTTAGCAAGGATAACTATAGACAGGGTTTGGAATAAGCCTGATAGCCCCTGCCAAAATGAGTATTTTGAAAAACATGGTCTTCATAGCCAGGAAACCATACTCATTTCTCTGTGTGCCAGTTTTGGGGGCTTTTTGACACCTTCTCAAGCAGATGTTTGACACTTCAAATCAAACTCTGCTAGGTCTTGATGGACATCAAATGTCTAATACCTAGAGGAATGTGTTAGCCACTTAATGTTTTTTGCCTGTTTGATTTTGTTACTGATTTTTTTTTTCCTTTTTGTTTTTGTTATTGATTTTTTTTTTTTTTGGCCTTTTTTTTTTTCTGGAGGAAATAAAAGAAGTTTTCTGAGTCCTGGCACACAATTTGGTTTGAATACTTCATTTTAATGAAGGGAGATGCTGTAGGTAAAATGTAGGAGGATCAGACTCGCAGAAGGAACGAGGCAGGCAGCAGGTGAAGGGAAAGCTAATGATATTTTATTCTACAATTTTTTTTTTCTATCTTTATTCTTTATCAACAATCCGACTCCATATATACAGTTTGTACAAAGGCAAGAGATTGGTCATTTAGGTCACCACCTCTTCAACCTGGATGGTGAACACCACCATCAATCAATTCTCCTCTCAGAGGAGAAATATGAAAAGCATCTTTAAAAATATACATTGTTTATGTTGAGCTGCGTGAGAATCTGCTTGCAAGATTCCAAACAAAGAAAACCAAGAAAGCTGAGGGCAACAGTAAAATAAATTCTCTTGACACTAACTTTTTGAAAGAGGCAGAAATATTGCCAACAACATACAGAGGAGTTATAATAGATTTCTGCATTCTTTATTCACACAATTGTTTCTCATCTTCCTAAAGAGTGAACCACATCATTAATGTCATTCTTCTTGTACGAAGAAATGGGGGCCATTTTTTAGTGGAATTCAACCCCAAGAATTTGAACCCAAAAGCCAGGCCCTTCTCTGCATGCAGCAGCAGGAAAAGCAATGGCTCTCTATTTGGTCTTGCACAGGGAAATACACTGTGAATATTGACATTTGTCTGTCCATAGTGAACACTGTCAGATCTGGATTTATTGAAGATGGATAAGGTAGTCAGTTAACAACCCCACTAAAACATTTATGTTATATTAGCAGTGATAGAGTTGTGCATGGCTGCTAGCATTTGCCAGTTTTACAAGGGATAGGAGCATCTTTGGGAAATTGAAGAACTTTTCTCTGTAGAATGAACAGTGTTAAATCCACTTCACCTATGAATGCCTTCTTAAACAACCAGCAAAATTAAAATTCAAATGCAATTGAAGTTTGAAGCTCAAAATGTCAGTGATATTTTGAATCTCTGCTGCAATAAAATTGTCCTGTAACCAAAAAGAAAGATGACAATGTCAGTCATATAATTTAATCAGACTATGATAAAAGTCAATTTCTGCCTCTTTCAGATTCTCTCGAAAGCTTTTGATGATGCCTAAAAGTTATCAAGGTACAGACAGTCAAAGCAATGCAGACAGCTCCCTCTCCATCATCAACACCACTGATATTTTTGGTATTGGGGTGCAGGAATGCCTTAATAGCCTCAGGAGTTTCAGTTAATTTTCACATTCTTCTATTAGAACAGAATTCTATTCTCCTATGTGCATTTTAAGAGGTTGTATTTTACTGACAGAATTGATATAGTATAAGTAATACATTTTATTACACCAACTGGTTTAATTAATTTCCAGATAATATGCTCAGAAAGTGTAGCTAGGTGTGCAGTCTTCCTGACTTCAGGGTTTGTGTGTCCAAAAACACCTGCTTTCTTCACTTTTTTCTTTAATTAAAAACCTGTCCACTGACTTTGCCTTATCTTTGTACCAAGGTGTCTTCATTTCACATGTCTGGGTTTTGTCACATTTAGACTATCAGTCTATAATTTGTTAGCAGGAGATGCATCACAAAGTGACTTTTCAGGTTGAGTCAACTACAAGCCATATTTGGCTAAAACAGGATTTTTTGTGTGTGTCACAAGAAAAAACGTTTCTTCCTATAAAGTTTGAAATTCAGCTAATGGAGGCAAGGTGATGTGTTTTTTAATTAGTTGGACTTTTAACAAGTGGACCAATATTGCAGCACAGACATATGAAGCAGATAAAGGCCTCAAAAGACTCCTACAGACCCACTGCACATTTCATGTACAGAAGGAGCCCAGTTTCTCATCTTGGAGCAGCTGAGCACACTTCTTGCACCATACAATACTTGTGAGAGATTATTAGTGTTTGGGTGTAGTTATTATTTAGTTATAAGGTAGATCTGGCTTTTTGCTTTGTGTTTCTTAACTTACACTTCTCTAACTTTGCTCTGGATAGCTCTTTCTTCTTTCTTGGCTTACTCATTTGAGCCTTACTTAATTTTAAGTTTAATTTGTTTTTTACTTAATTACTAAACTTTACTTAATTACTAAGTTTTAATTTTTGAGCAGGCTGATAATTTGGGGGGACACAATGACTTCCTGCACATAAGATACTTTTTTATCCATCATTCTGCTGTGCAAAATCTCTTTTACTGCTACAACAGAATTGGTTGTTCTTCTTCCCTTTCCAAAACTGAAGAGGGAGAATGAGAATGAATAGCCTGAGCCAGTCCCAAACCATACCATGAGAGGTTCAGATGGGACATTAGGAAAATGTTCCTCACTGTGGTGTTGGTGTGTCACCAGAAGAGGTTACTGAGGGAGGTGGTGGAATCTTCCCCCTTGGAGGATTTTTAAGTTCAGCTACCACAAAAAGCACAGGCAACCACAGCTGACCTGGGATAGTGGTGCTTATGGTCCTTCCCAGAGAAGAGAGCTGGACTAAATGATCTCCACAGGGTCCTTCAGGCCCAAAGTTCTTTGATTTAACCAATATAAACATCAGGGGTTATACTGCTGTAAGGTTTTACCTTGTAAATAAAGTCCTATCAAAGCAGGTTGGCACAACATGTGCAGAGGTTTAGAGAAAGTGATAATCTTAGCCTAAGAGCAGGTTAATTTACTAATAAAGGACAAGTGCTATATTTTCCTGAAGGATAAAATACTGATGACTTAGTCCTCTTAGATTGTTGCTTTACTGTTGACTTTAGAAGGACTCAATGAAGTACATTCCTTATCTGATAGTCTATCTAAGCTCCTTGTTCTACTCTATCATTTTATGATAAGCCTACTGCCTTTACCTTATATAATTTTGAATTTTGGTCACTTTATTTCCTTTTTTATTTATGAGTACACAAAAGTGACCTCATACTTATGAAGATCATTAATTGTGAAACTCTCCAGAATTACAGGTTGTTCTGGCTGATGTATCAGTAAACTTTGAATTGTCTCCTTTATCAGCCTGAAGTTTGTGTAATTGTGTTAAGCAAAAATTCAATCTCTAAATGAAATTTAATCAGGAAATAAAATCAAGAAGCTACCGAGGTCTGTTTCACATCCCATAATCATTTTAAATAGAAGTTCATTGAGATTGTTCTGCTTATGTTAACTTTGAGGATAAAACATGTTTGGAAGATATTTAAATTTTCATGGAGTCATGGAATAATTAGAATTGGAAGGGACCTTAATGGTCATCTGTTAAGATTTGTTTTTATAGAGGTTCTTTTGCTTTAAACTTGTTTCTGTATTAAAACTGTCCACTGGTTGCAACACTAATTAGACTGATGTTGCATGGGATATCCAGACTTGTTGCCTCTAGACTTGTTGATTTTCCCACTAGATGTCATTAAGCATTGAGTGCATGTTAATTTATAGGTTGACTATAATTGCGCATGCTAAAGATAAAAAAAAGTAAGAAATTATCTATTGTGTTTGCTCTTAGTCTTTGCTTAGAACAGTGGCTTAAAAATCACTTGACCTACTTCTACCTAACAGCAACCCAATCCATCCTTAATGGATCAAATATGGATTTACTCAAAGCAATAAAGGAAGTCAGCCATGACAGCAATATCTGATCATGTGTGCAATGTGCTTTTTAGAATAAAACTTGTCCAGCCATTTCTGCATTTAACATTTCAAGAGTGACTGCAATGCTGCAGATTGCTTCATTTCTGGCTGCATGGCTTCAGCTGAAGTGATAGGAAGTGTCCTAAGTAAAGCTGCAGTGCTGAAGATTGTTTTTAAATAAAGAGCCCTACATGAGCTTTTTTTTTTAATTTAGTAGCTAATTCAGGATAGGTAATCAGAATAATTTATCACTTCAAGTTTAAATATAGAGATGCTGCTGTTTCCTCCACCCAGATGAACTATTAGCAATCCCCTTACAAGATTATGTGTTGCTCAAGAGTGAGGCTTCTAGAACCTAAGGTCCTGACCAGGTCCACTCCTGAGGTGGAGCAGAAGTCCAACACCTTCAAAAGAACTGATCACATATGTGTTATCCAGGGTACCCTTCCCTGAATTCCATATTCTGAGCTGTGTTTTTCCTTTATTTTTTATGTAGAATGCAAGAGGCTCCAGGCTGGAAAGGGCTAATCCAGTATTGCAACATTTCACTGTGAGAGAGGTGCAGAATATGAGCTGGATGAACCAGTTCCATTAGCCTGGGCCAGTAATGGAAAAGTATCCAAGGACAAGAAATCAAGTAAATATTAGCTTAGTATTAAAAAGGTCTTTTAAATCCTCATGCTGTTGGAACAAATAATAGAAAAGTAGAACTTGTGCTTGTTTCTAAATTGGCTTTTGTGAAGAGAACAGATTAAGGCTACCTGGAAAAACTTACCAGAAGTTGGTATTCAGCTCTTTTGTAACACTGCCATAAAAAATACCTCATGAGAGCTGCCTTCAACCAAATTGTTGAAGTACCTGCAAACTGCAAATATGAACTGGGGTATAGATCCACTGAATTAGAGCAACTGGTTTCCCCTTGTCACTTGAGATGAAGAGATTGAATGTAGCTTTTAGTTGGTTAGTAATATTATAAATTAGTAGACATTAATTATTGCTAATTGTATTATTGGTTAATTTTATTAAACACATGTACTTCATTACTAGGATCCAAAACAAGTGTTTCACAAATGGTTATTGCTATTTTTAACAGATTTTCATATGGAAAGGTTAGTGACAGAAATTTCCTTTATTATTTAGTCAATGGTGAACACTGAGTGAAAATCAACATCCCAATCCTGGTATTTGAAGCATGTATTCTACATTGGGATCCTAATGGTTGTGCTCCAAGCCCCCAAGGGATTTTAATACACCCAGTTGTTCAATAACATAGAGCAGAGACAAGCAAGCATGTGAGAAAAATGGATATTTGGAGGCATGCATTTTCTTTCTGTTCCTAAAAAAACTGAATTACTACAGACAAAGGGACTCTAAAACACCCATTCAGCAGCCAGTGTATGATATGAATGTGTATAACATTGATCAAAAATCAGCACCGGGCTCACAGCAGCTCACCCCAGCCCTGCTCTGACATTGCAGCATCGGCCACGAGGGGGGAGCGCCAGCCTGTGTCCCCTCCCAGGGCCATCAGAGCTTTGGAACTCTGCAGTCACTGCTTGCTGCCCTACAAACTGCAGCCTGCAGTTCTCACAGCGAGCTGCACAAACATCAGTCACAACTCTGTGATTTGTAATGCAGATCTTGCTTTTGAGGCACCAAGCTGGCACAGGCCATCAGAGCTCGTCCAAAACCAGCACTCTGGTGTTTAGTTACTGAACTCTAGGCAAGGCTTACCTGTGATTCTTCATTTCAATGGGTCTGTCCTTCCAGGGGCTCAAAATTACTTTTTGAATCTCCACTTGATTGATCTCTTCTGTAACAAATGGGTTTCCTGGTGACTTAAGGGGTCTTTCTGTTGGGTCTGAAATTATTAATTACCATAGAGTGCTTCTAAAAACACCTGCAATTTTTTTTCAACTGTTAAAAAGTTTACATGAAACATTAGATGGAGATGGCTGCCAATATCCTGAAGGGGAAAATAGATCTTATTTAGGAGCAGCTTTTTTTTCTGATCTTCACACTCAGAAATTAACATAGATGTTTTGGTGTATCTGCAATACAGTCCTGGCTGTAGTTGTGACCAAGAAAGTGCCAATTTCTTAATCGTTTTTAGCAAATAAAGAAAAAAAAATCAAGCAAATTAGTAAAGCATATTTAAACACAGCCAGGAAGTCGTGGATCTATTTTAGTAATTGTGAAGAAGGTGGCACATCCTCAGAGGGTGTTATTAAATTCCTAATGTCAGAATAAAAAAAGAAAAGGCAGTACCTGCCTGTTTGTAGCTGAACTCAACTAGTCAAAGTAGGCTCCAGAAATGTTCTGGGGAGGAATTCCTCTCCCCTCCAGATGAATGAATGAATAAATGCAGCTGCAGCACGAAACCCCAAACATTTACATCGTAAACATCTGCAGAGCTGGAGAGGTCTTTGCTGTGGCACTCACTTCCTCTCTGGAGCAGTGAAAGCTCTGAGAAGACAGTCCTTGTCCTCAGAATTCAGATGTGCCCAAAGAGAGGCACAGAGAGGCCTCTGCAAAGAGAGAAAAGTGAGGATTTTACTGTCCAGCACACAGGAAAAAAAGATGTTGAGACAACATACAGCAGGAGTTACTATTTCATTTGTTATAGGCACCAGCCTTCTAAATAATTCAAACTATTTCAGGTGTTACCATGGGACATTAACTTGAAAATTATGACTTTTTGGTATCTGTAGGCTTCATTCCATCTATTCTTTCTGGCCCACGTTTATGCTGCTGGTATCTGTCTGGTTGCTCCCACTGCACAGGAGTGACACTTGGCCTGGTACATGCTTAAATAGAATATTTTTTATTTGCTTGAGTCTACACATGGGGGAGAAAAATAAAGTTCTATTTTTCTCATATTGGCATTTTAGAAAATATCTATTTAATTAACATTTTTGGTAGAAGATTTCTATGCAAGATAAATGCATGGTAAGTGTAAATTGCAGAATTGCAATTGTAGTGTATTAAGAAAATAATTATGTTATTTGAAGGTTAGCCATATAATTTTCTTTTATTCTTTTAGAATGGCAGTTGAATTCCAATGATATAATATTTTCTAGAAATAAGGATTTTTTAATGGCTTAACTTAGGCAGCAGAGAACACGGTAATGGTCACGAATTTGGCAGAGGACATTGTTTGCTTTCCCCACTGTGTGATTCATCAGAGCTCTTGTAGGATGGTGGTCACAGAGCAGTGCAGGGCTGCCAAAGGCGTCAGCAACCTTGGACACATTTACACTGCAAATTTTAGTGACACAAACAGCCTCTGCCAGGTGTAATAGAGAGCCCACCTGGGGAGCATCACCCTGAGCTTGTGCAACCATGAAGCTTCACCATGCAGAGCTAATAGCTGAGATCTTGGAAGCATCAGAAAGGCAGCAGTACAGCTTCACACCTGAGCTAAAAAGCCCAACTTCTCTGCAAGGCTAAATGGGCTGAAGAAACAGAGCAGCAGCAGCAGCTCTGATGTCTGTCTAACAGATGCTCTTACAGTTGTTTGTTCTGCAAAAGACTTTTTAATAACCAAGTGGAAAATCCACTGCTCTTCAGCATTTAATGACGAGTATACCTGCACTGCTGCCACCTTGAGCTGGTCTAGCTGGCTGTAGACTGGAGGTGTGTGTGCCTTTCCAGCTGCATTCTGTAAATGTGTATAAAGGGAACCCTGGCATTGCAGTCCAGCTGGCTGTGTGAGCCACCAGGAGCTCAGGCAGTCACACTGGAGTGTTTGGTTTATTGCATTGGAGAACAGGGAATCATAATACCACCCACTCTGCGGGATAAATCTTGGTTAAGGACTTTACTGGTGTACTGTAGCTGGATATGTCCTCCTGGCATAGCTCTGCTAGGTGAAATAATGTCTTCCTGTGAAAAACACCACTTGAGAGCTACACATGGAAAGTGCTGCATGGGAACTGCATAATGTTATTCCTCATTAGGAAGGAAACCATAACCATTGTTGCTGTTCCCTGCAGAACTCAGACCACACCACTCCCACTGAAGTCTGTGCTCTTTGGACTCCCAGAAGGGGTTTAACTTCTGTGATCAGGCTAATTTAATAGGAGAGGTTTAATTATTTGATACCACAGGAAAAAAACCCCAGAATTACTGACTTTTGCATCCTTTCCAAATCTGACATTTCCAAGCAGGTCTGTAATGGCAGTCTCAAAGGACCCGTGCAGTCCCCAGCACAGCCAAAGGATAACCTGTTGCTAAGCAACCAATATAAGTGTGCTGCTCAACATTTATTTCATTTGGAAAGGAATGTATTCTTTAAGTGCTTCATCTTAGCAGCTAAGCACAAAGAGTTTTCCACTTGTTTTTCTGTAGCTGTGCACATGTGTAAAACAGCCAATTTGCACAACCAAATGTGCACCCACAAGAACAAGTGCCAGAGAGGAACATGCCAAACAGAAGGTATAAAAAACTGGCACGAGTACTTCAGCCCTTTCTAAGATCAGCATCCTGGATTTGCCTCTGTGTCTTTGTTCAGCCTAACTGAAAATGGGCTGCCTTGGAGCGTGGATGTGGCAGAGCCCTCTGCAGAGCTTACCAGTGTTTGTTGATGCAGCCTCTTTTGAAGATGTCAGGGTTTTCCCACCAATCCCAGGAAACACCTTTCACCCTGATAAGCGAAGGCCAGAACACAACACCGAATTTCCATCCTGAAGACTCCAAATCTCATATTCTGCACTTGTTTCAGAAAAGCAGCTAAATAGCTTCAGAAAAGAGCACTTAACGCCCTACAATTAACAGCATTTTCATTTTAGTGCTTGTCCCTACAGTGAACTAAAACCCTATAGATCTCTAGGCTTGTGTGTGAGTGTCTGAAATCAGCCTTGGCTGAATAGTCTCTAGCTAGATTGTCCTTGAAGGAGTTGTTAGTCTGTTTTCCAGTTTAGAGCACGTTGGGTGCCTGAGTATCTGAAGAGCTTTTTATTCCTAACCAGTGAAGGTCTTTCTGCTGCTGACCCAATGGCTCATGTTGGATACAGACAGATGTCTCACTGCCCTTTGATCAAGTGACATGGATACACATTTTGCCTTCCACTGGTGTGGTTTCCAAACGATGTGTTTTGTTAAATGAAATGCAGCGTGGGAGTACTACAGTGTTTGCAAGCTAAGCTGTGTCTTGGGAGCAGTAACTAACAACTACGGCTTTTTTTAGAGCCGAGGAAAATTAAGCTCAGTGTTGAAGAAATGCAGCTGAGCTCTGCATGGAATCCTGCAGCTTTGGTGACTGAAGATTCTTGGTGTCTTGGACTATTCAGGTGCACAAATCTCTCCCTGCCCCTCTCCCTCCACTTCACCCTGCTTTCTATGCTTTAGTAGGGAATTGTGTCCCAGATATCTCTTCATGGGAGGACTCACTTTAAGCGTTTGCCTCCCGTCTGTGGACTCACAATGCAGAGCTCCCAGAGCTGAATCAATACTTCTTTCTTCTGTCAGCTGTAGTCCATGCAGGAACACTGCTGTCACCAGGCTGACACTGCAGTGCCACATCACACAGCGTGGCTGTCACATCTGGGAGCAGGAGAGCAAATTTGCTGCTTAACCTGGCAGCCTGGTCGTGAAGAGATTGATTTTGGTTTTGAGACAGAAGTAATTGCTATTTTCAGTCCCAGAGTTTTGATCTGTTAAAGTAAATTGTTGGCTGTCTTGCTTTATTTAGGGAATACTTTCCCAAAACTGCCTCTTCCTCTTTCTTTGGAACATTCAGTCTTCAGTGACCTCTTTCTGCAGAGAAGTACAAGATCAACCAACCAACCAACCCTGTCACAAGAAATTGACATGAAAAATAACTCCTAAGAAAGTTATCTGACCAAATCCAAAGCCGACTTGCTTAATGAGTGAACAACTAGGGAAATACAAGAGTCTGGGGGGTTTTTTTCAAGCCCAAATAAAATAGAGTCAGGAAAAGCATAAAACAAAATGGACCACTTATTTTTCAAGACTCTTGATTTCAAGTTGCAAGATTCACAACAGCATTTGGGTTTGGGGGAAAAAATCAGCATTTTTCACTAAAAAAAACTAATCAGGGAATGTTAACAAACACTCAGAAGAGAATGTTGTGTGAGTAACATATACTGAAATAAAACTACAGGGGGAATAAATTACAGACAAAAATACAGCACAAATAAAGAGCAAGGGTATCTTAAGCAAAGTGTAATTCTAAATTGAGTAAAGGGCAAAAGATGAGATGTAGTTTCACAGGAAATCTGAAATAGCTCCAGTTAAGCTTAACTTAGGATGCAGAAGCTGTTATATTTGAAATGCATCTATGTATTACTGTATAAGTGAGGCATCTTGAGAGGCTGTAAGCACCATTATGCAGTAGCTTGTGTAAATATCCTGAGTGAACCAATGATGAGGAGGGGGAATATAAAATGCAGAGCATAGATTTGGCTAAAATTCAATATTTTGGAGGGGGTTTAATAAAACTTTAAAGAAAATGCAAGAGAAAAGGAGAGAATAGATGAGGATATGTGACTCTGCCAAGGGTATATTATATGCCCTCTACAAATTATTTCACAACCCAAGAGGGAGAAAGGAAGAAATTCAAGTAAGCATGTTTAATACATTTATTCTAACTCAATTTTATTGAATTATTTTCAACATTCCAGATTCTGTGTAAAATAAATCCCTTCCTAGTGCCAATATAAACAAGTATTTTCCCTTTGCCCTCGGACAGCTGCAGTTTATGCATTAACAGGGACTTTCTGCTCGAAGTCTTTGTTCTTTTGGAGAGCCACTCCTCTGGAATTGGGCTCTCTGGTTGGCCACTGTACCCCATTCCCCTGATAGGACAGCAGGTGGATCTGGACAGCAGCCAAAGTTAATAACCTGTGACCCAGGGACAGGAGGGATAGCAGCACTGGCACAGAAAACATTGGCATTGAAGGAGTGTTTCTCCTCTGGCACTTCAGAAATGAAAATTGATATTCATAGCCACATTCTACCTAAGGAATGGCCTGACCTTAAAAAGGTAATTAAGAGTTTAGATATGCAGTGCATTGTGTTATCAGCCACCGTTTCTACCAGTGTGGTTTTGGAAAGAAAAACAAATGAAGGGTTCTGTGATAAATATCTCTAGGTTTTTGTATAATTTGGGATTTTTGTTTCAATTGTAAAATATTTGTATTGCACTACTTTGAAAAGCAAGAGTCCAGTCACAAGGGGATGTAAAACTGGGCTCTGTTCCCCATTTTTTATTTATTCTGAAGCAATTCCTAAAGTTTTCCTGGAGTTTTTTGAGACACAAAATTTTTGGATGATAAGGTATAAATTCCACTTTCTTGATTAAAAATAGAGCTGTTCTGTTCCTAAATGGTATTCACATTTGTTTTAAATGAAACGAATAA
Source organism: Illadopsis cleaveri (assembly GCA_013399915.1). Taxonomy (NCBI): domain Eukaryota; kingdom Metazoa; phylum Chordata; class Aves; order Passeriformes; family Timaliidae; genus Illadopsis; species Illadopsis cleaveri. The sequence continues at coordinate 18,230 of VXBB01025213.1, forward strand.
TCAAATATTAGACAAAATTAATAACTGAGACAAATTCATTCACATCATTATCCCCACAGGCATGAAATCATTAACTTCAATGGGAGTGGGGTCACTCTTAAGTACAGCTAACTCATGATGATAATTTTACTAATATCTGCTACTATTTCAGTTACTGGAAACAAGTAGCTTATTGTATTTAAAACAGAAAATCTCAGCTGTCAGAACACTGAAGCTACAAGTGAATTTCTGTTAAATTATTGTTGTTATTGTTGTTGTTATTATACAGTGACATAAATTTATTCTTGTCCACAATATTTTTCATGAGCCTGTGAAATGTATTTTAGAATGAAAAAGATCATTTAGGTTTTGATGTAATCAATCTGAAAGGGTTTCATATCTATTAGCTCTGCATTTCTGTGATTTTAAGCAGTCCAGTTTCAGTCAATGTTAGAAAGAGAGCAGCTGGGAAATGTAAACAGCATATTAGAAAAAAAGTCATAAGAAAACCTGGCATTAAAAATATACATAGGGTTATTTCTTCATTAGTTGTGAAAAATAACATCATTATGCACAAAACCTGCTGGAAAGGAAAGTTTGTTTCCTTGTTTAGCTAGGAAGGTTTTTATAAATATCTAGTTGAACCTCCTATTTGTAATAATAACAGCTTCTGACAAAAAACACATACACTGGATAATACAGGTGAGGATACAGATACTTTTGGAATAATTCTGTCTGTTTTAAATGGATTGGAGTGAAAATATCCAGACTACAAAGACAGGTTACTTTTGCATGTTTCAGATTTTGTTACCTTTGTGCAATAATTTCAGAAAAATGCCTATAGAATTCCTTCATTCTGATGTTATATGGTTTTGTTTTGGTTTTTTTAATTAAATATTTTTGTCTGTAAGTACTTTAAAGGGGCAATAAATTCACTGGGATAAAATGACCCCAAGAATTCCTTGATGTTCACAGATGTACACCAAGACAAAATTCACTGTTTGACACTGTGGGCCAGCATTGCATTTCTTTAAACAGAGATAAAGAGGCAAATACCAAATTTTTAAAATTTAATTTGCACCTGATAGGTTTTTTCCCCTCTGTTCTGAGCGATTCAATGGTTTATTAATGGGCTCAGAGTAGAAAACAACTCTCAGAAGTCCCTGGAGTCCTCTGGAAATTCAAGCCATTAACACAGATCTCTCCATTTCATGCAAGGAAAACCAATGAGGCATCTTAACATGCACACATTTAGTTAGTGCTAAACTTCCCCTTCTTGTTTCCAGCTTTGTAAATACTGGACCTTCAAACTAGAAAATTCTATTGTCAAGATACTGATTTAACAGCCTAGGAAAACACCACAAGTAAAAAAAAATCACAGGAAAAGCAGATATGAACTGTCAATATCTACAACTAATAGCAGAGGGGAAGAAAGAATAAAATAAGTTCAAAACCAGACTAGTGAGTTTCTCTATTGCCTGTGGGCTCCTTCAGCACCCATTTCAGGCATTTGTTTACTGCTCAGCTTACAATTGCAATTAGCATGGATCTGTTTTAAAGGTCTCATTAGTTGTCACTTATCAAACTTTCCCAAAATGTCAGTATTTTTGGATGTGTGTAAACCTATCAATGTATCAATTTAAATAAAATCTACACAGTTGCATAGTTAAACAGAGCTCACAGCCTCAGTGACTGAGTTTCTGGCTGAGGTCTGGAGGTTTGGCTTTTCAAACCCACATTAGGAAAGCTCAAAGTGGCATTAAATACTGGTTTGGTATCACAGGAAATTCAGGATTGTGTCCAAATCGTTTGCACTTCAGTGAAATAAATGCCTGCTCTTGCTTGGTTTCCTTTAAAATGTTTCTTTTTTGGAGAAATGGGAATTCTGAGCATTGTTCTCACTCAGAGATTTCAGGAGTTTATTCCTTTCTAACTGATAATTTATGAAAGTAAAAAGAAATCAGCAGCTTATGTAGGTTTTGCGTTTTTTGCATGAACAATTCTGAACCTCTCTGGAAGAATCAATGAGCATCTAAGCTTCTCCTTTTTAGCTTCTCTTCTCTGTTTAAATATTAATAGACAAGAGGCTGACCTTCACTCCTGCTGCTGAATCATGGAAGCTGAAAAGTGGAATCAATGCATCTTTGTGTTAATGATTAACTGATCACAGATTGGAAAGTTGTCAGCTCAATTTTCACACTGCCAGATGCTTAATTTAATATTTTCTGTGTCAAAATTATTTCAGTCAGAACCTGAATGTAGTAAGCAACTTCAAGCATTTTTAAAGCAGCTGTTTAAAAATGTTGTTGAACTGGAAACAAAAATTCCAGCTCTACAAATACCTTTAGTCCAGTCCAGCTACACTTCAGCACTTCTGCTGAAGTCAGTGAGGCTGCTCTGGCCCAAAGCTGAGTGCATGTAAGTGTTTCTCCTGAATGAGGTATTTTTGTAAGAACTGCAAATATTGTTGTTATTATTATTATTATTACTACTACTGCAGAGAGCTAACTAGAACTGGCTTTCTCTTCTTTCCTCCACAGAGATATGGATATGGTGGATGGGTACAGCTGGATCATCACTGCAAGGTTTGGGCTGTTTGGTGCTCAGAGCTGATCCTGCACAGCAGATCTATTAAGAAGCAAAGTGGCAATAAGATTGGCTCTGTCTTTATACAGATTTCTCTAGACCTCTGTTTCCTATGAAATAGTATCAGGCCAGGTCCTAATATACCTCAGCAGAACCTTTTGCCTGAAGGATGAAACTCACACTCTCTTGTATGAACCAGCATCTGTTCTTCTTTATTATCTCATTTTGACATTTGGAATGGATAGCTCTGACAAAGTCTTTTCAACACGATAGGTCAAGCTGCAGCATATTACAAATAGATTGGGGTTGAGTTAAATTCTCATCTGTATGAGAAGCAAACTCAAAAGGAACTGATATTTTAGTAAACAAGAACAAGCCACCTGCAGAACCAAAGTGTGGATGGCACAGCTTTTGGGATAGGTGGCAGCTGCAGGAAGGAGACAAGGATTGGGCACATTTCTGGTGATTTTGTTACAGGTCTGATGCTAAAACTCTGTGCTAAAAATAGTTTGCAGGGGAACTTTGTGGCAAGTCAATAATGGCCTTACATGCTCTGCCGAGAATTCTATCTGGCCTACTTCTGTCTGGAAATTTTGCATGACAAAAAGTGCATGGCAAAATAAAATCCTGTTCAGACATGTGGACCTGGGGATGTTAACTCCTAGGATTAAAAAAAAAAACAACAAAGGCTTGCCATAGCATTCTCTGAAGAAGCACCGGGGTCAAACTGGAAGAAAATAATTAGGTGCATATTTTAAAAGTGCAATTTGGGATGTGACTGAGTAGTTTAGTGATGGGAGAATTTTAAATGTAGTTTGCTGAACCAAATCAGATTGCAGGACTTAATTTTTAAACGTCTCTCTCCTTATTGCCACATACATTAATTAAAATATTAAATATTAGATTTTTTTAGGATGGGATAGAGAAGTATAGCATAGAGTAGAACAGTAAAGTTCATGTGATCTATTCATGTGTGCTCAGTTCTACTCTGCTTTCTTCTGACACCCCAAATATTTGTTTGTTTACTGGACAACCTGCATCAATGCCCTAAACTTTTCTTAATATATTTGAGTTTATGGCTACAGTAAACCTCTCCATCAGGTTGGAAAACCAGTTTTACAAGAACCTGAAGTATTTCACCAGGGGATCAGGACCCTGTAATTGTAATATTTCAAGTAATTTTCACAACCTGTGATACAGCTAACAAGTATCTTGACAGGTTGCCAAGGCAGCACACTTAGATTTGTTGAGGAGGGCTTTAAAATATTCATTAGGACAGTATATTTATGAATGATGTATGAAGTCAATAACAAATTCAAGGTTAAGAACAGTTTGAGTTCTCAGAAGGGGACAGAACCCCCCCCCAGTTGAGCATGCCAGTAGTATATTAAAAAATCAGTATAAATATTCTGATTTAGCAGGTTCTTTTCTTTAGAAAAAATGCCAGGATCTTAAATAAGACAAATTTTGTGAGAAAAAATAAAGGAGAGAGAGAGAGAAATCCCTTTCTTGAAGGGCCCAAAGACTGCCCTACCCCCACCTGCTGTTTACTGGGAAGGTGAAGGAACAGCTCCTGTGTTTTCTTGTGTGGGTTTCAGTTTTTACCTGCAGATGGGGTGTGTTCTCTGCCCAGTGCCTCTGCTGTGTGACTGCACTTACACACCCCACGTGCTCAGCATCAGGGGATCTTCTACCCATCTACCCCTACAGTAGATTAAAACAGCCAAGAAATACTCAGGGCTTGCAGGTGTTGGTGAGTTGTATCTCATCCCTTTGTGCCAACAGAAATCCTGTTGTGTCTGTAGCAGCTGGTGGGTACCCCTAATTGGAACAGGATTTGCTTACTGTGCCTCTCTTTGAACAATCCACACATCAACCAAATGGGAAATTTTAAAAGTTTCCATGATGATAAAGGAACAGTATTAAATTTCATGACTGTGATCACATTTTGAACTTCCTAAGTCTGGAAATTGGTAGGATATGAGAAAGATTTTACCCTAATTCAGGTCCTGGGTTGTTTATACTGTGCTTAAGTTTTGTTTGGGATTTTTTCCCCAAATTCTTCAATATTTTTTTTTCTTCCCAAGGAGAAAACATAATGTGACGACAACATAACAGGTCTCCTTTTGACTCAGTATCACTGGTGAGAAGAAATCACTGGACTGAAATTAACTGTATTGCACAACTATTTCTGTAGTTACTGGAATCATTGTGATGCTATTGACTTTAAAAGAACACATACATACCCAAAGGGAAAATTTAGCACAGATTTAATTAGAGCACTATTTTGAGGTCAAAATTTGGTTTGAGGATAAACTTGGATTAAGGTACCTGGTATCTTTTCCAAATAAATATAGAGTGATGCACATTGCAAAAGGAAGGGGATTTTTTTATTATTAATCTGAAGAATTAAATCTGAACTATAAATGACTGTTCTATTCATGCCTATTTTAAAAATAGTCTTTGTTTAAAAATACCTACTGCATAGAAATAAAAGATNTAACATTGTAATTCCAAATTACTCGAGTAAGAGAAATTTTATGTTACTAAAGATTATTTTTTCTTAGATTGATGCCTGAATAGTTCCTACATCAGTTTCACAGCAGACACAACTTGAATGTCTTCAAGTTTTCATACGGAACAAACACCTGAATCGCTTAAAAGAGCAGATATTGTACAAGGAGCATGTTCATGATTGTTGTTTCCTCCTCTCCCTCAACAAGCATATGAAAGTTGTTGTAGGCAGCAGGGAGTTGGTCTCTTCTCCAAGATAATGAGTAATAAACAAGAAGAGATGGCCTGAAATTGCACCAGGGAAGGTTTAGACTGGATATTAGGAAAAATTTCTTCACTAAAAGTGTTGTCAAGCCCTAGAACAGCCCTGATAGAGTCCCCATCCCTGGAGGGATTTAAAGGATGTGTAGACGTGGTGTTTGGGGACATGGTTCAGTGGTGGGCTTGGCAGAACTGGATTAATGGTTGGAATCAATGATCTTAGAGGTCTTTTCCAACCTAAATTATTCCGTGATTCTGTGTCAGGAGATGCTCTGGGTTATTCTTTTTAGGGAGGTTTAGTGCAACACAGGCTAGCTTGGGAACTCACCAGGGAGTGGGCAATTTATGTAAACACAATTTAGATAAACTTCATCTACTTCATTTTAACCCTGAAAAAGCACTATTTGAAACTCCAGCCATTAGACATTTTATGGGAATGCCAGAAAGCCTTTTCAAACTCTGAAATATGCTGCCTTGTCACAGAATCATAGAATCATGCCTTGACTAGACTGTAATGTTTCTCTGAGTTAGCTCAGGGATTTTGGGGATTACCAAATCACTCAACTACAGAGTGGATCATACATAGCCTTTGGGCATCTTTCTCTTTCAGATATTTCCCTCAGTACTAATGGCAAGTTTCTACAAAACAGTTCTGCCCCACATATTTGTTGTAGACAAAGAGAAAACACAGGAGGACTTTTTGTTTTTTTCAAATTTTTGCAGCAACTCTCCAGAAAACAAAATGTATCCTGAAAGCAGCATCACAATATTTCTTCATGAACTAAACAGTGCTCACTTGGTTAAAAAATAATCTAAACCTGTATGTTACAGCACCATCTGGTGACTTGTGCCCTAAAAATGTCCCTTTTTATTACAGCACTCCAGACATACAGGCATCAGCCAATTAATTATGTGGGGGGAAAAAAAAAAGGCCTTGGTGTTTTTCATTCTTTCATCCTTACTGCTCAGCTAATGATAAATATGGACCACACATTTATTCCTTTTTGGTTTAAAAAGCTGTAGCTACTTGGTTCAAAGACTGCTTTCTCAGGCTGAGACAGATTATACCCAAAAATTTAACCTCCAAAACATGGCATAATTTTGGGGCAAAAGTGCAGAGAGTCTCCCAGCTGAACAAAACTAGAATCAGTCACTGAAAGGTTTTTTTAACTCAGAGAGATAACTTAGAGCTTGGATGCTCTAAGGCTTTGTTTGTACAATGCCCAAGAAATCTTGCCAGTAATAAGAAATGGTCTCCAGTGGACCAAAGAGACTCAATTAGTTCTCTTAATCATATGTCCTAAGTCTAATTGATGTACATACTTCTGTCTTGATCCACTCAATAAAACAAGCTATCCATGTAACTCAATAAAAGAAGTTGTAAAAGTAATTAAATCACAGTTCTGTGACACAAATCATCACAATTTTGTTTGAGAAAATATATCAGTTCATCCTAACTGCCTTCCCTTGTTATTTTCTCCTTTGTAAAACTCTCTGAAGAGGGTAAAAAAATAGAGGCTTTTCTGTGCTGATTCTTCTTCCTAAAGCTGATATCTAGGAACAGTCAGCTTGGAAATATACCTTTAAGGTTTGTGTTAAATTATAACATAATAACAACTGTTATTTACGTTAAATTATAATATCATAACGTAACAGAAGTGTAAAAATGGATTGAAAGCAGATGCAATGGTTATTGTGGAAAACATGGAGAATGTTCTCAACAGACTAATCAAGTATCCATATTGGTGGATGATCCAACTTGGGTAATTCAGTATTTATGTAATTTTGCAGACCTAATCCTTACCCCTAAACTATCCCTGCTGTACATAATATTAATCAGATCTTGTAGCAATCTGAGTCAGCTTCTCCTCTTGTTTCCTACTTAAACTTCTGAGGAGGAGGATAAATCATTTTAATCATTCAAATGTTTTGGCAAGTTGTTGTCTTAGATTTCTCCTAGAGTTCATTCTCCTGGAGTTTTTTTCTGTCATCTTTTGTTCTAGTAATTTTACTACTAACAACCAAGTTATATTTTTAAAGCATGACAAGATATGTACAAAAATGTTACAAATAGACATAAAAAAAAAAAAACCCAGCAAAAAAAACCACCAAACAAAACAGTTTTGCATGTAAATATTTTGTGAATTCCTAATTACTGTTTATTGCTTATTTTGTTTGTCTGCCAAGTTTTTTGTCTTCACTCCTCTAACCTGTCACACACAATGTTATTATAGAGATTTGTGTTTGTGCAGAAACAAAACAACATGGTCTTAATTCTTTTTATTTTTAACATCAAAGTTATTTCTGAAATCAGGCAGATTTTTTTATATTTACAACCTCAGTAGTCCAGACACAAGATGAATGAAACCTAACACAATATAGCTTTGGGAACACTTAGGAAAACATTGTGCAACAACTATTGTTACCATAATGTTATTTATCTTTGGGCTAATTCCTTTATTTATTTATTTAATATATATGACAAATTAAGTAAATTTGAGTTACTATATTCTGTTGGTTTAATGTCAGTTTCATTCATGTGAGAGTACTATTAAATTGCTATTTTAATTGTTTGTACATGTGCATACTAAATCCTTCTAAAATCTAAAAACCTAATTTCACAAATTATCTAGTATGAATATGGCAGTGTTTTTTCTTTCTACGTAGCAAAAATATCCAAATCCTAATAAATGGACAGACTGTGAGGTTTATTGCCATGATCCTGAATTAAAAAAAAAAAAAACTCTATGTCACTGTTTAATCAGTCTTTCATATCATTAAAGCTTTTACACTCTGCCTCTCAAACCAAAGTGCTTTCTTATTTGCAACATTTTATCAAAAACAGACAACAAAAAAGGAAGCATTAATATTTCCTTTTTCTTACTCAGGAGTCACCGTCCAAGTCCTGTCCACAGTCCCTGTAATGTTCAGCTACTGGGTAGGTTCCAACTAACATATTTTGTAATTCATATGCAGCAACATTTTTAAAATACGGAAGCATCCTCCTACAAATTGAAGTGGTCACTAAATTATTCTGCTGTGAAAACAAAGAGGCAGAAAAGAAGTGCAGGTATGAGAAGATGTCTGGATGTCCTTTGCAGGATGTCCTGGCAAAGTCCCACACCAGAGCATGAACAGTGGGGAAAGAGGAAACAACAACTGAATTTGTTCTGGGGGCATTCTGGGGGCAGCTGGAAATGGAGAGAAAAAATATGTACAGCATGAATCCATGGTTAGCAGGCAGACATATATGTACACATTCTAGGAAAGCTAGACATCAATCAGTATTTTCTCAGGGAAAAAAAAAAAAAGGCATAAAAGATGTATTTGTGGCCTTGTCCCACTTTCTTTTAAATGTGGCATGGGACTCATTAACCTAGAATGCTTTGAATCTTAAAATTCAGGGGCAAATTTAAGTTCCTGTGCTCCCCACGTGGTGATCTTGAATGCTTCCAAGAAATAAAACAGGCTGAGGAGATAAATCCTAGCAAAATGCTGTTCTAAATACATTTGGAATGTGACTATTTAGCAATGTGTACAGATCAAGATGTTTATATGTAAATGGATTTGTGCATTAAGAACCATTGTGTTAACTCCACATATAAGAAATACCCCCAATATTCAGAATTTTTTGTTAGTAACATCTCTTCAAAATTTTATTCTGGTATCTAAGGGAATATTTTCCATTAAATATGTATTGGGGGGAAAAAACCCCAGAGATTGATTGCATGGATATTGCACTTCCTTATTAGAATTATGGATGTTATCTCCTTCTAAATGTTAGAGAAGTTTGCTCAAGCTTTCTCTGTAGAATTCACATGCTCCAGCATCTCACATTTCTTATTTTTATTTCTTCAGCTCCAGTAATAGGAGAGTAAATATTCATTGCTATGTATAAAAATTATCTACTGAGGTTTTTGCATCAGGATAAACAAAACCAAGGGACTACTTTCCACAAAAAAACCAGGTACTTATGTGCATCAGCAACCTGGACTTTATTACACTCATCCTGAGCAGTAAAGGCAGCAGCAGCTGATAAAATATTCAAGAGAAAAAGCAGAACTGCACCCAGAGGTTTTAAAGCCAGGCAGAATTTAGCCCTACTGGTTTTCAGCTATTCAGAACTGTACAGCAAATTTGGGTTCAAATCCTGTCTTTCAGTTGTTTGCAATGACATTTATCCAATAACTTCCAAAGGTGATAACATTTGAGAACTATATTTAAATGTACTGCTCTGCTTCATATCTTACCAGGCCAAACCTCAGGATACTTTAGATCTCGCCCAGATATTAAATAATGACTTAGCTGCTACAGTAAAAAAGTACCCCAAGAGGTTTGTTGGGCTGGGCACGTTACCTCTGCAAGCTCCAGAGCTGGCTGTGAAGGAAATGCATCGTTGTGTCAATGAACTTGGATTTCCTGGAGTGCAGATAGGATCTCATGTCAATGAGTGGGACCTGAATGCCCCAGAGCTGTATGATATTTATGCTGTGAGTAGCTGTTGCTTTCCTTCTTTGGGGGAATTCTGTGTTATGGAAATCTGTGTTGGAGCATATTCTATCATCATTTGAGCCTTCTAATCTGCTTAGTAATCAGAGAGACTCAGCTTTAATTGTAAATGATAATTCTTTATAGAATATCATGGCAATAATACAACACATTCTGAAACATTTTTTAATTTAATTTTATATTTTATAATAATGAATAACAAAGTTTGGGGTTTTTTACGAGTTCTCACTGTAGATCTGCTTTCTTGATTTGTGAGGATGAGTGCAGTATCAAATAAAGCATTTCTGCCTTGTTTGCATTTGAGTTCAAGTTACTGTATCCAATCCTATTGAAATAATTGATAAAACTCCCTGAGATTATCAGAGATACCTATAGCACCAAAGTACAACACAGAACTATGTAAACAGGACCAAAATTTCCAAACTGAACATATTGATTACCAAATGAATTAATAGATAGCATTTCTTACATAGCCTGAGGTCCAGATGAGGGTGCTCATTTGTCTAAATTAGGGGTTTAATCAATGTCCATTCTGAATCTGTCTCTCAAGTTATTAGAGCTGTCAGCTTGGAATTGGTTCACAGAGATTATTTTGCAGGATGCTCAATTTATTCAAAAATTTTGTTGCTGCAGCCCCTGGACTATTTGTTTTTATGGCCAGTCAGATATCAACATCTGCTCTTGGAGATGCCCACATTTATGGAATCACAGCGTGGCTGAGGTTGGGAGAGGCCTCTGGAGCCACCTGGACCAACCCCCTGCTCAGGCAGGGCCACCTACAGCCCGATCCCAGGACCATGCCCAGGTGGCTTTTAAATGTCTCCGAGGATGGAAACTCCACAATCCCTCTGGGCAACCTGATCTCCATTGAACCTTCTCTCCTTGGGGCCAAACAGTCCCAGTTCTCTCACAGGAGAGATGATCAGCCCCTTCATCATCTTGGAACTCTCTCCAGTAACTCCCTGTCTCTCTGCTACTGAGATCCCTCTCTTGTTCTGGAATCTCTCTCTTATACTGTACATCCTTCAGCTTGAGTTTCACACATGTAGGAAGTATCCCCTTGCATTTTTAGAAACATCTCTGGATAATACAGATTATGAAATTAAGCCATACTGGATCATGAACTTTGCCAAACTACCAGGCCAGTTATTGAATTGCTATTTTTAGCTTACAAATGTAAATGGCAATTATTTTCCACGATCCAAAAGTTGCAGCTTTTATTTATGCATGTATGGGTAAATAAACCCGTATTTTTCAAATGTGTGATAATCTCCTTAGCAACAAGAGCATGTCCAGAAATACATCTGACAAAACGAAGCTGCTAAATCCTGGTTAAGCATATGAATGGCTCTGATGACTGTGTATTTAAATTTAAGTACACAGTTAAATTACACAGTCAGAGTCAGCATCCAGCACTAGTCTTCTGTTTTCCTTTCCAAAGATGTCAGTAGTTTTGGAAAAAATTACCATACTTGTGTAGAGATGGATTACTGCTCAGAATACAGCCAGATTTTGAACTCTTAGGGAGGATTAGGAATATTTTTAAGTTTTTTTAAGCCAGGCAGAGGGCCTAAGGGGACAAATGTAGTGCCACTCAGTGAATATTTCTGAATGCAGCTGGAACAATTCTGTAAAATTCTGTGAGACATTCTGGGAATTCATTCTCATATGTGTAATGAAACCAAAAGAATGTTTGCTTGAACTGAGTTTTATACTACAGGATGGCTGAAAAATGTAGCTGGAAAAGCATTTTTGTACTGCATTATCCTGAGAAACACTTGGTTCACTAAAGAGATGTTATCATCTGTGCTTTCAGTCTGGTAGTCACAAGAAGAGCTGTGAAACTGAGTGAGGACTTCAGAATATGGCCCAGAGGAGTAAATACAGCCAACTATTGCTTATAGTTCTTACTTGTGGGCCTATTTTCATTACTAGGACTGCTGCTCAGTACAGATTTGCATGTCATTGAAAAGCATGACTAAGATCTAAGATGCATTTTGCTATGATTAGTCAAGATTTAGAGTTTTTCTTTTTGCTGCAGGCTGCTGAGAAATTAAATTGCTGTCTCTTTGTGCATCCCTGGGACATGCAGATAGATGGGAGGATGTCCAAATATTGGTTTCCCTGGCTAATAGGTAAGTGTGTATTTAGTCTGCTTAATCTACATTTATGAACTGGATTATGCCCAGGAGATTGTTGCCAAGTACAGGTACAGAGAAAATTACATCGTTTTTCTGTCAAACTTCCTTTTTTCCTAAATCTAGTATTATGATTAAGTCTGTTGTGTAAACTCAGCAGTTATTTGTTTCTAAGCTTGTTTAGTTTTTCTTTTAAACACTTGGAATGGAAATTATTCAGCAACAGACTAGCAACAAAATATAGTATTGTTTTTGCCCTAAATACAAAGAGAAGATAACAAGGAAGAAGTGAATCATCTCAGAAATGAGCTCCTCAAAAATAACAGGAGTACATGAAGGAGTAAGCAAAACCAAGCATTACTTCCTAGAATTTCTTAGGTTATTTCTTAGAAACAGGTTGATCAGAGAGGAAATAAATCTAACTTTACATCAACTGTAGCTGAAACATGTACTTTGAAAGCTCTCAGTAGATGTAGGACATTATCTGATTTCCATTTTTTCCCCATTTGATAGGTAAATCATAACATTGAATAACAAAGCAGGGTTATTCTGCTATCCAGAAATGTTTAGACCTGATTCTACCCTCATGTATTTTGTTCTCTTCTTTTACATGGTTTTGCACTGCCACCAGTTGTAAAAAACATACACAACATACATACAATACCCATTCTGCTTGGAAAATTTTGCTGTCCCAATCACCAGTGCATTATCTTGAAACAATATCAGTCTTAATCAGAGCAGGCTCAACAAAACAGATCTAAGAAGAAAATAAAATTATTGCATTTACTTAACAAAGTATAAATGGAATATTTTCTTACTAAGACTAATAATGCTTTGCATCTGAGTGTATGGTAAAACATTAATAAAAATAACCTTTTGAGCTGGATAGGTGTTGTTTCCCCCATAAATGAGGGGAACTGAGATCCTAATTTCAAGCTGCATGTCTGAAGTTAGGTGTTTAAAATGGCATGATATTCTAAATATGTTGGTGTGCTCAGAAACTGAGGCCTGCTGTAGGAACCTAAATTCCTATTCTGTTTCTAACTGGGCATCCAACTCAGCCAAGAGCAAAGAGAGAGACAGGGTAACTCTAAACTGTAGGATCTGGCATCCCCAAATCTGTGTTGGAATATCCATTAGCGTATCTGCCCCACTTTCCACACAAAAGAAACCCACAAGCAGAAGTGAGAAGATACCCTGGCATATTCCAGACTTGTCTTTGAGCAAGGATAACGGGAATCAAGCCTGTGCTTGGTATTTCAGGGCATACCCAGCCTGTCTGTCATCTGCCCTAGTGATATGGAGCAAAAACTGGACTTAGAATTCAGAAGACCTTCACTTCCAGGCCTGTATCTTCACTTCAGTGAATTAGAGTTCAACTCCATGTCCCTCCAGTGGAAATAAAGCATGACCTTTGGCAGCTGCCCTGCAACTATTACTTTTTCAGTTGGCTCAAGGCTAAGGGAAGAAAATTAAAATAACATTTAAAAACCAAATAGGAAGTTTAAAACGTAAAGCTCGTATGCAATTAAGATGTTTTTCTTCTTAGGCATGCCAACAGAAACAACCATGGCCATTTGCTCCATGATTATGGGAGGAATCTTTGAAAAATTCCCTAAGCTGAAAGTTTGCTTTGCACATGGAGGTGAGTAGTGTACCATGTGAAACTCCTGTTCTTTGGCTGAGCATGGTACAGTTGTGTTTTCTGGTATCTCAGCTAATGGGGTCACCACGTGAAGCCTGCCACCAGCTGAGCACTGTCACCCTAAAGAAGACAGTCTGACAGATCAGCTGCTTCTGTGAACGCTCTCCAGCCTGCAGGGTTTGAACTGGTACAACAGCCTTCAAGGGAAACAAAAAGGAAGGGGAGGCAGCAGGTGGTTTAAGGAAAGGGATCAGGAAGCAGCAGGAGGAATTTGGGAATCACAGTAGTGAAGAAGTGAGAAAAATAGAGAAAGAAGATAATGAAGGTAAAGGAATAAAACACTGGTGCAGAGCACTTTCTTTCTAGAGAGCTGACAGGAAAACTTACGGATTTTTGGTGATAAAGTGGCTTTTTTTCCCTCTTACATATTTTTCAGCTTAATAAAATTAATAAAAAACTCCTTCTTGCAGGTGGAGCTTTTCCATACACAGTGGGTCGGATCTCCCACGGATTCAACGTGCGCCCTGATTTGTGTGCCATGGATAATAAGGTGGATCCCAGAAAATACCTTGGCTCATTTTACACAGACTCTCTTGTCCACGACCGTGGGGCACTAAGGCTGCTAACAAGTGTAGTAGGAGAGGTGAGTTTTAGTGCTTCCAGAAGTGGGTGAGTCATTCTTCAGTTAATTTTCCAGGAAATAGCAAAAGGAGAAGAGAAGAGAAGAAGAAAGCAGGAAGAAGACAGTGTCACCCAGTGAAATAAACTGATGGGCTTCTGCCATGTTGATAATGGTTTTGCCATATGGATTTATTGAAATGGTGGGTTTAATCCAGGAAATCATGCACTGTCAACTTAAGTTTCATCCTTCTCTAAGCTTGTTCAGGGCTTCAAGCAAAGAGTGCTCCAATTTGGAGCCTGGTTTTCAAATGGCTTATTTTTTAAATTCAAGTGCATGCTTGAAGAAATCAAATTGTATTTCCACTTGGGAAGTCAAAAACAGAAAAAAAATCAGTAATAAGGAAAGCTGTTGTGAGTACCTCAGAGAGACAATTATTATTATGGGTTTGCTGAAGTACTTTAGTTGTTTGTAAAGAAATCTTTGTACTTTAATAAACCATTTAAATGAGGTACAGCATGGGACAGAAAAAGCCTAAAACATTCAAATAATCCCTTCTCATTTAGTAATTGCTCAGGAAGGGATTGAAGATGGCATCCCTCATGTCAGCTTCCAATGGATCACTGCAAATCAACAAGATGTTGATGTCTTTGTGCCTGGATCTCTGCACCTCATGGAGGGTCTGCAGCCAGAGGCAGATCCCTGCTAGATGTCAAATCAGAAATGCAAGCTCTGGCAGGAATTTTCTTGTCTCAACAGCTGCAGTCCTGTTTCCTGTATATCATTGTCTAGGCTCATATGGTATGGGGCTGTTGCTGTCATCAGGGCCTCCTTTATGACTAAAGTTCATGAACACCACTCAGCTGATTGGGTTTTTTCTATGAAAAAGAATCTGTTGATTTCCCATTTTCCTCTCTAATACTATGAACAGGTTACTGCAATAAATCTGCACTAGAACTGATACAGAAGTGACTTGCCTAGGCCAGACAAAAATAGCAACACAGCCCTATTGCTTTCTTTATTGTGGTATTCTGAGCTCAGGTATCACACCTTAAAATCTGTGAGTTTTCAGTTTGTGCTGCACAGGAAGTCTGTAGCTTTGTGACTGGACTTCTGCCTGCAGCTCCCCTGCAGCACTTGTGCCTGTTAGGAAAACTCTGCATTTGAAGATTCATGGAAAATTCAACCATGTGACAGCACAACTACAGTTTGAAACAATAGTAGGAAACTTTTTTGAAGTGTGCATGTTTGTACAATACAGTAACATTGCAGCTCTAAGGAGTGGAGACAGAATATTTTTTTGTTAAACCCACTCTGACCCAAAAATAGATTTATGGAAGGAGCCCCATAAAATGTGCAAAGAAACTGCCATGGAGCCTAATTCCATTAGAAACAAGCAAAATAAAACCCAGGTCAATGTACTCAAAAAAGATCTGCTAATAAGCTGTTAATACTGGAAAGTTCTGATGATCAGTGAGTATTAACTCAGGTGGCATTTGCCATCTCTGTCCCAGGGATTACTTTTAGGCACCAGATGGGTTACTAATAAAATACTAGGACTGCCTCTCAATACTAATTTCTTTTAATTTCTGTTAGCAACTTCTAAATAGCAAATATATCATGGCCCACAGCCCAGTAGTTTTTGATATGCATTATCTTTTCAATCTAACTGTAGCTTAGAGCAAGCAAGTAGCTTTGAGGTGGTTTTTTTTTCCAATAGATTTTAACATTTTACTCTGTGTGATGTGCACATCCATTTTTTAAGACACCCAAAGTATGGAGCAACAGTTCAACATTTGCCTTTGTTCCCTCTTTTTCTGAGAAATCTCCCCAAATCCAGACCATGTTAATTCTAAGTATATTTTTGTTCCACATGCAGTTCTAGTACACAAGGATGAGTCTAGCTCTTGAATTTTAACTTGCCAGTGCAAGGAGAAAAGATCACTCACTTCTTTCCTTTTACCCATTTTAAAATGTTGAGAGCCATGTTTTGCCATTGTTAGAAAGACCTTGGTAAATTAGCAGCTGCGTGACTCAGCCTGGCTGAGACCACGGATTCTTTTTGTGATCTGAATCTGTTAAGCTGAACTGTAGATGTCAAGAGCAAAGCAGGAGGGAAAGTACAACAGGATGCCGAATCCATTGCTGAAGAATTGATTTTTTTTCTGTCTGAACTTGTGTAGCACACAAGTCTCAGGGTACTTCAGCTTTAGAGTCAGCTTTGCATCTCAAGGCTGCTCTAAACTGTTGCTGCTGTGGGAAAGCTGCTGTCTTTGCACCACACTTTAATTTCTCTACTCTACATCCTAAGAAGCTACACACAGACTCTGGTCTTCAATTGTGATTAGTCTTTGCAACTGGAATTCAGTTCTTTGAGGAGAGAGAGATTATAGACTGTAATTTGATAATCTAAAAGTCACTCAGCATTAGTCTCTCTGGTATATTACTTATTTTGTCAACAGACTTTTAAAATTAAGAGTCTTAACACAATAAATTTGGCCAGCATAATACACAGGATGTTGCTGTCTTCTTTAATTCTCCTCTGAGTATTTTGAGCTCACACAATGTGACATCAGGTGCAATCCCAGTGCTGAAAAGCCATGAGTCAGATACCAAAAACATAAACGTCTTTTACACTCAGGAGAACTTTCTTTCTCTTTTCAATAGCCTAAGGCATCTTGTCCTTGAAAACAAAAACAGTCACATCACGATCTCAAACTTTACTTTATAACCATGAAGATTAAAAAGTTCCCTCTTTTTCTAAGGAAAGTTGCCATTCTCACATAACACCCATCCACAAGTCAAATGCTGAAAGAAACACCAAATATCTCAGTGCTTTCAGTGCAGTCGTGTGTTGGCAGAGTAACACACAGAAGATTAATAAATGCTGGGCTAAAAACAGTGTGATGGAGTCTTGAGGCTGACACTGTAACTTTGTGAGCAGGAGTTAGAAATAGGCCAGCTCTCCAGAGAGCAGCTCAGAGCTGTGCAGGAAGGGCATCAGTGTGAGGGAAGATGTGCTTGGACATGGCTTTGGGTCCCTGGGGAGCAGCCACTGCCTGCACCAGCGTGTGGTGTGCTGGCCTTGAGCTGATCAATGTTAAAATCCACTGACAGCTCTGATGAGTCGTGTCCATTTCATCTCACCCCTTCTTCGGCAGGGGTGCAGGTTAATTGGGGATGGAAGCAGAAATACACACTTCTGAGAAAGAATTTTGTAGGAGTGCAGAATCACTGCAGTCCTTCACTCCCCCCGTGATGAGGTAGCATGAGGTGAATACAAATAAACACAAAATCCCCAACGTTGCTGGCTATAAAAAGTGAAGAACTGGGCTGACATGGGATTAAATGATTCAGTGCATCTCTGCAAAAACTTCCCCATGGTGATTCCTCCAGAGCCATCATCCAAAGGCTGGCCAGAAGTTGGAGCTGAACTGACTGTTCTGGCCTTTTTTTCAGGTGTATCATGGTAGAAGGAAAGAAGGCGAAATTCAAAGCAAATATAATTTTTCCTTATGTAAGAGGATGAAGTCATGCTTAAAGCTTTTTGAGATTCGTTTTCAGGTTTGGGTCCTTATTACTGTGAAAAAAGTTGTGCAGAATACCAGGGTCCACTGAGGTTAATCATTAGCCCCATGTACTTCTCTAATAGGAGAGATGTACTAATTAAGGAATCGACCTCCAAGTCTTCCAGGGAAGGTTGACTTTGTTGATATAGTTTGGAAGAATATAACAGTACTAGGAGCGTTATTCATCTGCACAGGCTTCACAGCACTCCTCTGAAGCTGGCTGCTAAAGACAGGTATTGCAACCCCCATTTTATAGATGGGTACAAAACTGAAGCTCAAAGGGTAAAAATGAACAGCCTAAGGTCACTGGGAGCACAGCAAGAATGCTGCTTCTAAATTTTTCTTACTCATTTACTGCTCTTAATTTTACTCCTAATGAATAGATCCCATGATTAGCTGTGAAATATTTCCAAAGAGAGTGAAAAAATATATCTGCATAGAGAGGAAAAGAAAAATATATATTATTCCAGTGAGGATGTGGGATTTCTTTCTGGTTTAGTATATAGGAGATGTAAATAAGAATATACAAACCTTGCTGTCTTACATGACTTTCCCTAGAAAACAGATGGACAAATTCTACATTTCCTTCTCTTTTACTTAGAAATCCACTTTCTCAAATAAGCCTGGTATGGTTTTTAGTTGGGTTTTTTATTATAAAATACATGACATTTGTTTTTCTTATCTGAATAAAGCATCTTGGTATTTAATTGAATATTATAAATAAAATAATATATTTAGCTGCTTCAAAGTCCACACATCCAAATCTATTTTGTTTAGTCTATGCTCAGAACTGGATTTATTAGACAGAGGGTATAAATTTTCCTACGTTAATCTTAAGTTAATTCTTCCATAATAAATTAGAACACAGGACAGAACATAGGACAGAACAACAGAATGTGTCTTTTCTGTTTAGATTTTGGGTGAAGGTTTGTGTAGGTTCTTTCAGAGACTTTTGGGTGACATCTAGTGGAGATGAAAAATTTTTTTAAAAAGCATTTGACAAATAAGAAAAACAAACCATTTCAGAAAATAACTGAATGGTGTTTTCTTCACTCTATTTCAGTATTAACTCTGGTAACAGAGTTCAAACATTATAACAAGTGTCCAAAATTCATCATTTCAATTTCAAGTCTCATAAGACATTTAAAAACATACATTTTTAAATGAAAACTGTGGGTTTTTTCAAATACTCCTGCCTGCAGGAGATGGAGCCTAAAGGAAAACAGACTTTTGATAAAATCAAGAGAGTTGGCAGTATGCACCCTCCAAGGCTGATAAAATGGGAAAATATCATTCCAGAGAGAAAATGAGCCTGCAACAATTGAGGATCTGCTCGTTTCTTTTCATCTCTGATAACACGGATGTCGCACACAGATTTTTATTGCATTTTCTTTTCACTGATTTAATTTCAGAAACAAATCATATCATGTCACCCATATTTTCAGGTACGTGTTTCAAACCCACAGTTAATATCCAGTCCCAGCCAAAGACAGTGACATTTGAAAAAAGCTGCAGACTTCCAGAAATATATGAAATTTTGTAAATGAGATTTAAGTTTTGTTATCTGAAGTTGAACACCGGTTAAATTAAATTAAACTAAATTAAATTAAATACTTTTTTTAAAAATTAAGTATCTGTAGTAATTTTACACTATATCATGTTTTCAGTAGTACCCACTCCCACTATCACATCTTTTAAAATAGCACAGAGAAGACAGTTTTGATTGTTTTGTATTTCTTATTACACATTCTTCTCACCCATTGATAATTTTAAATTTGTGTGGGTGTATTTAGCCCAAAATTTCAAATTCAGGACTGCAAATCCAAGCATCTATTCTGAGTTTGGTGGAGAACTTCCTGAGATTCTTAAAGAAAAGTAACTAAAAGTCTCATACACATTTTGTACTTCACACAGCAGTGGAGAGCATGGAATGAGTAAGTCAAAACTCAAAGAAGAGTTCTGTGTATCCTGTATTGCCATTTAATTATGGCAACACTTAACCAAGATTAATCATTGCAGTTTAGGCAGACTTCTTGCAGGGGCTGTTACCTTTCAAACCAGCGCCACAGTACAGAAAATCAGAATGAGTAGGAAATATGTTTTAATATTTTTTTAAGCATTTGACAAAAGAGAAAAACAAACCATTTCAGAAAATAACTGAATTATGCCACAGGCCTAGGATTTGCATTTTCAACTTTCTGCTTATCAGAATTAAAATACCATAACTTCAGTTGGCCACCACAAAAATGATTAATAAATAACCTGCAATTTTCCCAAATAAAATTCACCCAAAACACTCTTGAGTCATTGTTTTCAAGCTTTGTTCTTTTCCTAGTGGAAGTTACAATCTTCATAATTCACTTTCATAATTAATCAGTCCAGTATATACATGCAATTTCTTGCACTTCATTATACATTCCAGAAAGCCTGTGCTCTACTGTGTAATGTTAATTAAAAAGAAATTTAAAATCTGAAAAAATTAAAATTTATTAGTTTAAAATATAATATTTATGTTACCATAATATTGTATCACATTAATATTAATCTTATTTAAACTCTATTGTTTAACTTATGACAAAATGTACAATTTTTTTTATTACTAGGACAAAGTTATTTTGGGGACAGATTACCCTTTTCCACTTGGGGAACTGGAACCTGGAAAATTGATTGATTCAATGGATGATTTTAACCATAAACTGAAGGTATGATTTTTACATTTGAGGGATTTTCGCTCCTTTTTAAGTCTCTGTTTGAGATATGAGATAAAACACTGAAAAATCAGTGTAGTACACAGATATCTGCAAAGACTGGAAAAGGCCTTTCAGTCTTTTTGCAGCAGTTCCTTTTAAAGCACAAGTAAAAGCATTTGAGTTAAATATGAGCTAAGCACAAACATGTATATGTGTTTTGTTTTTACAGGATAAACTCAAGGCTGGAAATGCTCTGGAATTTTTGGGTCTTAGCAGAAAACAATTTGAATAATTCTGAAGTACTAAAACATCTGAACTTCGGAAATAATATCCTTATATTTCTATTGGCATGTGCAATTGTACACATGAAAAATAAAACTGACAATTATCTGACAGTCTCCTGTTATTTCCAAAACAAAAGCAAAGGTACTGGAAATGAGTATGCACAGGTATAGACTGAGGATTTAGGCCGTTTTTAAACAATTCTGAAATCCCTGCTTTCATAATAAAGGAAAGATTTCATCTTTTGCAGATGTAATAGGAATCTCTGAATTATAATCAATGCCATGTTATTAGGACTTGATTCTCAGGAAGGAAAGAGCTGAGAAAATGATGTACCCACTACATTTCTGTCTTTGTTATGACGCACAAACGGAATTTGAAAGAATACTAAAACAGAATTTAAACAATGTTGATGCCCAAAAAAAGGCAACATTTGTTTTTATCCACTGGTGGAAAATGCAGCACCACTACACTCAGCTCAGCACTGCAGGTGCACTTGTGCTTTGTCAATGTTGTGACAGGATGGAAAAGGTCTGTGTGGGGACTTTACATTTTAGCTGCCACCTACACCACTGGGAACTTATTCATCAGAAACAATTTGAACAATATGGTTGTAGGTGCAGAAATAATGTATTTGTGTGGATAATACTTGGTGTGTCACTGTCACTGTCACAATAAAGACTGGTGTTTGGCAACAGTACGGGTTAATGTTCTGTTCCTCACAAAATGCTTCCTAAAAGTAAGGCTGGATACTTTAAACGTTGAAGTGCTAATGTGTTGCCCTCAGTTTTCTTGATTTTGAGTGTTTGGAATCTTGCAAGCAGATTCTCAGGTAGCTTCAAGAAAACAACGTACATTTTTAGAATTTATCGACTTTGTTTTCATTTTTCTCTTCTGGGAGGAGAACTGTGATTGATGGTGATGTTCACCATCCAGGTTAAAGAGGTGGCGACCTGAGTAGCCAATCTCTTAACCTTTGTACAAATGTATATAAGAAGATTGGAGTCAGATTTTGAATCTAGAATAAAGTAGAAGCTTTCCCTTGAACTGCTGCGTGCCTCGTTCGTTCATTCCTTGTGTGGCTCCATGCTACACTAATGCTCTCCCTAGATTGAGTCTTGCTGTAGGAATGGAAAGATGGTTTGCTTTATAGACTATTGACTGAAACAGGTTTTCATTATGATCCAGTGAGTGCACAGGCATCCTCCTCCCAAGAGAATTTTGTACCAGTCAGAAAAATGCAGATTGGCACTTACAGCCTTTGTTCTCATGGGACCATTGGCTGGCTAAGTGTGGGGTCACCATTCTTCTGTTCAGTCTTGGAACATTCCAGGCAAACAGTATTAGACAGAAGTTGTTTTTAGCTCTGGCCAGTTTTTAGCTGCCACAGACTGAACCTGAAGGATGTTGAACATCAGCAGTTCTTGCTGATCCCAGCCTCCGTTGGACTACAAAAAAGCTCTGTCCTTCTTTACAGTGTCAAACCCACCCAAAAAAAAAGGTGAATTGTGAATAGTTGGAGCTGAAGTAGTCAGCAACTCAGAGGTTTAGAATATCAAGTTTTTATGTAAGAGGAAAAGAAGAGCAAGAAAATAGCGTCAACAATATTTATTGTCCTCAGGTTCACAAGACTTCTGTTGACCTTTTGTATTTAAATATCCACATGCAGGCATTGAGTTTTCAGCATGTAGTATTTTTCGACCAGATTGTTTTAATTAAATTTCAAAGTCAAAAGAAAATTTCATTCTTCTATTTCCCTTCAGTATACATTACTCTCACAGATATTTAAATGGATTTAAGAGGAAAATACATTGCAATTCCTCCAATACATTTTAATTGGATTAATTCTTCAATTTTTTATGAATGAAGCCAGTTCAGTTAGTGAAAATGCAATGTCACATCTTTGGGGACCAGGGTCTGGAACCTCTCCAATAGCAAGAACAGTATTTAATTACCTTAACCTGTGACTAAATGGGTGATTGCAGTAGCCTGCATGGGAGTTAATTAATGTGCATACCTTGCATAAATCATATTCATTATGCACTGTCATAATTTAATGATATTCTACCTATTCCTGATACGTTACAATTTTTAGGACAGGGATATATATATATATATAATCTTCCCTCCATCTTTCCATTTCATTAACAAAGCTAATGTAATATTCTAACTGCAGTCAGACAAGAACATTCTTAATACTCCTCCACCAATTACTGCAGGAATAAAGAATCTAAGTTGAACACCCAAAGTCCATGAGCTTTACACAGTGATTTAAACAATGAGGTAAAACACTGTACCTCGATTGTTACAGACACAAAAATACGAAGTCGAAGATCAGCTAATTAATTACATGAGGAGTCTTTCAGGTTAAATTTCCCCTGCACATGCAGGATCTTAAAGATGATGTACATTTGGGAAGATCAGGTGAGTAATTCATGTCTGTGTCGCATTATACATCTGTATATTTTATTACTATTCTGTTGCGTCTAGTTCTAAGATTACAACTACTTGAATAAAATTGGCACTGAAGTTGTAGAACTCATTGTGATATAACTTAACAAATAACTATAACTTAACATTTTTTCCTTCGACAGGTAGTGGCATGTACTGAACATGAGCAGAACACTCGGAGCTCTCATTTTCATCCATGGTCATCAGAACTTTAAATACCTTTTTGCACCCTTTGAACCCTGCACCCATAAACTCAAACCATTTCTACCCATATCCATAACTGAATACAGCACCCAGTGAGAACAACCTGCATGCTGCAGGAGCACCACTGACAAGCTGCATCTGCTCATCTGCAATGACACAAGGTCCGTAATTTTCTTGTGCATTTCTCAAGTGTCTACATGCTGATATTGCCAGCAGATAAGCATTTTCTAGGAACCAGTTGTGCATTCTAAATCTTGCCTTCCTTCCTTTCCATGTCCTGTTCTGTGGATTTGCTTGCATTAAAAAAGAAATCCTTGCTTCTAACATTTTTTTTATCTTTTTGCCAGTTTATTAAGCACAAAGGTATCCGATATTGGATATTTGAACTATCGTATTAAATAGATACGCAGTTTTAGTGTGGTCAGGCAATGGGACAGCTCTTCCAGGGAGGCGGTGGAGTCAGCAACCCTGGAGGTGTTCAAAGTGTTGGCACTGGGCGATGGGGTTCACTGGTTTATAGGGGTTACNCGCGTCGCGCTGGTTCTTCAGCCGCGAGCAGCTGGAGAACACGCCCTCGCGGCGCTGCGGCGTGGAGGCCGACAAGGAGCTCTCGTACCGGCAGCAGGCGGCCAACCTCATCCAAGACATGGGCCAGCGCCTCAACGTGTATCCGAGCGGGCACGGGCGTGAGGGCGGCGGGGGCCGCGTGTGGAGGGGCGGCGGGAGACCTTTTCCCTCGCGTGGGAGCCCTCCCGGGGACCCTTCCCGCTGCTGGGCAGCCCCGGCCGGTGCTCCCGCGGGCTATAGCCGTGGCCTGGAGGCACAGAATGGGAGGAGGAGCCTGGCGAAGCCCCCGCGCCGCGCTCTTTGTCGGCGGGTGAGGGGCTCGGGTTCCCACCTGCCCTCAGCCGCCTTCGTGGCCGTGGCTGCGGCTTGGGGCACTTCGAAAGTAAATCCCATTGCCGTTTTCCCCGAAACGGGCAACTCCACTGTAGCCATTCTTTAATGTGATTTTTTTAAAAGGGAAAAAAAAAATCGATCGGAGCGAGGCCTTACTGAAATAGTTGAACTGGAACAAAACAAAAGCACTTGAGGGAGTGTTTCAGTGTATGTCGCCCATTGAGGAGTTTTCATTCCGTGGGTGACTGTGGGGAGCCTGGCGTAGGAATCTCCACACGGTCTGCGAAACAGATGGGAACGATACGTGTTAATATCAGTTAAGGATGTGTTAATATCAGTTAAGTTCTGAAGTGTCGCGTCCCTTATCCATTTTCGGCTGAAGACAGTATGTTGAGAGCAGTGGTTGGTGTGGAAAGCGCATGGCTTTCAGTTCTTGTAGACAATTTTCTTAATGTGTAGTGTTTCCTTCATTTAATCTTCCAGATCTCAGCTTACCATAAATACTGCAATTGTTTACATGCACAGGTTTTATATGCATCATTCCTTCACAAAATTTAATCGAAATGTAAGTATGATTTTATGTTTGGTAATAACATGCCCATAATTTTGGCAGTTGTGACTGGGAAGTGTTACATGCAGGAGTGTGAAGTGTGATTTGTTTTTAGGAATTCCAGCTTTTTATCAATGGTTTAGAAGCAGTAATGATACTTGTTTTCAACTTTAACTAGTGGCAATTAGATTTTATCTTCTGCCATCAAAATAAAAAAAAAATAGGCACCATCAGCAAGCACATTTCAGATGTGTGAAGAATACATTTAGATGTTTCAAATGTGGCTGGTGCTTATGTGCTGAAGTTTGAAAGGCTAATGTGTAGGAACATGCATTTTTCTTGGTGGAGTCAGTGGAAGTTCTGGCATGGTGTGTCTAACAGTGATAATGTGTGTATCCATATGGATTATGTAGCTGTTCATGAAGCAGTGTAAATTCTTTTAGCTAGTCCAGTCTTAAGTGATGTGATAAGTCACATTATACAAGAAAATTTTTTACATCTGATGAGGTAAATCTTGTTTTACCTAATAACTTGAACATGTTGACTCTGAACACGGAATGTGTTGTTAAAAACAAAATTTTTCAGTAAAAATGTTAGCTGTTACTGAGGAATATTGTAACAGGTATGGAACTGGAAATAACAACTTGGAAATGTCAGCCTTTTTTTTTAATGCCCAGTACTGGATGCAGTAGGTGGAAAAATAATATTATGATAGTCCAGTTTGTTTGTTTTAAGGAAGAACAGTTAATAGTGATGGTGGTTTGTCATTAAATGTTAAGGATGAGTTTTCTTAGATCTTTTAATGCAAAATAAACAGATTGAGACTGTGATAGATGATAGGTCTAGGTCAAAGCAGACCTTTATCTACCAAGGGGTAGATTCTTGCAAACCTTGCACTGTCTGCACTTGGGGCACATACACAGTGGGGTACAAGGAGAGCCAAGTCTTCTTTCTGTCATGAGTTTGTTTATTATTGTTGAGCAAATGGGCATTTTATTTGGAACCTGTTTAGTTGGAAATATTTATTTGTTTGTAGGTACATTTCAGAAGTGCATATAATTATTTTTCATGCAAAATCTGAGCTAAACTCAAATTTCCAGCAGCTTGTTACCAAAATTGCAGTGTTCATCCATACAAGTTCCTCTTTCTCCCCTCCTGCTGCTGCCCTGCCCGTGTAGCAGTAACCTGGAGCTGGTGGAAGAGGAGCTGGTGAGGCATGCAGAGTTTTCTGGGACTGTGAATGGCTTTTGGGCTTGATGGACTAGAGCTGCTTGGAGTGGAGAGCTGGCCCAGTGCAGAGCTGCAGTGTTTGTATATAGACCCACATACCTGGTACATCACCTGCTGTACTGTTTGTGCTGTCACCTGGTAATCTGGGCTGGATTTAGGCAGCAAGGAGCTTTGGCTGCTCTGTTTGGGTTTTCACTGGATACTGGTAAGTGACAGTCACTTGGAAGTGGCAGCACAGTACTGTTTGAATGTATAGTGATCTTTATGCAGACACTATGGCTTAAGTTAAATTATGAATCTTAAAATTCACAAGTAAGCTCTGAAAGGGCAGAATTCCATGGAAACTGCAGCTATTACAGGGGAGGGAAGTGTAGTGTTTAATAAATTCTCAGGTAATAATGTTCAGAGTTAAAGAGAAGTGAACTGCAAGTTGTACATCAGTAATGCTGATTCTTGCTGAACCCCTTTTTGTAATTCTTAATGAGCATAAGGCCAGAGAGTGGCTTGGTGTGTGTGCTGATGGGCAAGAGCATTTTCTTTTTACAGTTCTGTAGGGTAAAGAGGGTCTCAGTGAATGGAGTCACTTTTAAAATGCTCCCAAACCATCCATTAGGTCCTCTGTAGAGAAAGCAAAAGCTGAGGACTCTGATAAATACTTAATTCTCCAGAGTACTTGGCAAGCTAAAGAATGTAACAGTATTCATGTCTGCAACAAGAAAGTAACCCTTAGAAAGGAATAGTAAGGGGCTGGCAGTCTCAAAGGTAAGACCTAGATAAGCTATCCTACAGCATATGCAGTGTATCTCTAATATTTCTTTGTTGTGTGCACGTGGTGCTGTTTATCCATGGCAGGAAGGAATCTGAGTGCTGGGGCTAGATGATTAGATAGCCATTAGTCAAAATGCCTTATGATCTTCAGCTGAAAAAATGTGGCCTGTGTTGTCTTGTTTTATTGGCAGATGAATGTTTTTAGTCTGGTAATAAGCACTTGCACATTTATCATCATGTATAACTGCCAGGTTATACAAATACACATGTATGTCACATATGTGACATGCACTTAATTGTTAACAAACAGGGCTTCTCATGGAAGTTCAGTTGCTGAATAGATGTTGCCTTGATTTTATGGGGTTTTTTACAGTGTAAGTTACTGCTAAACAGTTTTATTGAGGCTTTCAGGAGTCTGAGTCATCTGTGAACAGGGAACAGAATTCCCAACAGTATCTTCAGTCGGTAGAGCCACAGGGGTGGCATGTAATGTAGTCTTGGTTCATTGGGAATGTGTTACATGTACTGCTCTAATGGCCTAATATCCCTTTTTTGTAAAGTTACTGTGAGCTAGGAAGTCACTTATGAGTTGCTCTGGATTACCTACAGAGTCCATGCATTGAGGTGCAAAGAGGAAAGTGTTGAGGTTTTGATGGTGCAGTCAAGGCAGGCAAAGTCCTTGCAAAGTTGCTGTGTCCTAGTGAGGATGGAAACTTGCTTTACCTATTCTGGGAAGCAGAATTGGATGCCCTGGCTGTGCAAATGACAGGAGCTACTGTGGATCTCCTCAGCACAAATCATTCTTTCTGTGTTGTTGACCAGAGCATAGGAACTTTGGGTTGCTGAGTATAAAGTCAGTCTGTGCTAATATTGGGATGGGAGGGACCCTGCTGGCTTTTCATAGGCAGTACTAGCCTCACTATTATACTTTAAAATATCTTCAAAATTAAAATTCTTCTGCAAATACTGTTTCTATAGTGCTTGGTGTGTTACATTGTTATATAGCAAATAGTTCTTTTAGATGCTTACTCTTCAGTAAGTACACTGAGATTTGTAGAAGAGAGAGGGGGGAAAATCCTTCCTATGCTGTCCATGAGAGGTAAGGCATCCAAATGGTAGTGTAGTTTTTAAATAGAATCCTTAGAAATGCCATATGGAATTCCAAACAGTCAGTTGAAAATAGTCTTGATGGTGTCAAGAGGTTTTTGTGACATGCAGTGGAACTTAGTGAAGACCCTAAAGAAGGCTGCATGAGGAATTTTTTTCCTTCAAGTGCAAGGTAGGTGACTTGTGTGGATGGTGTTTTGTTTCCAGTCCTTCTTCATTCTCTTCCTTGTTCCCTGTCCAAATCACAGTAATAAACAGTTGACTTTGCAGTTCTGCAAAGTTCTTGAAACTTTCCTAACATGCTTCAGGCTCTAGTGAGGCTGTTTTGGGTACTTCAGTTCTGGTTTTAATATTGCAGTTTAACATATTTGCTGCTTTTATGCAATGCGAGCTCCTGGTTGTAATAAAAAAAATTCCTCACAGTTTTTGTGTTCAAACTCGAAAACCCTCTCAGGCTAGAAGCACTTAATGTCTTAGGCTAAACTGTATCAAATCTAAAAACATACTAATATTGGCATTAGAAGGGAGAGGGAGATCTCAGAAAACTACATGCATGCTGCTGCTGTGTTCTGAGATTTTTCTGAATGCCTTTGTCTTTACACTGTCTTGTACTTTTTAAGTGAAAAAGGATTTATAGCACAGTTCCCAGTGAAACTTGCTGTATAATGCCTTTGGTTTGTGTTAACAAGGCTCTTATGTTTTGGGGTTTTTCCCTGTTTTTGTGGGACTTGGTTTCTGAGATTCTCGGCTAGTAATAAAGTGGGCCTTAATGTCATATACCACAAGTGTTCTGAAGATTTCTCCAAGTCTTTAAGACTATTTTGGGTGCATAGTATATAATTACTCTGAATTATTTTGGTTGGTATCAAATTAAGGTATTTATATATAGGAAATGTATTATTGCTTTGTCAAGTATATTTCTTTCATTTAGTTTTTTTTGTTCTGCTTTACTTGGGTTTTTTGCCATTTTTGGTAATTGGAAATGAATGAAAGCATTTGAGTAAGTTTGCCAGTTATACACTTAGCGGGGTGTGTTCACTGAAGACTACATTTGTGCCAAGTCTGGAATTTTACTAGGATGTCTGTTTTTCTGAATCAATACCAAGGGAGCTAAAAATAATGGCCTACTCTAAACTGGGAGTGAGAATACTTGTCCTAGATAAGACAAAGACCTGAAATTCTTTGGCCAGAAGCCAGCTCCTCTTTTTGAAGGAAATAGTTAATTGGGCTGTACACAGATTTCTGATGAACCAGAGTTAAATGAAACTTAATCAGCTTGACTTAATTAGCCTCCAGAGCTGTGTTTTGTGTAAGGTCTTGGAGATGAGGAATTGTGTGCAGACTTCTTGGCCAGATCTGATCTGCTTCAGTAAATCAGAAGAGATCCTGAAGTCAGGCTGATGGTGCTTTTTTGGAAGGAAGTAGAACTTAGGTGCAGTCAGACACAGAGCAACAGTGAGGGAGAATTTGCTGATGATTTAATTGTGCTGTCATTGGTGACTTGGTTCAAATAATGCCTCTGTGAAATGGAAATGTTTTCAGCCATGGCAGTTGTTGAAAACTGAGTTCCGTAAAATACCTTTATATGATATGTGTGTGTTGGTTTATGCCTCTGTATGCTGCCTGACATCTTCTGCATTTTCTGCCACTTCAGAGCTGTTGATACTCTCACTGTCTGAACTCCAGAAAGTATTTCCATCACATTTACTGTTTAAAAGTTTTCTCTCCCAGTGTGAGACACATTTCAAGTAGTATATCACTGGCAAAGGAAATTCCTTCCAGAATTTCAAATCATTACTTCAAGCAATGGGGATAGGAACTTCTGCAGAATCATCAGACGTATTAAATGACAGTGCTAATATGGCTTTGTTCAGCAACACTTCACTTTGGGTTTTTATTTCATTTGTTCATCAGGCTTAGGTTACAAGAGTCTTAAAAAGAAAACAAGGGTTCTTATCTCCCTTGTAAAAGAATTTTCTCCCTGTGACTTGTTTGGGGTGATTGGTTTTTATAGACTGATTTTTGCTAGATTTCTCATGGCACACTTCTGCTCATCAGGGCATCAATTTTCAAGTCTGCCAACTTTAAAGTTTTACTTAAGATCCAAGCAGACATTTCAAAGTGATTTAAGGATGCAAAAAGTACTCTCGGTACATTTGAAAGCTTCTGAAATTGAATCCCTTAAATGTTTAATTAGTTTCTTGCAGTTTTGTATATATTGTAAATTTTTATACCTAATGTTTCATTTTGGCATAAAAAAGGGCTGCTTACTGGCAAAAAAATCAAATCTGACTTTAGAGGGGCTGTGCCTCCTATTTAGCCTAGTTCTGTTTGGGCATTGAATGAGAAATCAATACATGCACTACTTGCACCATACATTAATTAAATACTCATCAAGCAGCTATTTCAGTCTCTGAATAATGCTTTATACTGGCTTAATTTTAACCATTTTAATCAGCTTATGTCTAGATGATTTCTAGTACCATTTTAATTCCTGGGTAACATGGGCAGCTTTTGCATGCAAAGAGAACCTAAATCATCAGTGATTTGTGGTTTGCTGTGTTCTGTCTGCACACATCAGTCACTCTAGCTGACAACAGGCACCAAAATTCTACTTCACAGCTAGCTCTTAGATGATTCAGCTGCCACCTTATGACATCTATAGTCTGACATAAATTTTCATCTTTAAATGTAATGTGTAGTCTTTACTAACATTGGATATAACTGCTGTTTTACAAATCCTTGTGCTTTGTTCTCCAGATACTACTAGGCATAAAGTAAAGTTTCTAAGAATAGATGTGTATATATATAAAGTTTCTTTTACCTGTAGAGCCCATGTTTGTATAACAGGCTGTTTTTATTAAAGTTCTCTGCAACATTTCTCACTCTTTGGGAGAATTAAATGCTAGCAGAACTTGTGATCAGCTGTTTTACTGGAAAGATGGTGTAGTGACTCGCTCTGTGCAAGAAATTGGATGAACTTTCTCACGAAGTATATTTAACTTGAAACAGCCTGTTCTACTGTGACTAAGTCTTCTGGGCCAAAATATTTTTTTTTTATGTTGAACTAGAATTAGTTTGACCTCAGACATCTTACTCACAAATATAATTTAACATTATGCTACTCCTTCCCTGTGCTGCTGAGAGGATTGCATCAGTTACAAAATAAAACACGACTAGTTATATTTTTGTTGCCTTGCATGACTTCAAAACTGAAAAAAAGAGCCACAAATCCAACTTCTTAAACCTTTTCTATGTTAGTTTAGACTCCATAAAAATTGAAGTCCTGCTTGTAAAAAGTTAAAAAAATACACGTTTTTCTTCTCCAGATAATGTCTCCCACGGCATTGTTTTTGGCTGCTAAAGTGGAAGAACAGCCACGGAAACTTGAACATGTTATTAAAGTAGCAAATGCCTGTCTTCATCCTCAAGAGCCACAACTGGATACAAAGAGTGATGTAGGTGGAAGTTATGGTTTTAAAGATACACGGTTTGAAAGATGACATTTCATCTAATGATTTGTTACATTGTCTTGCTGGATTATTGCTGTCTGCAGCCTAGAAAAAAAAGGCTTTGTTTTTACACCATTTAAGTCTGTTACTTAATGCAGTTTCTTAAAGACTCACTTGTTATGAAACTTCAAAAGATTGCTCCATCTTGAAATTCTTATAGCACCCACCTGGCCTCCCAAAAATGCTTTGCTGGAATAGATTGTCTGAGATCCAGACTTAAGTTAATCTTCCTGTGAAAGGCAGGCAGGTGGAACTGAATTTGTAGCAGTGCTTGTGCTGGTGCAAGAATGTAACCCCAGTGTGAAGTGTTGTGAGCTGTCAGTGCTCACTGGGGACTGATCTTGTGTTGCTGCTGCTGTGTCAGAGGGGCAGTGTGTGAATGAAGTTCTGAGGCAATCAACTGCTGTGTCTTCACCTGTCTGCTTGTTTGTTTCAGGCATACCTTCAACAAGCCCAAGAGCTGGTTATACTTGAAACAATAATGCTTCAAACTTTAGGTATGTCTTTCTAAATACCTCCTGTGCAGCCAACTTGCCATGAAGAGCTAGTGGGACCCAAATAACTGGATTTTTGATGTGCTGTTGTTACACTAGAGTTTAACTGTTTTCCTGTATAACTTCTGACCTGTGAATTTAGTGTTGTGTTAGCAGTTCTGCTGTGTTCACTGTGGAGAAGAAAGGTGTGTCTGTACTTGTGAAAGAAGTGTTTCTGACAGTTTGAGTTAGAAACATGTAGGCTTCCAAATAGATTTCACTCCAAGTAGTAATTATATTGACATTTCTTCCATAAGGTAACATGGTGAAGTAGGTTGGGGGTGTGTGTGTCCTGAAGCAGTTGGAAAGAGCTTTGTACCCAATGCTCTTCCCCGTTCTGACTTTCCACAGAAGAACATGATGTAACTGAGCAGGTGCTGACTCTGAACATAATTCTTGAATTGGTAACCATTTAATGAATTCAGATGATTCCAAAATTTGAAGTGGAATTTCTATCAAGACACTCTCCTGACTAAAATACCATAGAGGCAATTACAGCCAGAGGCCTGAGAACACTGACTAGCTCAGATATTCTTAAATGGCACTTGGGGTATTGTTAAAAAAAATAGCTCACAGTAGTGACCTAATTCTTAAAACAGTGTCATAAACCAAGAAGGATTTCTTAAGTCACCGATCTACAAATTAACTTAATTTCTTATTTCATACATGCAACATGTTTAAATGCTTGAAATCAATTAATAGAAGTACACATGCACACACATATTTCATTGTGTTTGCAGTACAGTTTTTACTGACTTATTAACTGGCTAGAATTGTTCAGATACATTCAGCTTTAAAAAGATAGTAATTTCCCAGGTTATGTGTGTACAGGATTTGGGATTTCTGGAGGAATATTTTAGTAATGCATTACAAAGTGGCTTTACCATCTGCTGTTCAAAAGTATGAAAAGGTAAAGAATAAAAGGCACTTCAATAGTGTTACTTACTCTGCAGTGCAAAGGTTTAGCAAGTACTTTAGGTCTCTGGGGAAACATAAGGGGTTTGCTTTTTATTTTACAGATGCAAATGTATAATTCTAAAATGTATTTGTAACTCCTCAGGTTTTGAGATTACCATTGAACATCCACACACAGATGTTGTGAAATGTACACAGTTAGTGAGAGGTCAGTGACTTTTAACCACTTCTGTAAGTCCTTTTTTACCTTTCTAGTAAAATTTGAAAGTAATGTTATTTGTCTAATACGATTTTTCACCAACTATGTTATCCAAAGAGTATATTTAAAATTAAGAATTAAAAATTTGATCTTTACCTTTAGAGATTCATAAAGAGTCCATACTGTCTGTCCTTCATATTTTTTTTGTTTTCTTATTAGCTTTGATTTTTATAGTATCTGTTGCATGTGTTCTGGAATGACAGACGCAGTTAGCAGTTGCAGACTGATTGGCCAGATCCATAGTGTCCTTCTGAGCTGATGGTTTTCACTCTGAAGTAGTTTTGCCCATTGATTAGCCAGTTTTGCTGGCTAATACCAGCTTTTTGTCTTAGCAAATTTTTCAGGTAAAGGACTGAGGGATAAAGAGAGTGCATAGCAAGTCTGCTGTGACATGCAAATAGGTGTGACTAATTGTTTTTCTGGAGCAGTGTGTCCTTACTTGTTTTGGATGGTAGCACAAAACCCTGAGCCTTTAGTTAAACATATCCTGTAACTTGTATGTAGCTCATTAATGTGACTGGCTAGAAGAGCTGGTTTGTTCTCTATATTTCTGGTGGCATTTTGGCACATCTTTAATTCTTGAATTGGTTTCTTTTGGAGCTTTAAAAAAAAGATTAAAACGCCCTCTTATAAGATGTAGAATGGAAAAAATTAGGGATCAGTTGCAAAAGCATCTAAAATAAGCTTTTCCCTTTAATTATGTTTCTTCAGTTAAAAGTGTTTTGAAATGATCAGACCATGGTTGCTAGTCTCTAGTCGTTAGCTGGTTTTGCAGTGAAAAAGGCATTAAGTGCTTCAAAGTTTTTGGTGTTTTTTCTTCTCCCTCTATAAAATACATGAAGGTCAGGTACAGCCTAATCCTGTTAACTAAATTTGGTTTGCAGTAACTCTGGAATTAATGGTATTCTCTTAAGGAATTGTGTCTCTTATTTGCTGCAGCTTCCTGGTGTCATGTCTTTGGACACTGAGTAGGGCTGGTGCTGTAACTTATTTGCATATAAAGTAGTTTTATTGCTATAAGATTATATAAGCAGTGTGTATGTATATATATATATAAGATTCTGTAAGTAGTTTTACTGCTATAAGATAATGATTCTCTGCTTTCTGCCCAGATTTGGTTGTGACTTGGTGCATGAGTCCAGTTGCACCTGAAGTCTCAGCAGTCTGCACCAGCTGCTCTGTAGGGTCTTGCTTTGGTTTTTCTTACCTGTTGATCACTGTAAATGTGAGCACATTTTACTGACATGGGGAGCACCTGTGGTTCTGTTTGGTGTTTGAGGCTGTGGGGAGGGATGGGGGCAATGTTGTATTGCCTCAGGATTTCCACATCAGTGTGTGTCACTCAAGCCTACAGGCACACTGCTACACAAACTGGATTTCCTTTCATCAAAGGTAGATACCACTCTAAGGCAGTTCAGCTTTTCCCTTTGTGTTTTGTAAGCTAATTTTTTGTACTGACAAAATTCATACTTTGAAGATACTATGAATTTTTTAACTTGACATCTTTAAACTAGTACTTAACGTCAGCAGACTTGAAAAAATACTTCAAAGTTCAAAGTGATATCCAGTATGTTAATCTGGAGACTTCAGTGAGGGCTGCAAATCCATGTAGCTCAAGGACTGGTGCACAGTGAATGTGATGTCTCTGTTGTTTGAAAAACTGCTCAAGGAAGGAGGTGTGCTCCTTAGTGTGTGTGTATGGAATCCTTGGGAGCAGGTGTCCCTAGGAATGGTGTAGAATGGGAACACAAGATTTGAATACCTCATATTAAAATAAGAAAAAGGAAACTAGTTAATTCATTTAAAACATCAGGCATGAAATTTGAAGTCATCTGTGCAAGTCAAGCAAGGACAGAATAACTGCCATGGAACATTTTATGTTTTGAGAGGACAAAGAGATGGGCCTGTGGGCACAGTGATTATTTTCAAAGACACAGTGCTAGGAGATCAGTTTTCTGTCCCTGAACATTTATTTATTGGACAGTGTGGCTTTTCAATGTCAGTAGATGCAACACTCAGATATCTGAGTCCTGAAACTTTCAAAATACACCTAAGATTTGTCAGTGTTAAACCTTTAGTGCTAAAGGAATTGACTGAGAGGTTAAAGAAATCCAAGGTTACTTCATCCAGTTTTGGTAACATCATCTTGGACAAAAAGCACCATTTCAGAAGGCAGAGATTCCTTTTTTGAATAAAGATGATTAATTTATCCTGTTATCCAAGCCTGTTATGATTAAAACCTCCAACTGCATGTTTGGAGAGAGGAGGAAGGGAGGAATGTAATGTCTGACTATCAAAAAAGAGGCAGCGAAGTTAGCTGAGGTCTGCACATGTGCTTCAGGATTTGGCTTAGGGTTTGTGCACTGCACTGTCAGGTGGTGAGAAAGGGCCCTTTGGCTGACTAAACTGCAGTGCCTCAGAGGATGGCTGATTCTCTCCACCACTTTTTGCTGTCTTGCATCCAGGGTAATTTGTTTTATGCAGTCACTGTAACCTGTTATTAAGCTGTAAGCTATCCCCTTTTAAAAACAAAATGAAAAAATAAAACCCCAGGTTGTGTTGATGATGCTCAAAGAATTCAGCCAAGTCCTTTGTCAGAGAACTGTCTAGTCTGGCAGTGGCACACCAGAATCAATTGCTGGAAGCTGAAGATGAATTAGTAAGTGGGAATTGGTGCAAATAAGTATAATTGCTTCAACATACAACAAAAGAAAAAATGAATTCTTCTCTAAGAGTGAAAGCCTTTTTGAAGGTGTCATTAGACAACACAGATCCTTGCAGAGAAGGGGTGACTGGATGGATAAATAATGATTCATGATGTTCAGGCATACAATATCTAGTTACTCCTTCTGGTCTTCAGAGACTCATGGGTTAATGAAATTGTTCCATCTTTGCAGTTTGGTCAGTATAGAGGACAAGGAAAATGGTGTGGGCTTAGTATTTTTTCTGCACCATTCTTCCTCAGTGTCAAGAGACTGAGAAGAGGAGACAAGACCATCATTCCTTAGGATCCCACAGGTCCAAGGAGTCTGAAGGCTGTGGATATGTGAGGGCCTGTCAGCAAGAATGCTCCAGTAGTGAAGAGAAGAAAGGAAAAAAGAAAAGGGGAAAAAACACCCCACCAAAACACCAAAAACTGTTCTGGTTTTGAACCTGGCTGCCTTCAACACTAGCTGAATGATCAGCAGTGAAACTGCCCTGGTGCCAAGATTGTGGCATGGTCCTCTTACACACTGGTGCAAAATCAGTCTGTTCTCAGCCTGCTTCTGGTGAAACTTGGAATCTCTGTCCTCATCTCCATCTTGTGAAGTCTTCAGTCACTCCTTTCTCTGTGCTGGAACACAACCTTTTGGAACTGAAGAAGAGATCTCAAGGATTTCTAGGACTGTTCTCGCTACTCTGCAGGTTATCAGGTATCTTGAACACCCATGATCCTTACTAATCTTTTGTGGAAATTGCACTGTCAAATCCTTCAAATATCCCATAGTATCTGTGTGCAGATGCCATTGCTTAACTCAGGCTGAGAAAGACAGTCAGCAGAAGAGGAGGTGAAAATGCATCAGCTTTTTCTGAGGGTATTCTCATACGAAAATTTAAATCTTGGTGGTGTGGAAAAATGTGGAACACCAGCTGCACTCCAGCACTGCTACAGGCGGCCTGCCCATTCTGAACTTTGACCTCAGGCTTTTATGGGCCTGTTCCCAAGCTTTAAATACTTGCAAGAGAGTAAAGCCACCAGGACTACTCAGACCTGAATGCCTACACCATGGCCTCCTCCAGCCCTTTCCAGATACGACAAGCACCCTGCAGCATCCCTCTGTTCAGAGCCTGGGGCTTTTTGCTTTTCCCAGAAGGACTTCAGCAAGCTTCTCTCTTCTGATGCTGACTGGCTTATCTGCAATCTCCTCTCTCTGGGGAATGCTCACACGTTGTCAGGGTCCAGGCATAGCCAGTTACCAGCTCCTAATGGGGACTTGGCAGTCAAGTTTTCATGAGCATCCCAAGATCCAAGATAAGCTGTGTTGAAGAAAAGACTCAGGTATCTTGGAATTGCAAGCAGTTGAACTGTGTGGCTATGCCCAATAAAAAGCATTTTGGTTTCTAGTTGGCAGTTTCTTGGAGACAGCCTCTCAGAAGGTGTGTTAGACAGCAAGTCCTGTTTCAAAATATTGATGAATATTTCACTAATCCCTGTCTTATGGCTGCTTCTGCAGCAGTGAGACAGGATGGATGTTTTAAATCACTCCTGAGTGGTAAAATCTAAAACTGGTCATTCATGGCTGGTGTCGTAGCCATTGGTCCTGCACCTTGTGAGTTACAAGAGCAGCTCTGCTGGCTTGTTTTATTTAGCCCCTGCTTCAAGATGGTTTAAATTTTGGAGATGCACTTTCCACTACTATAATGGAAATAAACCACCAAAATATAGGAGCCAAAATTCATTAGATTTAATTCCACTGATGGATTCTGCTAAACCAAAGCTGCCCTACATAGAAGAGTTTGGGATGGATATTTTCAGTCGTGCCTTGTGTTACCAAAGGCTTTAGTTGTGAGCTGAAATTTCTTGCTGGTTTTGGCAATGATTATTATTTAGCTGTAAATAAGTTCAAACAGAATTGTACTACTTGCAGTGTAGGTAAGGTATTTAGCACAATAATTTTTGATTGAGGCTAAAGTGTGTGTTTCAAGATGTGATTCTTTTCTTCCAGGTATGTGTTTTGATTTACTCATCTTTCAAGCTGATGTTAAATAGAAGTTTTCTGGCATCTGCTTTTCTTCCTTGTTCAAAAGGGACATTTCAGTGAGAGTAGAGATGCTTCTTGGTCTTGCGCCCTTAATTCAAACATGTAACTTTACAGAGTATATAAATCATTGAAGATCCTTCAGGCATTGCTTTAATGAAAAATGAAGGGCAAGACAGCAATTTCAGTCTTACTCAACTGTTGTGTATTTTTATTTGTTATGACAGCCTCATTTCACTTTTTTTTTTTTTTTTTTTTTTTTTTTTTTTTTTTTTTTTTTTTGTAATTCCACCTTACCTTTTTTTTAGATGGGAGGGAGAGGTTGAGCTCCCTGGTTTCCTGGCATGCAATTACCATTACAGTGTGCAAACTAAATATTATAGCATAACACATTGTCAGTTCACTTTCTGATTATTATGGATTAGTAGAATTTGTGTGTAGGAACAGATCCTGTACCTTG
Source organism: Illadopsis cleaveri (assembly GCA_013399915.1). Taxonomy (NCBI): domain Eukaryota; kingdom Metazoa; phylum Chordata; class Aves; order Passeriformes; family Timaliidae; genus Illadopsis; species Illadopsis cleaveri. The sequence continues at coordinate 56,650 of VXBB01025213.1, forward strand.
CAACTTCCACATTCTCCTCACATTACGGCACACCTGGCTGTGTAGCATAAAGACAAATCTGAATTTTATTCCTTGGCAATTATTAGAAGTTGAGTTAAATCACATTTTAATATGCTTTTTAAAAACTAAATTTTGAAAGTCACTGCAGTATTTCTCAAACTTTATAGAAATATTATTAAAGTAAAAGTTTAACAGTATTCCCTTTGACATAAAATTCAACACTACGCTTTCTGCAGGTAGCACTGATTTCAAGTGATAGTGTCAAAGTAAGAATTCAATGAAGGCTGCATTCAATCTGCGGTTAAACCCCTTGTGCCCAGCTATTCCATTAAATGCATGTTACAGTAAGTTCTCTTACCTGAGTGAGGAGCATTGGGGTGTCACTCTAGGGGTCAGCAATCTGTGGCTCTAACGGCCCAAGTCAGTTTTTCATTTCTGGCATGTTGCAGTCCTGTGGTTTGTTTTGTGGTTTTTTTTTTTCTAATTAACTCAAATGAATTTGTCTGTTTCTTATCGAAGCTTTGCCATAGGTTTAACAAATAGGGAGCAAAATGTTATGACTACAGTGCTCTTAATTAGGAGCAGAAAACTGATTTTTTTTCCCAGGTAGCCTGGGGGCTTGCTGTGTTACAGGGCTTTGGGAGAGAGAGGGGCTGTTTCTGGGGAGGTGGGAGGGTCCTGCCATGCCCCTCTCCAAGAGCAGGACGAGCACTGTGCTGTGAATTGGCTGGGACTGACTGCCTGCTGCACTGCCAGGCCACAGCAGGGATCCCCTGCAGTGAGGGTGGGGAAGCAGCGCTTCCCAGAGGAGAGTGCTCACCTGTCAGATGTTGGAGGGGAGCTGTCCTGTGGGCTCTGCAGGGGGAGGGGGGCTCTGAAGGGAATGACAGCTCCAGCTCCAGTACTGAGTGGGTCTCAGTCTTCTGTGTCTCAGAAAAGATTATTTTAAAGGCTAGTTAGCTAAAGCCAGGTCAGTACTTTGGAAATACCCAGCAGTGATTTTTGGAAGGTAAAACTGCTTGAATTTTGGAATGAACCCGACAAGTTAGTGCAGCTCTTTAATCTCTCTGTTTCTCTTTTCTTACAGCAAGCAAGGATTTGGCACAGACATCCTATTTCATGGCTACCAACAGGTTGTTATCCTGAACCTCTTTGTTGCACTGTTGTAGCACACTATAGCTTCCTTTACTGCAGGGCCCCCTGATGTGTCTTACCCTTGTTGCAGAGGGGGACTGGGCCACCTCCCGTGGTGGTACCTCCCTGCCTGCAGTGCGGTGTATTGGACAAGGGCCTGACGGCACAAAGGGCTTAAATGCACAATGAGAAGTGTAGTGGTGCTTTCTGATGGCTTTTTCTCGATTGTGAGTGCCTAAGTCTAAAATTGGTAGCCTGAATAGCAGCTAAAGATTACAGAGAGATAAACTTAACCTAGAAATCCGAGCATCTTGGTAAGTACAAAATTATTTTTAGTTTACACTTGTAGTTAATGGCAGTTTTCTCTTAACTTTAAGTATATTGATTCAGTCTTAACTTATAAAATTCTAGTGGGCCTAAGATATTTTCAACTAGCTGATGGCTCTTTTTAGATAGACTAGTATTAGCCCAATGTTATTTCTTTTAGAAACAGCTCTTTAATCTTAATATATAGTTTTAAAACTTAACTACGTAGTTAAATTTATAGTTCTAGGATTTCAGTGGGTGTTTTGTAGACATAGCCTGTCATAGAAAGAATTAGAGAGCAGGCTTTAATCTTGATTTCTTGATTACTTCAATTTGCCTCTTGCAAAACTAGTTTAACCTTTATTTAAAAGGATTACATTATGTGTAGATACAGTTTTTAAACAGTATCTGCTGGTTATTAGAACTGTTCAAAATAAATAAATAAATCTTGGTAGTTCCTTGATGGACAAGATTCTGTACTTAAGCAGCTGTTAAGAGACATTATGCTAAAGCACTGAAAGTGAACCAATGCGTTTGTGGTGCTGGAAGCTGAAGACAAGGTCACAAATGTCACAAATCCAGGCCTGGTGAAAGCAAAGCCCATAAATAACTCACCTGGCTGCTGTGGAACTGCTGGGGACCTTCTGATTGTCTCATTCAGAGACTGCACAATCAGCTCCATGCATTCTCCTGCAGAATTTTAATTCACCATATTATATTGCCCTTTTTAGTACTTAAGTACAGTAGAATAATTGGTAAATTTATTTACTGTTCATCAGGCTTTTGATAGCAAAACCAAACTTTTCTACCAGATAAATGCCCTGGCCTTTGTTTTCTTAGGGCAGTAAGATATCTTATGAACTTATTCAACAAAATGTTTAACTGCTGTTGATTGACAGGCTCTCTCATTCTGTATGTTAATGGTTGATTTCTTTGGGTTTTCTGTTTTACATGTTTGGTTTCCTTCGGTTCCTCACTACGAAATTTGTGCAACAGCCTTCACCTTACCACCTTCTGTCTTCAGTACAAGCCCACAGTGATAGCATGTGTGTGCATTCACTTGGCCTGCAAGTGGTCCAACTGGGAGATTCCAGTATCAACTGATGGAAAACACTGGTGGGAATATGTAGATCCCTCAGTTACTCTAGAACTGCTAGATGGTAAGTCATGTTCCTTTCTCGTTCTGAAATTCAAGGGTTTATTCATGTAAGGATAGGGCACAGTGTGTAGTGAGAGCTTTCAGCTGGAATTCTCACTGACTTCAGTGAAAGAAAAGGATAGGAGTGGGGAGAACTTCAGAAGACAAATTTGGTTTGGCTGTTGGCTGGGGTGTCCACATACCTTTTGCAGGTGCAGGATAGAATCCTGCTTTTAAATGCTTTTCAGAACCAAGACAGAGATGGAAATCTGTCCGTGCAAATTGAGCAGTCCTGATTGTCCCAGGTACCTCAGTGTTGTTTCAGTGACAGTGCTTATGAGGCTGTACATAAAATTGCCATGTTTAGAAAGGCAGTTCTGTGTTCACAGTTTGGTGTAGCTTGTGGGATCTCAGTTTCTGGTAAGAAGAAAGTATATGCCTAGAACACCCTACACCCAGAAGTTAATGTCTTGTAAGATAGTATTTACTGCAGTGGAGTTTGAATTTAAGGGCCAGATGTGCTGCTGGAGTGGAGGTGGGAGCTCCTGGGGCTTTCAGATCTGTGTGTTGGATTGTGTTGGTCCTGGAGTGAAACATCTGTTTCACAGTAGTGGTGGAGATCTCCAGGCTTCAGATGGCCCAACACTGACTCTCTGCCTGCTGCCTTCCTCTGCCCAGTTGTTCTTTCTTAATGGCACTTTGGGGAGGGAGAGTTTGAGAGAGAGAAATTGAGTAGATGTCATGTGAAGCACAGAACTAGAATGAGCTTCCAAGTGCAGGTTCAAACATCTCTGTCTTACTGGGCTTCTTTAAGCTGTAGCTGCAGTTCCAAACACCACGCTGCTTACTTCCCACCTGGCTGTGGGTTTGTGGATTTGGTAAACATGCATTGTTTGGATTTGTAAAATCCCCCAAGGGAATGCTGTGGGCTCCTTGTGAACATCACTTAATCCTTCAAGCATTTATGGAGCTGGGATGTTCTATAGACCTGGGCAGACCAAAGAGCTGAGGTTGTTTTGCACTTGGGAGCAGCTTAGGTTATAACTTGC
>VXBB01025213.1:65276-81658 GCA_013399915.1 Illadopsis cleaveri
GCAATCAGGTGCCACTAGTTTTTGCTGACTGAAACCCACTGTAAATTAGTGAATGGTGTGAATTGCAGCCTGGCTGCGGTGTTGGAAATGACTGAAAACTATTGGGATCGGCATCAGCCTCACGGGAATGACTGAATAAATGCAATAAAAGGCTCATAGTCAACATTATTACTTTGTTCATCACTTACTACAGATTTTTTGTTATAAATTTGAGTACATGAATTATGTAATTTGTAAAACGATGCTGTAGTGGAGACCTTGCTACAACACTATTAAAAATCTTTCCTTTCTGTGAGATGAGGTTTGTAGAATAGTGAGATTCTTTCACATGTTGAATCTTCCTGATGGTGGGAATGCTGGGGTGATGTATCTCACTGTGAGCTGGTACTTGGCTATTTGCATAACATGGCAGTTCTGTATATTCTTTTGGCAACTGTAAATATAAATGTTTCATAATAGCTTAGTTGAATTTTTGAGGTACAGCTGTTTGTGTGAGATTAGAAAAAAGTTTATTTCTAAGAACTTGTAAAAAAAAAAAAAGTATTTTCAATAAAATTCCCTACCTCACCTCTACTGTGCAGAAATGATCCCATTTTCCTATGTTTAATTTTTCCAACTTCATTAGTAAACACTAAGATCCCCTTTCAGTTATTGGCAAAACATTGCTAGTTGTCATCAAATCACTGAAATAATGGAATGCTGGAAAGTCTGAAAACTTACTTGTTTCCTTTACTTCCATTCCATTGGTCAGGTATTTGGTACCTGAAAAGCAAATTCTAGACATTTTGTGCCATCTTAATCTGCCCCTTCTCCCTACCTTGGGGGCAGAGCCTGTGCACAGTAGTGACAGTGTGTAGTGACTGGCCAGGTGTGATGGTGGTGGGTTTTTTATTATTATTTTTCTTTGTAGCAGTGAGGGGGTGGGTGACAGTGCTACACCGTGCATTCTTTCTAAGCCCTTATGGGGAAGGGTTCCCAATCCTTGTTTTGCAGGGAAGGTGATTGGACAATTGCTTTCTTTAATTTGATGTAAATGTACATAAGCATAATCAGTTCTAAAAATTAATGTCTTGAGCCTTGGAAGTTATGCCAGACTAAACTAGCTAATTAATTCCTCCTTTCTCTGAAAGACTTAACTCCTTACACCTTAAAGAGGTAATTAGTGCCAGGAGTCTTCTCTCCCATTGCTACTGGGAATGACTGTTTCTCTGGCTTCTGAAGTGGATAGAACAAATCCAAACTAAATTTATAACCTTGAAACTCAGTGCTGGAGTTTGATTTCTCTGCATTCCTGCACTTGTAACAGCAGCATTGGTGTTGCCACAGTTCAGACATTGTGTTCTTTGGCAACACCTCTAACATTTCTGAGCTGTCCCATGGTGCAGGTCCCTGTGGGAAGGGGAACAGAGGGGAGAGAAGGCACTGGAGTGTGTCCTGGGGGCCCTTCCTTGGGAGAACTCTGGTTCTTAGCCTGTGTGCAAGAACCAGAGGTTTGATAGGAGTGGTGTAGAAATGGCATCAGTTCCTGCTGAGCTTTGTGAGCAGCACTAAATTTGAACCCAAATAATCTCAAGAGACCCTTGTGCTTTCGAGGACCAGGCTCTGCTTCCTTGGAAAGAGAGGCAGATGTACTTTTAGATGCAAATTTTTACATCCTACTGCTGGTAGTAGTTCCAAGAGCAGTGTAACACAGCTGGGTTGGGCTGCCCGTGGCCCCTCCCTTCTGAGCCGTGAGCCATGGCTCCCGTTTCCGTGTGAGAAAAAACACGGCATAGCCCCACAATCCTGACAGGGCAGGGCTTGCATCTTCAGCTGCTCAGATTTAAGGTCCAAATCTTGAGGAAACCTGCAGTCCCAGCAAGTGCTTGGCAGGCTGCATGCACTGTAATGGGTCCTTACTGGTTTCAGAAAAGCAGGCTGTATTCTTTAAACCAGCAAGGCTTGCCCTGCTCCAGCACTATAAATGATGAAGCAAAGAGTGACCCTGCTCACTGAGTCACTCAGTCTCATGAAAAAATCGGTATTCAGGATTTCACACCCTTTCCCCTTGTTACACAGAATACCTGTAATTAGGCACCTGGATTTTGGTGTGAAAGTAAGTAAGAAATATCCAAAGACTGCTCCCCCAGACCAGCTCAGCCAAGTGAACCAAGGGTCCCCAGACTAACACAGGGCTTGGTTTAGCTGTGCTGGGCCCTGAGCTCTGCTGCAAGCACAGCTCTGATTAAACTGAAACCCCTTTGTTGCAAGTGCTGGCCTTAAACCGCCACCTCATTCTTGAAGTCTGGTTAAACAAAGGCAAAAATGTCCTTTCACATTTTGATTAAAAACTCAGCTTGAAGTTTTACAAACCTCTAATGACTACTTTCAGTGTAATTAGCTGGATTAAACATGACAAATTGCAAATAAGTGGTAACCTCAATACTGGAGAACTAACAAGAGATGTTAGTTTTGCTTATAGGATGTGCATAAGAAGGGGGGGTTTGTAATGCTGACCTTTTTTAAATTGATTATATACTCTAGAGCATTGCCATTCTTTCCTTGCTTATGACTCTCATCTCAGTTTCATTTCACGCTAAATAAACCCTCATATTTACTTTGCAGCTTTGTTGAAGACTCTACCTTAATCTGAGAAGAATTAGTACACATCATGGAATTATGTACATCCCACTAGAGCTCACATGCACGGGCTCCTGCCTTTACTCTGCAAGGTACTTTAACATGAAGATACTTTAACATGATGTTGCCATGGATGTCTGGCATGAGCACCAACTGATATTCCTCAAAAAAAGGACTGTTAACTGCTTGAACTTAGAAGATTACTGTGATGTTAGGATTTCTCTTATACTGGCATAATGTTCTGTCATTGTTATGTAACATTATACCTACAGAAACTATTAATAAAGAATTTTGCTAGAAGTACTGATTTCTCTTTGCTTTTATAAAGGTTCGACATCTCTTTGAAGTCAGGCTACTGGAATAAATTAAAGTTTGAAAGCTTTTCAAGTAACTAAGATGTTCAACACTCTGGGGAAAGTTGGTTTTATACGACACAGAACTTCCTTCTTTCCCACTTGTAAAACACCGGTGTTCATGTTACTGCTGGCACTGAAATCAGGGTCTTGGATCTTGAGAGCTCAGCTCTTAACAGCTGCAGGGCTGAGTTTTACTGTGTCTCTTCCTGGAGCCTGGGTGCTCACAAAGACTAAAGATTGACCTCATTCTGATAGGAAGAAGCCTTATCAACAGAAGGACATTCTAAATACTAATACCCGCTTTTTTTTCTTAATAATGCTTTTTAGATTTCATTTTGTGCAGTTAGTGGTAGCTAGTTCTACTAAGTGTAAAGACCACTGGAGTGCAGAGGGGCTCTGTTCCATGTCNCAAAGACTAAAGATTGACCTCATTTTGATAGGAAGAAGCCTTATCAACAGAAGGACATTCTAAATACTAATACCCGCTTTTTTTTCTTAATAATGCTTTTTAGATTTCATTTTGTGCAGTTAGTGGTAGCTAGTTCTACTAAGTGTAAAGACCACTGGAGTGCAGAGGGGCTCTGTTCCATGTCATCCAGTCACAGACAGTGCTCACTCAAGTGGGAGAAAGGTTTTCAGTGAGCATCAGCACCCCCAGGGGGCGGTAAGGAACACAGAGCCAGACTCTGCAGTGCTAGCAGTTACAGGACAAGGGACAACAGGACAATCTGACTTTAAAGACAGTCTTCAAACATAAAATCACTTCTACCATGTGGGGGATTAAAGACTGGAGCATGTTGCCTGGAGTGGCTGAGGAGTGTCCATCCATAGTCAGTCAGTGGGACAAGGGCCTGAGCAACCTGCTTCAGTCAGCCCTGCTCTGAGCAGTGGGGCTGGACCAGAGCATCTCCAGAGCCCCTTCCAACCTCAACCTTCTGAGACCTGAAAGTGCCCATAAAATGCACTATTTCATTCAAAACAGGCAGTCCCATGGTTTAGATCATTATCTCTTGTGATTATCACCACAGTGTCTTGTGGAGATACAGGGCCTCAGGAACACAGGGCTGGTTTGTGTATGTAAAAAACTTATTCACCAGCTAAAAATTGAGTGCCCATCCAGTTAAACAAAAGGGCCCACCTGACTGAATAAAAGCCTCAGTACATTTTATGCCAATAGACGGTCTGAGGTTCCTGTGGGATCGTGACACTCATTACTCCTCTCCAAGCTGGAGTTACCTGCAGAGCTCTCTGCCCATAGCTTGTGTTCCATAGGATTTTACAGACATTCCAGCTTACCTGGCCTGTCACATGCCAGTGATGGGGACTTTATTTTCCCTTTAAGTCTCTCCAAATACAACAGAACGTGGCCTTGTGTTCACAGTGCAGGGCAGGCATTGCTGAACAGGTACTCTTTAATCACTGCTGCCTAACAACAGACTCCTTGAACACAACTGCTCTCCGGTATTTCTACTGTCACGTTCAAGTCCAGTTCCTTCTGGTCTTTTTTTCACAAGTGAAAATCTTTTCCATGGAAAACATATGCTCATTTGGCAAAAGTTTTGAAAAATTCACTGTCTTCCTTTCACAAAGGGATGGTCCAGCAACTGCAGGGCAGAAGGCCGTTCGTGCTGATCTCTGCATTGAAGGTTTCACAGATCAGTATATAAAATGAATATGTATGCCTGGATGTAATTGTAAAAGCTTATTTGCAAAATTAGCCTTTTTTATTATTATTTCTCCATTTCCTACTCATTTTTAGGGTTTTTTTTAATAAAGCTGATAGAAAGGAAGGGAGGCTTGAAGGGAAAAAACTGTTGGAATTTATGAATCATAAAAGTGAAATATTTTGCTATTAAAGAAATTATTACTTATTCCCCTGAATTCCTTGCAAATCTTTGAATAAATCTGCTGATTTGGCTACTTCAGGTGCACCAAAAATGTACTGAAGAAAGGTGATAATTATCTGTTTGAGCCTCTGTCAATCAGGCTGTCCTGTCATCTCCAATCAACGTCATGTATTTTAAGAAGCCCATGGCTTTGTTTAAAACAAAACAAACACCACAAAAATAATTCTTATAATGTGTGAATGCTAGTGGTTTGGGATTTTACAGAGAACATTATGTTTCATTTAAGTATTATGTTTCAAATAAGTATGTTTCCTAGACCGGCAGTGATAATAGATTTTTCCACTGCAGAAGACAAGAATTAAGTGAAAACTCTTCCATTGAGAATACTGTCCTTAAAACAGCTTGTCTGACATAGACCAAACTCAAATAATTCTGGAACAGAAAGCACAGCAAAGAAATTTACCAAACGTTTTGTCCAAAACTCAACGGTGCCATGTTTCTGCATGAAAATTACAGTGAAAGTAAATGATGAGTATAAGGACTACAAAAAGAGAATGTGTGAGGGCTTTTTTATACCATTATAAAGAGTAAAGCTCTTTTATATATACTTTTACCTAAAGGCTTTCCTGAAATGCTGAAAAGCCTATGCATTTACAATAAAGTCACATGCACCATAACCTAAGCTGCCCTGAGCCATCTCCAGAATCCAAACTAGCTGCATTTTCCCTTTCATTCTCCAGCCCAAAGCCCCCATACCTGGTGAAGCAGGCGTGCACAAACTCCACGGCAGCGCTGGAGAAGCGACGGGGCAGGGCCGGCATCAGCCCCCGGTGGGCCCCGATGTAGAACATGGCTGCCGCCCTGTCCATGGAGGCCAGAGGGGGTTTGCCCGTTGCCATCTCAAACACGGTGCAGCCAACGCTCCAGATGTCGGATTTCCTGCCGTAGCCAGACTCATTTATGACCTCTGGAGCCATCCAGTAGGGAGTGCCGTGCACAGACCTGAGCAGCTCGCTGCGGGTGCCGCTGAGGCTGGCCCAGGCCAGGCGCCTGGCACAGCCAAAGTCAATCAGCTTTATCACCCCCGTGGGCATGAGCATCACGTTACTGCCTTTGATGTCTCTGTGGACCACGCAGTTGTCATGTAAATATGCAACCCCTTGTAGAATTTGCGTGGTGTATTTACACAGGACAACTTCGGGCAGCGGACCGAAGCGATTCAGAATACTGGAAATGGAGCCGCCAGGAACAAACTCCATGAATATGCTTAAAATGTTGTCTTCCAGGCAAGTTCCTAAATAAGTTACAATATTTACATGCTTCAATGTCTTCAAAAGATCGACTTCCTCATGGAACTTCCGATACTCCTTTTCTGTGGTGAGTTGATCTGATGTATTCAAACCCACCTGTTTTACTGCTATTAACTGTCCCTGGCTTGTCAGACCGCAGTACACCTACAGTGAAACCAGCACTTATCAAAACAAGACAGAGACAAAACTTGAGTATTTACTTATTTTAAATAGAATCTTTGTCATGGTTCATGTGTCACTGTATAATCCAAAATATTTAACCATTTGTTGAATAGGATAACAGCTGTTTTTGAGATAAGGTGTAGCTCAGTGAGGACCAACATATTTCAACATATTCAGACATGAACTTACCGTGCCGTAGGCTCCCTTTCCAAGGACTTCTCCTCTTGTCCACATGATAGGATCTTTGGCAGCTAAACTGCTTCCTGGTAATTTAGTAGATTCATCAAAGTTTAGAAGGCCATTTTCTTCATTTGAAGCCAAAAAGGCTTTACTGTAACTCTGCTTGAAGGATGATGGTCAGTGTGGGGAGAAAGCAGAGAGGAAAAGAGAGGCTTCATTTGGTCCCCCTTTTTTCATAAGGAGTAATTTTTCCTGGCATGACTTTGCTTTATAGATTTTTATATATATAAATTGCCCAGCTCATTGATAGCATTGCTATACTAGGTAAGACTGCATAAATATTTTCAATTATATATCACAGCAGTGCATTACTAGAAGGTCACAGCATGACATCTTCTTCCACTGACACCAAGGCAGAAGAGCACTTAAAAGAGCAGGATACACTCTATTTTGTGGTCTCATAGGTACAGTTTGCTAAGCTGAAGGGTGAATATGGCTATCATCATGCTCTAAGTAACACATATAACACAATTCTGATAAAAATAACAGGCCATGACTTCCCAGGAAGCAGAGACTGCCTCAGAAAGATGGCAATAATTATCCCACTAGCCATGGATCTCCCTGGGAGAAGTGAGAGCAGAGCTATAATTGGCACCTGTGTCTGCAGAAGCACAAGGGAATGTATCAATATGTAGTGAAAGACATTTCCTTATAAATTTATAATTTAAATAGACAACAAGCTAACAGGACCAAGGAGAAGCACCTTAGTAGGTAAAGACATGCAGCTGACTTGGGGGCCAAAATCTGAACCTTCTGAGCTCGAAGTTTTGATTAAGCATTAATTAAACAGGGTAAGTCTGTCTGATAAACCAATACCTGTGGTTCATACCTATAAAAGTATCTGGTTGCACTCAGAGATTCAAGGTTATTGCCCTACTGGATAACAACACTATTTGTAGTGTCTTTTCATATTCCTTAGCTGTCCAGATCTCCAGCTCTTGCCCTGCATAAAACCTTTTTATATAAGCTCTTCAATTAAAACAGCCTATTCTGTTTATTCACTATAATTTCTCAATTTATATAAGCTTTGGCAGCTACTCCTGTCATGCCCTAGTACCTTCTGGCTTGTGTTCTGACATGCAGCCTCTAACACAGAAATATGCAACAGCACACTGGAAGAATCACTAGGCAGCTGGCCCAAGGTAAAAGACTTGATAAATTTCTTTAATAAGCACATACTTCCCATTTTTCATCTAAACTTGTGTGAAGCATCATTCAAAAGATTTAGCAAGTTACAAGAAGAAATTACTTTTACCTTCTCTAGAACACTATTTATTGTTGCTCCATCTCCATTCATCACATTTTCCTCTTCTCCACTCTGTGTGTTTTGCATTTTAGAACACGTATTTTTTGTTCTTGAAGAGTTGGTGTCTTTTTCTTCAAGCATTAGCAATTCTTTGGCCAGACAACATAGCAGCTCATCAGTCACATCCTCAGTATCTGACCAGGAAGTGTTTTGACTTGTCTGGAAACTGGGGCTTTTGGCATTTTTTGTCCAAATCACTGAAGGTTGAATCAATTCATTTGCCTGACTGTGATCTAATATTTTTGTAGGGGACTGACATTCCATTCTATCTGAAAAGGGCAATTCACACTTATTGTCCAGGCCTTTGCCACCATCCATATCCCCCCTGCACTGGGGCACACAGATGTTCTGCCCTGCTGTTACCAGACTGCCACTTGGAGCAACACATTCTCTGCAGTCTTTATCACTGGACTGGAGGAGATCCTGGCTGCAGGCAGCATCTCTCTGATGGCTGCATTTATCCTGGATGTCTAACAACTGCTCCAAAGAAATTTCTTTAATAGTTGATAGGTTTGAATTTGTCAACATTTCATTTTGCTTAGTTGACTGTGAAAGCTCTTCTAAAAATGTGAGCTGATGATCCAGGTCTCTGTGAAACAATGTTGTGCTACTCGAGGCGTGTGCTTGAAAATCCAAGTCACAAGTTGCTACATTGCCTTGCTCTGTGTTGCTGTCACTCAACTTGGTCCTTCTGTCCTTTGTGATTAAACATTTCTGCTTTTGTTTAGCACCAGGTATGGTCTTCTTTGGCTTGGAATGTGTTTTCTTTTGAGTGTTTCTGACTCTGCTGCTTTCTCCCCCTTTACTGCAGGCAGATCTGCAGGTGCATCTCCCTGGTGGAGCAGAATAAATACCTGAATAAAACCCAGCCTCGTGTTGATCGAGGTCTCGCATGCGGGAATAGACAGGAGTTCCAAACATTTCATAAATACCTGGGCCTTGGTCATCTGAATTTATTATTTTGAACATGTCAGTATATTTCAGATCTACAAAATCTGAAGCAGAGGGTGCACATGGCAGACAAAGTGGAGTAACATGTTTCTTTAAGACAGCTGAATTTTTGCAACTACAGGAGCAGCTTTGCTTTTTAATTTTCTGAGGTCTCTGGGCAACGTGGCCTTTTTTTTCTTGAGTGGTTTTTTTCTGACACTTCATGGAAGTCTCGGATTTCACTTTTGTCAGTTCCAAACATGGAAAAATCTGACTCTTGGCATTTGTTTTTGTGGCAACCTCATCACAAGCAATTAAATCTTCAGATACTTTTATCTTGTTATTAATTTTAGATTTAGATGAATATTTATTTCTATTAATCTTTATTTTATTTTTGTCATTTTCTTTGTGAGTAAGAACATTGAAGCTCTGAGTAACATCAGGAGGCAGGGTGCAGACACTACCCTTTTTTGTGGCAGGTTCTTCAGCAATGTGTGGTTCCCTGGCTGGCTCTTGTTCAGAGAGTGTAACATGAGCAACAGCTACGAGCTCACTTTCGTGCTCTAAAGTTGCTTCTGACATTGCTACTTTATCTGTTTCAGGTTCAGAGAGACAGACTGGATTTTCTGACTGTTTTCCAGAGGGATCTTGAACTTCTACCCTGGGAACTGCTGCAACTACAGAATTATCTTCTAAGGCTTGGTAGGCCTCTATCACTTCCTTTCTACAGGAAGAATCTAAATCCTGATTGCAGAGCACAAAGTTGGCACTCTCAGCATCTTCCTGTGGTTTATAATCCACTATCATTTCTGCAGCATCTTCTTCTTCCAGACCAATGCTACAGCAATCCTCTGCTCTGTTTTGCTTATTGCCAACTCGTGAGGCATTGCTGTTCCTGGACTCTGTAAACGTTGTCTGGGCTGTAAACATACCACAGTTCACCAGAGCATTGCCTGAGCTCAGGTGGGGATGACACTCATCCCAGAACCTGGCTTGGGTCAGATCCATGTTCTCACAAACCACTGAACACTGGAACTTCACCTGGTTCTTCTTCTCAGTGCGGGTTGCTGCATCAGCTTCCCTCCATTTTAAATGCCTTTGGATTTCTTCCTTCTTGTTGTTGGGGTACTTATCACAGTTATTAATGCTGAAGAAGTACAGGTCCTTCACTGGAGTGAACTGATCAGAAATTGTGGCCATGATCAGTTCTAATGACTTTTCACTGTGCCTGTTTAATAAGTTGTCTAACTGATACTGATAAAATTTAGTAATTGGTTTTATAGGCTGAGGAATAGAGTTCATAATATTTAAAATATTTTTGATGTTGCTGCTTTCATTGACAATATCATCCTTTAGAGGAGCAAGATGAATTGTTCTTACAGGCTGATGTGTCAGTGGTGGCAAATGACACTGTAATTTCCATTAAAAAATATTAATAATGTGCTCTACCACAGATAAAGGTAAAAAATAATCACTAAGAACCAAGCAGACTTAGAAAAGAAAATTAGAAATGTATTATTCTTTTATATATTCCTATATTAAACCTATTATGAAGTATAATATCAGACTCTTGAGAAAATACATTATTTTTCTCACATTAATTATATTAATTTTCTCAGATCCAGAACTATTTATAAAAATAGAAAGGGGGATCTTTTGCTTTAAGGCACAAGTCATCCTCTACGATTTAAAAACAGTAAGTTTTGTCCACATGTATAAATCCTCTTGTCAGTTATTAACTCTGTCTTATGGCACTTCACAAGTTTGCTACAGGAATTCAAAGGCTGGGCAGTGGCTTCATGTGCCAGAGTTCCTCCCTCACCGTGCACTCTCCCTGGATGAGAGCACCACTCTAATGCTGATTTTAAAGTCTTTTTATGTAACCCTCCAATGTGTGCTGACACCATTCATTATATTCCCAATGGAACTAGAGCTCATGTAAGCAATTTTTCAAAAGGAAAACTAGACCATTATAACAGAATGCCATTGTACTCCTGGAGAAAACAATTCTAACAAATTATTTACACACTTTAAGATACACTATATTAAATCTAAACATATAGATCCATAAACCATGTTAAATGGCCACAGATTTAGTTCACAGCTTTAGGTGGCCTGGAAGACAGCACAGTCTGCACTCAATCTGCAGTGTAGTGACATGGAAAAAACCAAAGGCAGCTGACACACAAGTCTGTTGGGTCAGGGATGTGTTTTATTATTCCTTCTCCCCATCACATTTGTTGAAAGGTACTGGGTACATTTGAAGAAGTACAGATCACAGAAACTGGGTACTTTGTTTGGACTATTCAGATGAAGAGTGAGAATGATTTTCTGAAAATAGTATTTCTGTTCTTTATTTTATAGGAAATGAATATCTTAATGCAAATGAATGCAACAGAAATAATCACAGTCATCTGCTCTGAGTGCTCATTTGCATGTCTATATTCAACATCAGTTTGCAATCTGCAGGAAATTTTTGTTTGCGTTCCAAGGGCAAACTGAGGTTTGAACATGCCGGGAAAAGCAATGTGTTGGTTTGAAATTCACAGCTCTGAAGGCTTTGTCCATGGCATTAATTTGAATTCTCAGTTTATCCCAAAGGATGCACCTCTAGAAACCACCAGAGCCCAAGACATGAAACAAAGTTGCACTAAATCACACCGAGGTCGGCTAAATTATTTTTCTTAAATATTTCCCTCCATCTGAAATGGGTTTTTTTTCCCGTAACTCTTTTTATAATCCTGTGTCAGAAATTTTGCTCCTACTTCTATACTTCACTTTTTTCCTGTGATCAGTTGTTTTCTATGATAGCTTCAGTGAAGTTTACATCTGATTCAATAAGTTGAGTCTTTTCTACAAAAGGCTATTAATTAATATACATGAAGGCCAAATTGTCTTTTTTCTAAATACAGAATATTTAAAGTGGTGTAAAGTACTGAGATGTAAAATTGTGAGCCTATTTCTAGGTACAGAAGTTTTGTCTAATCCTATTTACACTTTTCACAAAATCTCATGCCAAGTTTAATTCCAAAAGACTATTTTTTATTTGCTAACACAACAAATTTCATCATTCTTCTAATATCAAAACTATTTTAGAATTCAGCTTCAGTTTTAAATTACCATTTAAAAGAAGTGTTGGGGTTTTTGGCAAAACTAGACACCTAATTTAACATCCAGGATGCACATCTTAATTAATTTACATATTTCTAAAGGTTTTATATCTTTTTGAACTTTCAAACTTTTATCTCCAGAAGTCCCTCATGTAACATCTTACTGATAATTTGTTGATATACATCTCAAGATTTGCTGACACGCATATATACAAAATAAATGTAAAAATATTTCACATTCTTTAAAAAAAAAAACCACCTGAGACTAAGCAAACTACCTACCCTACTTCTGTATTTCTATTTTTAAGATTTTGAAAGAATATAACACTTTTACCAGTGATCATTTTATACATAATGTCCTCTTACCTCAGATATCTTGTTCCTGGTTTTTAGCATTGTTACATTTAACCCTTAAAAATCAAAACATATGAAATATTATTTTGATGTTCTTAGACTACAATTCACATTTATAAATTAATTTCAAATTGTAGTGTTCAGGGAATTAAGGATCTCTCTCTGGTTGCAGGACTGTGCTATAAATCTGCAGTGCAGAAGAAAGTTGTAGGTTGAAATTTAACTGTGATGCTGGACTTCATAATTCCATTTTCCATAGAAAACAATAAGATACTTTAATTTTGAAATATTTTGACACTAATAATTTAAAGAAATACTTCTCAATTGTAGATGTTTGCTAACACAGTATGTAGCTAATTAATATTGCCAGTATGAGGGAGAAAGATGTCATCACTCCAGGTACAGAGAATTACACTCCACATTTGTGGCTCAGTTTCCCTACACAGAGTACCAGGAATGGTGAAGTTTGTTACTGCCTCTCTTTATCTCCTTCACTCTGCAAAACCACACAAACTTATAATTAAAGAAGAGGGTTGACATGGCTGAAGTCTCTCTGAAGACAGCAAAAAACATAAAGGCAATATGATAACCAATATATAACATCATATAAAATTTGTGACTGTTAAAATTGAACTTACTTTGTTGTATTTGTGCTTTTATTATCTGGAAAATATCTAAATCCATAAATGATGTTGAAATATTAGATTCTGGGCATGAGGTTTGTAGCAGAAAGCTGAAGTCAAAGCCACATCCCATGTTCTCTTTCTTTAAGAAGAAAGGTAAAGAAGTGTGATGTCTCCTGGCTATCTGATTTTCACTTGGAAAACATGCCACTTGTTGGTCTGGCCATGCTCTGGATGTTGGTGCAATTTGACTAAAAGGTAAAACAAAAATAACCAAAATACAGAGCAAAAATAAGTAGAAGAAGGTCGTTCAAACAATCATATGGCTGGTGAATAATGTGATCAAGAGGTTTACAAGATCCCAGAATGCCAAAGTATCTTCTCTTTAGTTATCTGTGAGGCTGTGACTCTCCCTGGAAATGGCAGACTGCAATGCAGAGATTCTCTGCTAGTGAGAATGAATGACAGTGTTCACCAAGCAACAAGAGAAATGTAAAACCACATTGTTCACCTTCCCCTTCTTGACAAAATTGATTATTCCAGTGTGTAGTTTTTATGAATCATCAGGAGAGTGTGTCAGAAGAATTCTGAAAACCAGATGTGCCTTTGCTTTGTTACTTACAAAATGGCCTGCCTGAAAAAAACAGAGGCTGTGTGGACAAGCCTCAGTTTTCTGTCACCTGTTTTCTGGAAATGAAAAATGTGGGAAAAGATAAATACTGTGACTGAAAAGAGACATAAAAGTACAGATTAAGTTAATCTTAAAGCTGCATGCAAGATAATTGTCTGGGTTTAACAAGTCAAATAACCACATACCATGGGTTTTTTATTGTACCAAATAATTTGTTCACCTAATGCAATATCCTGCCTCCAGCAGTGGCCAATAATTGATACTGGGAAGAGATAAACACTACACAACATGTAGAGCTGTATATAATGTCTAGGAAATATTTTTCTTATTCAGACTACTACCTTTTTTGTTCCCATTTGTGCATACCCAGGTGCAAATTAACTGATACTTCTTACCTGGTTTTGCCTAGAGCTTTGTCTGGCTGATGCATTTCCTCCATTATATTCTCTGCATTCTGAAAAGCAACAACACTTCCACAACCTGCAGTAATACATCAATATTTGCATAAAAGCACTTTAATTCCAGTAACACATAGCAAATGCAATTATTTTGGGGCATAAAAATGTTATTATAAAGAAGTACAGGGAGAATTATCAGGAAAACAAACAAGAGCAAGTTACATTTGATTAATTTTTGTGATTTATTGAAATGTGAATGCTTAACTTTGAATTCTTCTTACTTCTTTGGTAAGTTTATTAATTCAATGTACTATAAAGGCAAAGAACATCTTAAAAAGCCAGTTACAGCTCCTGTCTCAGGAGAACAGAAATAGAAGACAAATATTGACAGAAACTCTACAGTAGTACAGCATTTAAAAATATGAAAAACAAACTAAATCTCAAGCCTTTACAAAGGTGGAAAGTAACTCTGAATTTAATATTTTTTTATAGTTGCTAACTTTTGACAAATAGCCAGATTTCAAGTGATTACTGTACTTTTCCAGCTTCAGGTCTACATTTTACATTTTAAACACGTAAACTTTGGGTTAGACTACCTTTTTTGCTTTTCCTCTTATTTTGCTGGCTGTCAGACATACTGTCCTTAAATGTACTAATGCCCAGAAACCTGAAATGAAAACTGTTAATTGATTTCCAATTCATGTATACAAAGCATTATATTACATTTCATTATTTAAGATACAAAAGTAAGACAAAAACATTTTAAAAGTATTTGAAATTATTCAAAGTACTGTAATTTAGCATCTGATCCCTTTCCTGTGAATGCACAGAACCAATGAGTTCAGAAAGTTTTTAGAGCTAAAACCACAACATATGCTATGTCGAATTTGACTTGAAAGGGCTTTAATCTTAATTAGAAGATTGTGATGTACCTTTCCTATGACTAATCAGCAATAACTGTGGGAAAGGAGCTGGCTGTCACCCTCGTGGTCAGTACAGCTGTGTGTGGGTAATACTGACCCTGATACAGTCACCACTGTTCTTGGCTGTGGTGACTGTGCTGGGAGCTGCTTTATAATTCTAAATAAAATAAAATAAAACAGCAACTCTCTTCTCCAAGATAACACTCCAACTCTAACAATGCCATAACAGTGGCATAAACAACACAGAACGATCCCAAAGTGCAGACTCGTAAAGAAGAAGCATGAGAGGGTTAAGTCAAAGGATTGGGAGTTTTGAAATTCTAGAAAGCTAATTCTTAAAAGAAAATTAATCCCAGTTAATTGTTTCAATGGATTTGGGAGTCTTCCTGAAAAACATAGTGAACTTCAGTTTTTCAAGAGATGAGAATACAAATTAAAGACAGTGAAATTAGCTATAGAAGCCAGCAAAAAAGAGTAGCTATAGAAGCCAGCACTCTTGCTATCTCACGCTAAAGGCCAAATAATCCATTACAATGTCCAGCCCATTACATCTGCCTGTTAAGAGTCAGATGGCAAACTTCTATGAACTTCCCAGATTTTTTTGGATACACAAAAAAACCCTTCAAAATAAAAACCAAGAATGTTCTGTAAACAGGCAGAATCTTACAAATCTTACCTGGTTCTTCAGCAGCAAAAAGTGAACGAGGCACAGCAACCCAAAGCGAGGTCACAGAGCATTTTCAGCTCGCAGCTGCCTTCCTTTGCTGGCCAGCGAGGAATTCGACAGCAATTACACACACTTTGATTTTATTTTCGGCTGTTCCCCTGAGTGCGGAGCAGACAGGCGCCGTTCCCGAGGCAGGCTCCTCTGCAGGCACTGCAGCTACTCCAGGCTGTTGAGTTTACACGATGTCGCCCAGGTAACCCCCCTCACCCCGCGGGAATTTGGCTTGGAGGAGTTTAATTCAAAGAGCAGTGACCTATGAAAACAAACACAGCCGAGCTAAATGGCAGCACTTTAGGCTCTAATCACAAGTTCTCTCAGTACACAAACCAAACCCTATTTCCATCTTATGTTTACCTCCGTTTATGCTTTTAGTACCTGGTATGTTTCCATGCCATTTTTACTTCGCACTCGGTCCCCTCACGAGTGTTTGTAATCCCCTTTCTAGCCGCAGATTTTAAGGGTACATCCTCTTCTTTAAGTAACAGACTGTGCTAAGGGGCAAGACAGGATAAAAGAAGTATAGTGGGTTCAAGCTGAGTTAAATAGGTGTTTAAGAGAGCTGTTTTGCAGGATGCCAGAAGGATTTGTCGCCGTCCCCCGGGTGACACAAGAGACGGGGAAAACTTCGGATTAGGCGGGGACAGGGACACCAGACCTGGGGGACACCTCAACCCCCGGCTGGCTGACAAGGGCTGTGTTACTCCTACATCTGAGGGAGCCCTTCCCGACTCTCCCTGACGGAGCCAGAGAACGTGTGAGAGCAGCCCCCGCTTCAGCTTCGCGCCGGTGCGAAACGACTGCGCCCGCGGGCGGGTTGCAGCCAGCCGGGAAGGAGAGACGCGGGGC
>VXBB01025213.1:81707-144448 GCA_013399915.1 Illadopsis cleaveri
GGCTGTGCCGGAGCCCCATCGGGACGAGCCATCACGGACTGCGAGGGAGCCCAGGAGGGACGCAATGTGAGCGGAAACAGGGCTGGGAGAGGAAAAAAGACTGCGAGAGGAAGCCTAGGAACGACTGGCTGTGAGGGAGGTCCGGGCTTCGAGGAGGCGCCGCCCTCCACCACGTTCCCGGCAGCCTCCGCCGCTGTGGGGGCCCGGCGGCGGTGCAAGATGGCGGCGGACAGCGAAGTGAGTCTGTGTCCCGCTCCTCCCGCTCTCTCCCTGTTCCCCGAGTCTCCCGCTGTCTCCCCCTGCTCTCTCCGCTCACCGCCTCTCCCGCTCTCTCCCCGCAGCCCGAGTCGGAGGTGTT
Organism: Illadopsis cleaveri; assembly: GCA_013399915.1. Lineage (NCBI taxonomy): Eukaryota > Metazoa > Chordata > Aves > Passeriformes > Timaliidae > Illadopsis > Illadopsis cleaveri. The sequence goes on from VXBB01025213.1 coordinate 82,066, forward strand.
CGAGATCACGGACTTCACCACCGCCTCCGAGTGGGAGAGGTAGGTGCTGCCGCGCCCCTCACTGGGTGAGGCGGGGGCTCTGCCGAGCCCGGCCCGGCCGCTCCTGCCGGGCACGGCCGCGCCGCTCCCTCCGGCCGGGAGCTCCCGGAGCCGCTCCCGGAGCCTTTCCCGGCTGTTCCGCGTTAGGCTCAGGCCGCGGCCGAGGAGCGGGTTAAGAGGCTCTAGTCGAGCTGTTTCTGAACTTAGTGAAAGGTTCGGTTTAATGCTTGTTTGCAAGGGATTAGAATATACATTTAGAAGGCTTATGTGTTTTCTAAGTAGCTGTCTGATTGTTAAGACAGTCATCTCACAGCTGAAGCCTTTAAAAGTTAGTAGAACAATAGAACAATGTACGAAGAAATTTTAGGTGAAGAACGCTCTTGCATTGTGAATGTATCATTTTTAAAATGCTTTTTCCAATAGCGATAGCGCTTATGACAGGAGACGAGATTTCAAATGCCGTGCTTTAAATCTGAATTTAGCATACTTTTTGTCTTAAACGCTTATCTATCTGTGCACAATGAAACAGGAGTTAAATGTTATGTGCTGCAGTACCAGAAAAATAAAAAGGTGAGGTTCTTAAAACAGTCAAAAGATGCTCATAGCTAAAAGTAACTATCGTGTAAAATTTAAGCATAGGAAGACTGTTTTGTATACAAGGAAGCCGTTAGTCTGGCTTTACTGTGATACTCCTTGTGGTGTTTGTTTTTTGGGCTTTTCTAAGGAATTCCATTGTAGAACTACATCCTGCCTGCTTTTAGGTGGATGAATTAAAATACAAGTTTAGTGTTCAACAAACATTAATGCCGTTTTCCCTCCCTATTAGATTTATTTCAAAAATAGAAGAAGTATTGAATGACTGGAAACTTATTGGGATTTCTTCAGGCAAACCTCTAGATAAGGTCAGTTACTGCTTATGAATTTTCCTGTAGAATTTGAATTGCTAATTAGTAATACAATAATGCACACGTGTGTTTCAGCTATTGCTGTTTTCTTAGGTGTGGCAGATAATGACTTTATTGGGGAATTTCACTTGTAGAAGTGTCAATTTGACAAACAATTGCTGTAAATTCATTGGTGGGTCATCTGCCAAACAGGCTGTTTCCCTGATAAAGATAGTTCTTCATGTAGGGCTTTGTGTTTTGGGTTTTTTTCAATTCTCAGTTTGAATCTGGAAACATGCTGGAAGCTGCTCTAAATACTTAAGGAATCTTTTTGCCCTGCCTTGTGCTTTTGTCACACCTCATGAACTTATGGCTGAGGTTTGCACAGTGCTGCTTGTGACTCAGTGTGTTTCATAGATGGGAGAGATTTTTTTGGGAGTCTAATTAGAGCCTTTGTGATGCTTTCTCAGTCCTGTGAAATGCAGAGGAAATTGCTGAGCTCTTCTGCATAGTGATGCAGATAATCTCAGCTGGTTTGTATGGAGTGGCTGCTGAGTTTCCAGAGGAATCTTACTGCTTTTCATTCTAGTCAGGTACAGAGTATTTGGAATAAAAACTTATGTTATGTAATGAACTGCACCTTAGCTGTCCCTGTATTCCTACATGGCTTCTTTTCTAGACCAGAGCTCTCTTCTTAACAGCCTTTAAGATCAAAGGATTGTCCAGGTTGCTTTTAGTAGGAGCAGTGGTGCTGATTTTCTGATACATTCTCATGCTGTATTATTGTTAAATAATTAATTATCCTTACAGAAGTTTTGTGAGTTATAGATAAAAATAATAATTCATTGGTGAAAGTAAATATCAAGGTAATATTTGCCCAGAATGGTTTAGGTATAGATAAAATCCCAGGTGGGAAACTTCTGTCTCTGGGCAAAGTTGAGGGTGCATATCTTCAGATGTGCAGTTGCATATGGGAGGATGCAAATCTTTATTGCCATGTAGTTCAGAAGACTGCAAGATGATATGTGATTTTTGGAATGAACATTATTATTGGCAACATGGATTTTAGCAGCCAGCTACCTTTGTAATGAAGAGCTTTAAGAATTGCCCTTTGAAATGAAATCATGCTGGGCCATTAGGCAGTAGAAAAACATGAATAAACATTATTGATCACACAGGCAATATACTTCTAAAAACTAATGAACATTAACCTAAATTTATGAGATAATATCTTCTTTTTTTATATGCAGGGTATATTTACCACAGGAACATGGGAAGAGAAATCGGATGAAATTTCATTTGCAGACTTCAAATTCTCAGTTACCCATCATTATCTTGTACAAGAAGCCAGTGACAAAGATGGGAAAGAAGAGCTGGGAGAAGGTACCTGATAGTTCCCTTCCATAGTTGTAAGGATAATGATAAAAGACAGTGTCAGAGTGTGGAGTCCACAGTGTGCTGATTTGCCTCTGTGTGGGATTTTCTGAGATCTGATGAGTTTGAGCTGACATTTCTGCTTTTAGTTTGCTTTGTGTTCACACAGTGCTAAAACAGGGCTGGATTGATCTGATGATACATTGATTATGTATCAATTTTTGTCACAGATGCCCTTCCTCTGCCAATGCAGGACTTGCTGTGCATGAACAATGACTTTCCTCCTCGAGCCCACTGTCTGGTGAGATGGTATGTGTGCTGCCTCTCATCTACTGCAAATGAGCATAGCACTTGGAAAATCTGGCACAAACAGTTGTATATTTGTTTTTTCAATTAAAAGTTAAAGCTTAAGTAAAATGATTCTTTGTACTACACACAAGGAAGGAGTGCAAAAAAAGCCTGCCATATTGGGCCTATCTCTAATTTGTTTTTTTTCTCCCCTAAATGTTTGTCTTAATTTCATATATTAACTAAGCTTTTATATATGCAATATTTAGGTACATTCTTAATAAGGAAAGCTGCACCATCTTAAAAAACAGCAACTGTATTCCTAGTAATGCAAATCTTCAGCACATATAATAGCATTGCTCCTAGAGAGATTGGCTTTATGTATTCATAGTTTCAGTCATTATTAATATAAACTGGAAACCCTCAGGAGTGTTAGGCCTGGAAGTCCTCCCAGTCAAACACATTACAGTGTTGGAATGCTGTTAAGCTCAGGTAGTTTGTGATTCCAGGATCTGCAGCACTCCATGCCCACTCAGTTCTTGACCTCTCTAAAAATAAAGAGGTACTTTCACCAAATTAACAGATTCCACAATCTGTTGGTGACAATTAGGTTCTCCAGGTCACAATATTTTTTTTTTAAATCATGTTTCAGCTGGCTTGCCAGAGACTGGAAATGTGCTTTTTTCTCTTTCTCAAGGTACGGCTTACGTGAGTTTGTGGTTATTGCTCCGGCTGCAAACAACGATGCTGTTGTTAGTGAATCCAAGTGTAACCTCTTGCTGAGTTCCGTTTCCATTGCACTGGGCAACACTGGCTGGTAGGTGAAAGCATAAACCATTTTACATGTCCAGGTAAAACTCCAGCATACTGCATTTGTGAGGAAAAAGTATTAAAATGTTAACAAAATATATTAAAAGTTTTTTGTGTTTGCACTGTAGTATTGTTAGAGAAGGATTAAAAATAATTCCCGTGTATAAAGATTGAATAGATGTTTTGTTTATTTTCTTTATTATTTTAAAACCTTAAAGGCTTTTAAAAGCTGCCAGAAGTTGTTGGAATAATTGGTAATTGATCAAATATCATTTTTGCCAGATGATTTCTTCCCTGCGTGTAGTAACAGTAACTTCTTAATCTTCTCAAATATTATATAGACTGAAAATGAGGTAAGTGAAGTCATGGAGAGGGCTGTGATTATGGCATGGCAGTTTGTTTGGAATTCTGTTTAATAATGACATTAACAGTGTTTTTCTGTGATTCCTATGAGGTGTTTCAGAGTGTGTTTGTCTAAGAGAAAACATATTTTTGTCCTAGGGTCGCTTTATGATGCTTTTATCCCCAGTCTTCTGTTGTTTGTGCTGTATATTGATGAAAGGATGAAATTATGTTGAAATTATGCTGGAATATTCAGCTAGTTTTAGAACCCACAAGACAGCAGGACACTTAAATATTCTGAAACCTTGTTGTTTTGCAGTCAGGTGCCACTGTTTGTGCAAATCCACCAGAGGTGGCGCCGGATGTACGTGGGGGAGTGCCAGGGCCCGGGCGTGCGCACGGACTTCGAGATGGTTCATCTGCGCAAGGTGCCCAGCCAGTACACACACCTGTCAGGGCTGCTGGACATCTTCAAAACCAAGATTGTAAGTGTAAAGCTGGTGTTACAGATCATTTATCTTCAAGCCAGATCAATGCTGACAGGATTTACTCTTTACATTGAATTTGTTCTCTGATATTTTGAAGGGCTGCCCTTTAACACCCCTGCCTCCAGTTAACATAGCTATTCGGCTGACCTTTGTGCTCCAGGACTGGCAGCAGTACTTCTGGCCACAGCAGCCACCAGGTAGGAGACTTGTGTGCTCAGAATAACTTGTTCTCAGACAACCAGTCAATGCCAAAGAAAATATTTGTGTATCTTGCCAGAAGAATTCAAGCATTTTCTGTTTTGCTAGGAAAGGCTTCAGTCCAATCCCACTCTGTATAATGGGCTAGTCAGCTTAAAGCTGCTCTCAGGCTATAGCTCATGGCTGGGACAGGGGTTTTGGAAACGTGGGTTAGTCAGCATTTAGAAGTACGATGATGTTTCTAAAATGGTGATATCTATGTGGAATGAAAAAGGTGACTGAATCTGTGAAGAATTCTGCCCTGAATTTCTTAGGGAAATGTTTAGATTCAGATTCTAGTAGTTGCTAGTACTCTGTGGGAGTTTTTGTCAATTCTTTCCATGAAGTACCTTATTTTGATACTTCACTGTTTAAGTATTAACAGTGGGAAAAGCAGAAAATTTTATGTGGACCTCACTTGAGGTAAAGGTTTGGATTTATGTTATTGTTGACCCAGCACTAAATGTAATGCAGTCTTGTCTAAACAAGTCTTTTGTTGTAGTAGCCTTGCCTGAAGGGGAGAAATAATAGATAGTCTTAAATTTAAGGTATATTGAGCAGACTTGATAAGTTTATGCCACAGTGATGCTGTTTAGGAAAAACAGAGGTAGTAACTCCTTTGGTACTCTCAAAATGATCTCTCATATTGTTGATTGATGGTGGCGCTATCTTCCTTGAATATCAAGGATTTGTATTTCTATATAGGTAGTAGCAGAAAATAGATGATAAACTTCTTGAAAGTAAACAAACCCATAGGAAAAAGGAAGATATTAGTTCCTTCTTAACATCTATTTTCTTAGAGATGTGATGTTTTAGGTACAAAGTGGTGGAACAGTTCAAATGTCCAAGTTCTTTTCTTGACTTGGTAGCAGTTTTATATAACAAGCTTGAGGTATTTAGGGTACATATGGAGAGACAGAACTCACGTGGCCTTGATTATCTAATTGTTTGGCTTTCCTTTGTTTGAAAGAAGTACACTAATCAAAATTCTGCATTTTGTAGAAGTGTGCAGTGAGGTTGATTCTGTGCTCTGTAGCTAAGGAATGTATGTTGAACATATGATAAAAGAGAGTCCTGCTTATTAGAGAGAAAAAATCAATGCTGTTTTAAATGACAGTTCCTCTTTGGTTAACCAAGTTTACCTAAAGAACTTGGGAAATGAATTCCACAGACTTTATCTATTTATTGTTTCTGCAGACACAAAATCTATTTTCTGTAGTCTCTCTGTCTTGCTGTAGTTGTTCACTAAGTTAGGGTCTCAGGTTTCTCATGGATGAGTTGTATCACTGATCATATTTCTTGATTGGAGCAGTTTGAATAACTTTCACTCCCTTAGCAGTAGTATTGTGGTTAAGGGAGCCAAAAGTGTGTTGCAGAAACTGGAGATGGACAGCATGAGTTTTACTGCTATTACTACGTGTAGTCATGGTTTTATGTTCACTGGGAAGAACTAGACCTGTATCTTACATACCATCACTCAATTAGCTCTTCTCAAATAAAACCAAAGAATTTAAATATCTTTTATCTTCCCTGCAGAAGAAATTATGTAATTAAGTTATCCAGAAACTATCTGTGCTAATACCTCACTTGTTTTGTTTGTAAACAGTTTGCCAGATGCAGTTAAAATTGCAGCTCAGATGCTGTAACAGCATGATGGCATTACCATACATTAGTATTATTACCCACTTTAATTTTTGTTCAGTGACAGCTGTCTGGTTTTGATTTATGTATTTGAAGGCTATAACATGGGAAGTGCCTGAGGGTGCTAGGGAGGCATCTCTAAGTATCTGGGACTTCAGGGAATCCCCAAGATCATTTGATTAAGACCTCTTTTTATAAAACTGTCAACTTTTAAAAGTAGTTGTTTTTTAACTCTGCAGAGTTGCTCTTCCAGAGTCTTCTTTTTCTGCTTGAAACTGATTTCCTGCCCAAGTATTTTTATGGCACTTTTGTGTCTGTTCCTGTGCCAGCATTGAATCTTTAGGGCTGTCTTTATAGCTATCATCATGGCCTGCATGAAGGGAGTAACCCTCCCTCAAAACGAAGTACAAGAATTTTATCTGTCCCTTTGAATGTCCTGTTTCATGGTTACTTCCCAGTTCCTGTTGGAAGCAATTACTTTGATTCTGTTAGGATTGTGTTCTCCTAGCTCAGTCACCTTAACTGCTCAACTCTTCCCTGGTCATCCTGCAAGTCACAGTCTTTGCAGTGAAATGAAGGTGATATGCTGCTTCAAATGTTCCACAAATTCTTTATGGAAATTGTGTTGATTTTTCTTCCAGATATAGATGCCCTAGTTGGGGGAGAAGTTGGAGGCCTGGAATTTGGGAAGTTACCATTTGGTGCCTGTGAAGATCCTATTAGGTAAGAGAAGAGTTCAGAAAACTGTTTTTTAACTTCCTTAATGGAGGACTTAAAGGTGTGTTATTTCAAATCTTAGCTGTGCCTACCTACCACTTAGCATGTCCAACAGACACTTAATTATTCAATTACATCAGAAACATCTGTGAAGGGTAATGGTTTGATAGCAAATAAGACCATTTTGAAAATTATCTGATGATACTCAGAGTTCAAGCTTGTAAAGCTTTTACTGTAAACTTCTGCAGTACCTCATTTATCTCTGAAATTATTATATTGAAATATACCTCAAGATAAACCTTAAAAATGATGTGCTTTCGTTCAAGGCTTGAACTTGCTCTCATGTATGCAGTGAGGAAACTTACTGGAGAGCAAAGTACTTAGAGGGAGTCAAATATGAACTATCACAAATACCTTTCAAAACATGAACTGTTGATGGAGGGAGCACTTTCTGCTGTCACTGAAAGACTGAAATCTTGTTTTGTTTCAGTGAGCTGCATTTAGCTACAACGTGGCCTCACCTGGCAGAAGGGATAATTGTCGACAACGATGTTTATTCGTAAGTGTCTTGTCTGAGTTGCACATAAGTGTGCTTTTTTTTGTTCACTGCTGCATTTTAGTGTCTTCTTCAACACTGTGTGGCTTTGCATGTGAAAAAGAACCCATTTTGAGCAATGCTAATGTCAACTGATGGAACATTTAATTTGGGAAAACACCTTTTGAAATGCATTTCTGTGAGAAAATATTATTGTGTTGTAATCTCAACAGAACACAAACCCCTGGTTTTGAATTCTCATGTTAGACTTGAAAATTTTGTGTATCATGTATTTCCTGGAAAAGGTGATAGTGGAGCATGGAAGGTAAAAAGAATTCACTGCTTGATATCCCTCTCCCAAAAACTGTCATCCAGGTTTTCTGCTAAAGAGGAGGAAGTGTTTGTTGTTCATGTCATGCACATACATGAGAACAGGGACTCTTGCTTGCATTTCAGTGTTTGTCATGTTCTCCTATGTAATGTGGTGACCTCACTGGTTATGACATGACATGTATTGAGAATTTGATACTCATCTTTCCAATACTTATAGTGGCATTTGGTTTTCTTCTTCTTCTTTTTTTTTTTTTTTTTTTTTTTTTTTCTGGTTTCGTTCTTAAATTTTTTCCCCCAAGTGACCTGGATCCGCTTCAAGCACCCCAGTGGTCTGTGAGAGTTAGGAAAGCAGATAACCCTCAGTGTCTGTTGGGTAAGACATCAGAATTTCCTCTCTTCTCTTGCAGCTTTTAAACTAAAACTTCCAAGTTATGAAGTTAGGGTTGAACTGTTGGTTACCTGATGGCCTCTGCTCACTGCCCTTATTTTTTTGAGTGAACAGTATTTTGGGCTTCTTTTTCAAGAACAAAAGCTTTGCAAATGCATAACTTCCTGTTGTAGTTTATTCTGTGTCTGTGTATGGTGAAATTCATTGTTATTCTTATTTCACCAGTTTCCAGAGAATAAGAATTTTCTCTGTGTTCTATGAAAATTCAGATTTCCTAGAATCTTCCCATTTTATCAAGTGTGTGTTGCATGTATCCATCTCCTTGTTCAACCAACCTGTCTGACAGGGAGGATAAATACTTCTGGAGAGCTGTACTCCTCTGTCTGTCCTTGCCTTTGAGCTTGTGGGGAAAAGGGCTTCAAAACTTCCCAAGTTTTGTCTTGCTTTGGGTGAATTAAACTGCAGACAGAGCTGTGCTCTGGAGAGGTGGCCAAGAGCTGCCTGGGTGTGCATTTACCTAAGCTTTAATTATGTGGTTTAAGATATTTGTGCTTCAGAACTAATTATCAGATGTTCTTTCAGAAGAAAAGATAAAAATCACTGTCCTTGGGGCATAATTTGCAGTGTTGGCTCGTTGTTCAGTGATATTTTTTGGCTGAGTTCAGGAGCTTTGTTCCTCTTACAGGTGATTTCCTTACTGAATTCTTCAAGCTTTGCCGTCGGAAGGAGTCAACGGATGAGATACTTGGAAGGTCTGCATTTGATGAGGAAGGAAAAGGTAAAACGAAAATCCAGTTGATTTGTGTCATTTGTATTTAATTGTTTTGTGTTAGTTTACCCTCCCTGTACCCTTACCTTGACTGGTATTTTTGACTCTTACACATTCTCTGTAATACTCCAGGGAATTTTCTGGCCAGGGCTTCATGGGGAAATTTCTCATGAATTCTAAACAAGTTCAGCTCCCAGAGTCCCAGAGGGACAATTGCCTCTGTTATGGTTGTGGCTGTTTTGTTTTACAGGAATGTAAAAGCTTAAAATTTGACTAGAATGTACAAGAGTTGGTTATAGGACACATCAAATTTCTTCTGCTGCTTGTATTTGCTAAGAACAGTGAATATCAGGCATAGAACCTGCCAGCAGAGGTGTAGCTCTGGTTCACTAGGGGTTAAATATCAACACGAGGTAAACAGGCTGATAAAGACAGGTGAACTTTAGAAGAGACATGTTCTAGTGTTGGGGAGTTTTTATTTTGTTCTAATGGCTTTTATTTTATTTGCTAGAGGTGGCTGATATCAGCCACGCGCTGTCGAAGCTCACGGAGCCAGCCCCGGTCCCAATCCCCAAACTGTCAGTCACAAACATGGTTCACAGTGCCAAGAAAAAGATCCGCAAGCACAGAGGTGTGGACGAGTCTCCTCTGAACAATGATGTGCTGAACACCATTCTGCTGGTGAGTGAGCTGCCCCTGCACATGGACTTCATACACTGATGCATTTGGTTTAGAGCCTGTGGCAGATTTAAAGATATCTGATGTCAGTTCCAGTATTTGAGTTACATTTATCAACTTCTTGGAGCAGCCCAAGTTGTTACAAGCCTGTGTAAGTGGGCTAAAACTGATCTCTGAACTCTGCTAACAGTTTTAATTATAGGGATTGCTGGTATGAAGCCAGCAATAGCTTTGTGAAGAAAGTGGGAAAGGCAGGAAAACCATACTGATGGAAGGTTAATTTCTTTTTCTTCAAGTTCTTATTTCCTGATGCTGCTGACAAACTTGCAGAGGTGTTTGAATGCAGAGCCAGCACTTCAGCAGGAAACAATCCTCCTCCAGAGAATGAAGATTATGTAAGTTTTGTTGAGTGACACAAGGGAGAACACAATTTTGAGTGTGTGTTTTTACAGACTTTGCTGTGCTTGCCCTACATCTTGTAATACTTAGCTTTTGGAAAGAGGAATTTACCTTTGTGGAATCTCTAGGTAGAAACAGTGATGATTTCTGTTTCCTTCTAATTCCTTTTTTCTTCCAAAGACTGTAGTTATTGGTATCCTCTAAGGTTAAAATGTTGCTTAGCTACTTATACTGACAAACAGGAGAGAGATCACATGGTTTTGGAAAACAATGCCATTGTTTCTGTATTTCTTTCTTTTATTTCTTCTCTAGAATCTCTTCAGTCAGTTTAAGTCTGCTCCCTCTGACAGTCTGACATACAAATTAGCTTTATGTCTTTGTATGATAAACTTCTACCACGGAGGGGTCAAAGGAGTGGCACATCTTTGGCAAGAGTTTGTGCTGGAAATGCGTTACAGATGGGAGAACAACTACCTTATTCCAGGGTAAGAGTTGTCGTCGTTGCTCCTTGGTCATAGAAAATGATCATTGTTCCAGGAACTGAGTGGGCTCACTGTGACTTTGGAACATACAGTTTTGGGGTTTTTTTAAATTTCAAATGCTGTCTCTGTTTTTATTACCCTACCTCCTTAATGAAAGAAAGGGCAAGGAGTAGGGAAAAGCATCTGTGCCCTCCTTTGAAAATTTTAAGATGCCTGGGGAACCTCAGTTTAGACATTCACTCCACTCTGAATGAGGATGGGGAAAAAAACTTCCTGTGGTGTAGTTTCACTTCTCTTCTAAGGGAGCTGTTCCAAGGTCCTGCTGGTGCAATGGTCTTTTCAGGTATTTTGGTTGGGGTTTGAGTTTTTTGGTGAATGTGATGGACTGGCCATTTAATCACTAGTTTGTACTTTGAAATGGTTACACTAGCAGATAAAATAGAAGCTGAAATGCATAGCAAGGGCTCCACTGTATCATTGCTGTTTTAAAAGTACAGTCAAAGATGGTTAATTCCTATTTGAAAGCAGTTACCTTTTCAACTTCCAGTTGGAAAACTGACCAGGAAATGCAGGGTGTTTCACACTAGTGTGAGTGATCTCTGACCTCCTGAAATGACCTTGGGGAATGCACACAATTTAAATTCTGGGCTTGTCTACTGAGACATCAGAAAAGCTGTGTAGTTGAAATGGTGGGGGTGGGTTCAGTGTGGGTATTTGTCCCTGTTTTAGAGTTCATGTGATTTAAGACCACTTGTGTGTGAAAGATTCAGCTTTATAATTGATAATGGTTGCACTTCTGCCTTTTATCAGGTTAGCTAATGGCTCTCCAGATCTGAGATGTTGTTTACTGCATCAGAAACTTCAGGTAAATATTCCAAATTTAAGAATGATTTTTCTCCTAAGGCAATTGTCAAAATTATAGCAATTATTAGCTAAATATGTTGTTTTTGTAGATTTAGTTGTGCCTGTCGTTTTGGGGTGTGGAATTCATTTCTTGAGCAAAATTTTGTTACAGCAACAAGTTCAGTGGAGTTGTTGTCTTTTAGAATTGTAAGACCTTTTCAGTGGCTCTAGAAGTTTTTCTGTATGATTGTCTTCATAGGGGAAATAATTACTGAACAATTTTTTGTTGTTCTTTTAACTTGTTAAATTAGATGCTAAATTGTTGCATTGAAAGGAAGAAAGCAAGAGATGAGGGGAAAAGGGGGAGCATGTCTGATCGTTCACCTGGTGGTGCTTCTGGTGATGGTGCCAAAGGAGGAGACCACTCTGGAGACAACCCTGACAAGGAAAAAGAATTTGGCAAGTCTTGGGAATCGTGGAGTGACAGTGAAGAGGAATTTTTTGAATGTCTCAGTGACACAGAAGATCTTAAAGGAAATGGACAGGAAAATGGCAAGAAAGGAGCAAAAGAGCCTGTAAACTTAAAGCCAGAAGGTCGTTTGCATCCACATGGAAAACTGATGCTGCTGCATCCAGGGGAGCCTCTCTACGTTCCAATCACACAGGTGAGGGGGCAGGGGCTGAGCCACAGGTGCAGTACAATACACAGAACGTGGCTCATACCTGGGGTTGTGAAACTGTGAGTAGTTTGCAGGTTACAGTCTTGTTTCTTGTTAAAATTGCTGAGTGTTTTTGACCTAGGACCTTGTTTTTAATCTTTAAAACTTAATGGCTGTTAATCTCACACAGTCTTTGTTTTATTTGAGGATGAGTGTCCGTATCAAATTTCACTCCAAACAATAATTTTAAACGAGAATTAAACTTCTTTGCTTACCTTGAATTTGGGGTTCTTTTTATTTTCCAGTTCTTGAGGCATCATCCATCCCCTCCTTACTTTCATTTGTATAAAATAGGAGCTGCTGTGGTCCTTGCACCACGGAGATTTCTGCCTGACTTTGCACATTACTGGATCAGTTTTGCTGCTGTATGTGGTTTTTTTGATAATTTCTCAGCTCATCTAAAAGGCCATAGTCATTAGGTTTGGTGCCATTCCCTAAAGCAAGTTTATCATCAAACAACTAGGAATGTTACTTGACATCAACAGGCTTTCCTGCAGTGACAGGGATGAAATAAGAAGTGGTGCTGTCACAGAAAGTAGTTTGAAATCAGCCATGCATGAAGAATACAGTAGTTTTCATTCTCCTGAGAGAAATTATTTCTAATTAATGGTGCTTTGCTTGGGTAAAACATGTGAGCAGGGAGTAGTCAGGCAAAATGTACTCAATTAATTATGTGCTGACAGTATCAACAGCAAAAATTCTGCTTTGCTTTGGATAGATTTTCATCCATCTCAGCAAAATTGTTCCAGTCAAATACTTCCTGGATTTCATTTCGATTTTTGCATTTCAGCAATATATCCTTACATTGTTACCTCATTCCCAGGTTATTTTCTGTTTAGTTTCTTTGTTAGTGTCCTCTTCAGCTGCACAACTTGAGGCTGAAATGTTTAAGCAGTAGAAAGCTGTGATAGTTTCCTTTGAGTACAAACAGAGCAGAATGAACCTGTGGTGGGAGGGAGCTCTTGCTGTTTCTCCTGCCTGTGTCCGGGCTGGGCTCAGGGGCAGTTTGTGAGGCTGTGTGTGTGTGTGTTTCCCGGCAGGAGCCGGCGCCCATGACCGAGGAGCTGCTGGAGGAGCAGTCGGAGGTGCTGGCCGGGCTGGGCTCAGGGGCAGTTTGTGAGGCTGTGTGTGTGTGTGTTTTCCGGCAGGAGCCGGCGCCCATGACCGAGGAGCTGCTGGAGGAGCAGTCGGAGGTGCTGGCCGGGCTGGGCTCAGGGGCAGTTTGTGAGGCTGTGTGTGTGTTTCCCGGCAGGAGCCGGCGCCCATGACCGAGGACCTGCTGGAGGAGCAGTCGGAGGTGCTGGCCAAGCTGGGCACGTCGGCAGAGGGCGCTCACCTGCGGGCGCGCATGCAGAGCGCCTGCCTGCTCTCCGACATGGAGTCCTTCAAGGTAGTGTGCTGGACACTTCTGTGCAATTACATCGCTTCTTCTTAATTAAACTGCCCCTCTTCCTTCTGTTGGACACTTCTGAAGGTTCCTGAGTTGTTTTTCTCCATAAAACAATCTCCAGTTAGTTTCAGGTTGAAAATGAAAACATATTGGGAAAACCTTTAGCACATTTCAGACTCTGTAAGGATGTGGTCTGTTATGCTGTAACATCCCAGTAAATTTACACAATGTCTGTTGGAAGGGAAAAGACACATCAAACATACAATTGATCAATTGTGAATTAAAACAGCCATTCATCACATTGGGACTGGACTAGCTGTGGGTTTGGGTTTCCTTTCTTGTCTGAGCTCTGCAGAGGGAGCTAAGAGCACATCCACTGCTGTCATCATAGGAGCTCAACACTAAAAAGATTGGAGATTCTGTAATGAAATAGCCATATATAACTTTTTCAACACTAAAAAGATTGGAGATTCTGTAATGAAATAGCTATATATATTTTTTTTAAATTATTGCAGTGTTAATGGTAAAAGGATATCACGTGCTGTACAGTTATTTATAATATAACAGTAATCAGTTTATTAACAGTGAGTCATGGCATATTAGATATACGTACAAGTTTTATTTATATGGTACAAGTAATCTAAAACCTCAGAGTTAAAATAGAGAACTATAACTGGAAGCACAAGTACATTCTTCATAAGTACATCAAATAGGAAACTGAGATTTCTTTTCTGTTCTGGACCTATAGATGTAGTTAATTGTGGTGATATTGCATCTATGAAAAATGAAGTTATTTTTGTTTGGGGAAGATAGTTTTTTAAAGTTCCTTTTTAAAAGAGGAAGAAACGGTGAATTTTGTCACTGGAGTGTTAAAAGATAGAAAGTCAGTGCTGAAAGCATACTTAGGCAGCCCACTGATTCCTTTAGTCTTTAATGGGATAAGCTTAGTGAAAATTCCTATTTCTTGCATGTGGCAGGTGCCAGGTAGAAGAATCTTAACAGTATAATTTTGAGCTTGCCTGAAGTAACTGATGAATGTAATGAATGTACATATAGATGAGAAGGTGATTTCTTTTGTTGTTGCTGCTGACGTGGGTTTTACCTGTTGCCATTGTCATGGTTCATGCTTTATTCCCTCTGTCCTACTGTACAGTTTGTTGGCTGTGGGCAGATGAATTTCCTGAGTTTTGTCTCTTATTCTGATCTCTACCCACTAAACCATATTGCCCTCCTACCCAGGCTGTCATGCTTTTACAGGATTTTTCAGGAGCACGTTTTCTGCCCTCTCCTCCCTGCAGGCAGCTAACCCTGGCTGTTGTCTGGAGGATTTTGTGAGGTGGTACTCGCCTCGGGACTACATCGAGGAGGAGGTGGTCGATGAGAAGGGGAATAAAGTCATCAGGGGCGAGCTGAGCGCGCGGATGAAGATTCCCAGCAACATGTGGGTGGAGGCCTGGGAGACAGCAAAGCCAGTGCCAGCACGGAGGCAGAAGAGGCTTTTTGATGACACCAGGGAGGCTGAGAAGGTGAAAGCCCTGGGGCTGGTGCCAGTCTGGGCTCTGATGCTCCCTGCAGCCCTTCATTCCTCCCCTGACAGCTCCTTGCACTGCATCCTTGGAGCTACTGAACTATTTCCTGCATGGCTTAGGGTTGATTGGAAATTCCTGCTGCTGTACAGGAGGGTGATTGAAGTACCTAAAAGTACCCAGTGTTACTTAGGTATTTCTTTGAATTATTGGTAAATAAATCAGATTTTTACCTGCATATGTGTTAGGAACATTTTAGTTTGCTAATACAGTTATTTTTAGTTTCATTCTAACCTGTTGGGAGGATTAATGTAAAACTGCCTCTCAAGTCCTGTCTTACCAGTGGTGTTTCATTCTTGTGAATTCTTCTTTCCTAGGTAACCTTATCTTTGGGAAGCAGTTTTGATCACTAAAGTATTAAATTTTCTAATGTTGCAGGTGCTTCATTACCTTGCAGTTCAGAAACCAGCTGACCTGGCAAGGCATCTCCTGCCTTGCATCATCCATGCAGCTGTACTCAAGGTAAAGGAGGAAGGTAAATAATGTTTAATAAATTATTGAGATATTTAAGGGGGAACAGTGATGCAGTCAGTAATTACAACTTTGTTTCTTCCCTTATAATAGAAGCAGTAGAAGATATCTCTTCAGTTAAGAAGATTATTAAGCAGATAATATCCCATTCCAGCAAAGTGCTACGTTTTCCCAATCCAGAGGACAAGAAGTTGGAAGTAAGGCTTTTGTAGTGGCTGGGGCTGAAAACCTGATGGACTTTTGCACTGCTCATGGCAATGTTAAAAGAACATCTTTTTAATTTTCTCTTTTATTAAACTCTTGCAGGAAATCATCGCTCAGATAATGAGTGTGGAAGCCATCATTGCCAGGGCAAGGTCTCTCAAAGCAAAATTTGGGGTAGAGAAATGTGAAAATGAAGAGGAGAAAGAAGATCTACAAAGGTGACTGTTTTTTTTTGAATTCTTATTTTTCACTTGGTTGTTTTGTTTTTCCTCTGATGCCTTTGTTTGTACTTTCAAAACTTAGGACAATGGTGACAATAAAGAAATACTTAGGAATCATATTTGGGTATCCCTGTCACTAGACTGTCTAGAGATGGTGTGTGTGGGTACCCTCAGTGCTCCTCCAATTAAGCATCTCTTTGGAGACATTTGATCCAGGTTTTTTTAATAGAATTTGGTTTCATCTTCACAGTGCTGGGGACTAAATTTTTTTGTGTGTGTGTATGTAAAAGATATATTTGATGAACTCTGTTATCAAAGCAGTAAAATTAGGACGAGAAATTCAGCATTTTTTATAAATATTGTGGAATGAAATAGCCCCTTCCACAGTTTTCTTATTCTTGTGTCCTTGCTGATGTGAAACATCACTGAGCAGCTCTGAATGGAAAGTGACAAGGAATGTTCCCTTGCATCACTACCTGCTGTCAGATTATTTACTTGCTGCTCAACATGACTAATATGTTACAAGACCCAAGTTAAGTTCTTGCTGCTGTGCTGGGAGGGAGAGAAGACATTTGTGCAGTACGTGTTGGGAGTTCAGAGATGTGGTGTCTGACCAAAGGAATGTCTGTGTGCTAAAGAAAAGTGTCACATTGTGAATATTTCTGCATGGCCAGCACCACAGAGGCTTTCCTGATGTTTTTATACAACTGCTTCAGGAGCCTGGGTTTCATTCTTAGGTAACCGAGAGGAGAAATTTTTCTTTAAACTTTTAGAATGGAGAACCAAGAGAATCTGCCAGTCCTCACCCTGAGCAAATGATGCGTGGTGAGGGCCTTGGCACAGGAAACAGCTCGTTCAGATCTGGCCAAGGATTAACCATTCCTTTTTCCTTTTCAATCATTTGTTCCATCAGGTTTGTAAACAGTCTCCTGGAGCAGCCAGAAGTGTCAGTCGTTGGAGCAGGAAGAGGCCCTGCAGGCAGCATCATTCACAAGCTGTTTGTGAATGCTCAGAGGGTAAGAGAGAGCTGTGGCTGGTGCTGCAGACACTTCTGATTTAATCAGAATGAGGCAATGAGTTACCATATGGTGCCAGTGGATATTGTCTGCATGTATTGTCATAAATGTGCCTTAGGTGTTTTCTGTGATGTTCAACATGATTTTGGCAGTAGCAGAACCTTGCAAGACCAAAGAAGAGTGAGTGAGCTGGGATGTAAACAGTTGAAGCCAGCTGGGTAGATAGAGGTGTCAGTAATGCCTTATGTACTGCAAATGGTAACATCAGTAATGCTTTTGAGGCAAGACAGATTTCTGCCTTATCACAGCAAGGTCAGGTGTTGATTGTTTCACAGAGGAATGCAGAGAAACAGGTCATATTATATATTTTACAAGGAGTAACTTCTTAAACTGAGGCTTATGCTTGGAATACTTGAGATTTCTTCTGTGGAAACCAGCATGCTTAGGAAGTTTCAGTTTTCAGTTTCTGCATTCAGTTTACCTATTGCCAGTGTTGCATCTATTTTCTGGAGATCCTTCCCTTGCTGATATTGATATACATGTTGCCTTTTCATCTTAAGCAGTCTTTAGAATAATTAGCCTGAAAGTATTGATTTCCAAACCTCATGGACTGCAGTCAGCCTTCAGTTTCTATCAGAATTACACCTGTTCATAGCATCAGATTTTCTAATTCAAACTTTACTGCAGTGGTAATAACAAGGTAGCAGCCCAAAATCCCATTTGGAAATAATTGCTGGAAAAATGTTGTGATTGGGTGTTAAACACTTTAAAGGGATCAATGCTTTTGTAATATTTTGTATTTTGCAACAGAGCACTAAAAGGACCATTCTGAAAACAGAGCATGGTTATTCTGAGCAATGAAAATCAGGACACTTCTTTTATTCTTCCAGTCTCTAGGGAAAATGTGTTTGCAAATCAGCCAGCCACCCTTGCAGACTCCCCTGTAAAGCCCAAGACTGTGCCCTGTAAGTGATGCACACAGATGCACTTGCCTCTCTGAGAGGCAGTGTGTTTTCAAACCTGAGTAAGTTTCTACCCTTAGGATGTGTGCAAATTTCTAAGGTTTTGTTTTGAAACATCACTAACTAAAGCAGGGTTACAGGTATTTCCCACTGGTAGCTGGTCAGTGTTAATTAAGGTTTCTTAGTGGGATAGGAACTAACTTGCTACAAACCCTACTTTGTTTAACCTGCCAGGAGTTATTTCAGTAGAGACCTGTTTGGCAAATAGGAGTGAAATGAGTTCCTTGTTCCTTACCTTTTGAACGTGGACTCTTCTCTGAGCTGTGTATAATGTGTTCTGTTCTTGAGTTTTCTCAGGAAAATTCTGATAGCCACTGCATGTTCTTGGAGTGCATGATGTCTCTAAAACCTACAGTCTCCTCCTAACCTCTTGTAAGTCACCTCTGACTTGCCTTTGTTTCTGTCTTTCATCACTGGCTCTTTTCTCATCCCTTTCCAAGCTGACTGAATCTTCTGATGAGGTAACCGACTTTGTCCCTCCTTTCCCTCTCATCTTCTCTGCATAGAGCTGAACCTTCTGGCAGATACAGTGCAGCAGCCAGATTTAGTTTGTACTGGTGTTCACATGTTGAGCATAAAAGTAACACTGTGTTTCCAGAATGGTTTTTCTGCATTCACACTTTATTTTTAGAGCCTAATAATGCATAGTGAAAAGAGAGAGAAATGTTTAATCAAAAAAAAAAACAAAAACCCCACCTAAAAAAACCCTCTCAAAATGAAAAAATCCAAACAAACAAGAAACATTTCTTCAAGTGAGTATTGATGTTTTCTGATGCTGAAATACGTGGCCATGCCTTTATATTCATTGTTGCCACCACTGTTTGTTTGTTGATGTTTTGGGGGGGAGGTGCTGATGAACTATTAGTTGGATGCTGCCTTCCCAACACTACTGCTTCCTGAAGCTATGGAACTTTTTGGACACAGATATTTGGGAAAGAAGCAGGGTAACTGTATGAAGTGTAGCACAGGGAAGATCCTCTCTGTTGGTTTCCTCAAGCTATTTTTGTGGGAACACGTGGCACTTGTTCCTGGTGAGTTCTGTGGCCCAGCCTGCAGAGCCAAGCAGGGCTGGATCCCCTCCACAGGGAGGGCTGGGAGCAGAGGGGCAGCAGCAAGGGGACCACAGGGGGCAGGCAGTGGCTTGTGCCACACCTCAGTGCTGGTGCCAGTGTGGAGCTGTGCATGCCTGAGTTAGGAAGGACCCTGTTAGGGTATTGGTGGGGGTGTGTGTATCCACAGGTATGTGTAATTAGGGGGTGTTTATTGGGCGTGCCAGCCCTTCCAGTGTCCAGGCGAGACGGATGCTGCTGCCTGGCTCTGAGGCAATGAGCAGCTGCTGGGATTGTGCAGAGTCTCACTGGCTCTTGCATTTCAGCAAGGCTCTCTGGCCAGGAAAAGCCCATCCTGCAGTAGTGTTGGAGTCTGAAAGGCAGGTCCCTGTCAGGACTGCAGTAGTGGCACTGAGGATTTTGAAGTGGAGGCTGCCGTGGCCTCCTGTTACTGCAGGGAGCTGAGGAGAGCACCCTGTCTGAGAAGGGGCCATTTCCTCCAGTCACAAGCCTTGCTTCACACTGCCAGACATCACGAACTTCAGCTAGGCAGAGCTTCACCATCCACACGAGGGTTCTTCCATCTGGTTAGTTCGCTTGATTTCCTAGCATCCCATTAGTGCTTTGCTCCGTGTACGCATAAAGCCTCTTGATGCGTTCCCCATTTCTAATCTTCCTCTGAGAAGAGTTTCCTGAGTGGCAGCGTGAGGCAGCAGCCTGCCCTGTCACTGTCGCTGTGCTCTGTTGCAGGTCCCCGCCGTGCCGCCGCTGGAGGAGGAGCTGCGGCGCTCGGGCTGGCAGGAGGAGCGCAGGCAGGGGGTGCAGTCCGAGTTCCCCCCGCCCACGGGCCGGGAGGTGATCCTGCGCACCTCCGTGCCCCGGCCCGCGCCCTACTCCAAGGCGCTGCCGCAGCGCATGTACAGCGTGCTGACCCGCGAGGATTTCCGGCTGGCCGGGGCCTTCTCGGCGGACACCACCTTCTTCTGACACCGCGGCTCGATGTGCGGGCAGGGAGCGCTGCAGACGGAGCGCTGCTTTCCCTGTCCCCGGATTGGCCGCCGAGAGAGGTGGCTGGAGCAGCTCATCTCCGAGGTTTGGAATGCCTTCAGGAGTGGTTTCAAACTCTATGTACAAAGGGAGCATATTTTCCTTTCCTTGCATTAGCTTAATTACGGACCTGAAGGGGCTGTGTGCAAATATTCATGTTGACATTCATGCAGAATGTGCTGCTTTACACTTCAGGATCAGACTTTATCAAGTGACATTAGTCTACTTAAATCGATATATATAAACATTAAGTAATTTATATTTATTACTAATCATAATCACAGAGCCCAGTATTTTTTGGTTAATCACTGTTTCAAGTGCTTCTGAAATATCCTTATTTTTATTTAAAGTGTACAGTTCATTCTCTAGTTTGTGCTAAACTCTCCTGGTTGTCCAGATCTCGTCACTTCTCCCACACAGAACCAAGTGGACAGTGAGTCTGACTGAGAGCCTGCAGTGGAGCACTGAGGGGTTGGGATACTTTATATCCTTCCCTGTGTGCAGGGGCCAAAGCTGGATGGGAATGACACCCCAGAGGTGTTTCACTGTGAGCAAGTCCCTGGTGTTCACCGAGGCTGATTGCCTGCAGTCCCTGTCATCGATGAAAGAGGAGGGGACAGCTCTGTCACCCCTGGCCCCTCACCCCACATGTGCCAATGTTGCTTTACAGTGACCTTCATCTGTGTGAATGAGAATCAGCAGAAGATCAGTGTTACTTTACAAGTGTACAAACAGCTAGAGTATTGTGGACATTACTCAATAAATAGAAATGTACTCTTGGCTTTCAGTATTGCCATGCTTTTCCGTGCCCTCCTTGCACACTGTGACCCAGGAAGGACATTGTGACTACACTGAGAACACTGAGCTGAGTTGTGCTGCTTAGCAGCAGGATCCCAGCTGCTACCCTAAAACTTCTTTGATCCCTGTCCCCTCAGAGTCTTTTCTTCACATAAAGTTCTATGAAGTAGAAATACATTTTTCAGGGTGAAGAAGAGTTAACAAGGTAGAATCTTGTCACAGACCTTGTTTTCCAGGCTGTTGGTGTGTTTCCTCAGACATCAGGGTAAGTATGATGAAGACCTGCAGCTGCTGTTTAACTGTATGGCTTCTTTAAAATTAATTACACCAGGCAATTCCTGATGTACTGATAAGTAAAATTCAGGTTAAGCTTCTTCCCCAATACTCTTGGTTTCTTCCTCTCTAACGAAATATTACACTGCAGTGTGGCCTCTTGTAAAAGCTGTAGAAACTTGAAAGTCTCATACTTGGTTATCAGGCTATTCCTCCTCCTTTAAACTGCTGGAGAGGTGATTCCTTTACAGTAAGACACCACAAACAGCATTAACACAGCTAAAGGCCTGTTGGTCTGACTGTAGCAAATGGTGCTTACCTTGTCTCAGTCTTTTTCTCTGTTCAGGAGTTATAACTAAGCTTTTTCTCAGAAGGATAACTCAGAGTATTTTAAGTAGCTGTAGTTGAAATTGCAGCCCTGCAGTGTCAGATGTTGTCACAGCTCTGCTTCATGAGCTTACAACTCAGCATTCAGGGGGTGAGGAGAGACAGAGCATTAAAGAAATCACCAGGAGAAAGGACTGTATTTATTTAAAGTAACTGTAAAGCAAGCCAGGTAAGCAGTCCAAAATTACCATCTCTGCAATCTTGGTGAGGAGAATTTGACTGTAGCATTTCCCAGAAATGACCTTTGATGAGATAATTACTTATATTTAATGTTTTCTATCCTGAGTAACATTTCAATACAAGCTGGTTTAAGTAAAACTAGAATTCAGCTGGCATCAATTCAAAATGCCAAAGTCCTGTAAGTCAGGTCCATACCAAGAGTCAGCCTTTGGTGGGTGAGCAGCACTAGAGGAGACAAAGCACTTGTGCTAGTTTTTGTCATATCACTGTATTTTATTCTGTGGTTTTGGTATGTCAACAACAAAAAGAATTAAACTAAGATACCTTCTAGGTCTGTGAAGTTCCCAATACAACTGAACCCTGTAATACCACCAGCAGTTTCAACAGAACTTCCTTTAATTCCTCCAGCCCTAACTAACCTGCAAGAGGAAACCATAATGCTTCAAAGTGGCATTAGTTACACACAGAAATTCAGCTTTAAACCAGGGCCATATAAAAAACCATGATGATCAAGTATTTTGGATGTTACAGATTATTTCTTTGGTTTAATTCCTTATTCTCTCTGCCAACAGCATGATACAGCAATTTCTGTTAAATCAGTGCAAGAGGAAAACACTAACTATTGGTTTCAGAGTTAATCCGTACATGAATGTATTGTGCATTTCACTTCTTCACAAAAAATTTTGTGATATCACAGCCATACTTTGTAGCTAAAGACCTCCTCTTCAGCTGGCTTCTTTCCTTGGCCTGTTTTGCAGTTCTCTGCAAAAGAGAGAGACAGCTTGAGGTTGGTTCAGTGAGTATTAATTCTTGGCAACACGTCCAGCAGAAAGCATTAGCCCACAGTTAAACTCCAGTCTATCTTTGCAGTAGACTGATGATGAAATACAAATGTTTATTAAGGCACTATTTTCCCAAATCCAGAGGAAAGTGTCATATTGTAATAGTTTAATGCTGCCTTTCCACCTTGGCTGTATTGGGAGGGAGAGGCTGAGCACTGGGGCTGTGCAACAGGAGGGAGCAGGGCTGAGGAGGAGGCTAAGTGCAGTTTGCCCCTGCTGTTCCCTGTGAGAGGGCCAGGATTGCTGGCTGCACATACTGACCTCCCTGTGGCAGGCTGTGCACAGGGTCTGCAGGTTCTCCAGGGAGCACTGTCCTCCTCCGCTGTACACGGGCTGGATGTGATCCGCCTGCCAGAACTGCCCCTCCGCCGGGCTCCTGATCATCTCATTCAGCTGCAGCACACAAGGACAGGGCAGGGGTGAGACTCCTCAACTACAGGGACATCCTGCTGTAGGAACAAGGACATTCTGGGAAGTAGCTGGCTGTAGTTTTCATCAAGATAAAGCCAGCCTTGGCATTTTTTAGTTACTCCCACTGCACAAGCAACAACTAAGTAAGTGGTTGGCACGTTTTCACCCAGGCCTGGCTGTCATGTACCTCCCTACAGAATCAGAGCTCTGATGCCTGTGCCTTTTAAAGGTGTTAGAAGACAATGGGATTTGGTTAATTTGATTGTTTTTAAGGACTTGTTTTTCCTTGTTCTGTTGTTGGTGCTAGGTTACCTATCTTAAATCTGCAAGAATATCCTTGGCTGTCTGTGAACTCTCTATGCACAGACCAGCTGTCAGTGCTAAACCCCAGAGCCATCACCTGCCCAAGAGGAAGGTGAGACATCCAAGAGCTCTCCAGCAGCTGCTTCCTCTGGCTCCTGGGCGCATCCCTGACGCTGAGGTAAAGCTCCTGGGCGTTGTTGTGGCAGGCCTGGCACACGCCGTGCTCGATGTGGAACACCTTGGAGCGGAGGTAGCTGTTGCTGGAGCGGATGGAGAACTCCTCCTGGCAGGCGTGGCAGCAGAACCGCGTGTCCCAGGCGCGGGCGGCGCGGCCGGCCGGGGGTTTGTCTGTCGGCTGCTGGCAGCTCAGACACAGCGGGGTTCCCTGGCTGTCCAGGGCCTGCAGGTACCCTTTGGACAGGGAGGAGCCTCCGTCAGTCTGCCCTGGAGGAAGGGCTGAGGGATCAGCTCCAGTTTCTGAAAGCAATCTGAAGGCAGAGAACAAAACACAGCTCTGGATAAACCATGTATTCAGCAGCAGTTCATGGGTTTATGCACTGTGTATGTCAACCAGATATCTTTTATGTTCTGAAAAATGATTTTAGCTGAAATAATACCTTGCTCAGTGCAAATCCTTTATGTGGTTTACATTTCCATTTAAACAAAATTTGGCAATATAACAAGGCAGATTTTTCTTCTGCACATCTTACTACACTCAGTTATTAGCTGAAATAATGCTGTATTTATAAAGACATGGTCATTTCTATCAGGCATGTACCCATACAAAAGTAAAATGTTTCAGCCCCCTCTTTAACAGAAGTAATAAAGTCAAAGGAAAGATCCTGGTTTCTCTTTACAATCTCTATGGCAGCCTATCAATTTCTACTCAAAACAAAGTGGGATACACAGTGCTTGTCTAAGAAAAAATTTTTAAAGGGCAATTCCTTTTTGGAATTTTCACTTCTTTGCTCCCTTTTTTTAATTTAAATTCTGAGGCAAAATATGAGCAAATTCTGTGTCCCCAATTTGATGCTGACCTCACAAGAGGGCTGAGCTGACATTCTTTTCTCTAACTGAATCACATAACTATTCTCTTGTTTTGTTTCAGTCAGACTCAGTTAATTAGCAGCTCTGTCAGCAGACAACAGATGAAATCTAAATTGTTAGAAGAATAAAACAGAGCTCATTAGCACTACAGCAAGTTTCTTACCTAACTACTGTACTTCAGCAAAGCAGCTACTCATAGCAAATAATTTTACACCATTAAAAACAAAAAAGTGGCAAAAGAACTTCATCATCCTAGTGCATGAATAAACCTACTTTGTGGATGGTTCAGGAGAAGCCCCTTTGTCCAGAGAAGCCCCATATTTTCCTGGAATGAGGCGAACGCTGCCCCCGCTGCTGCTGGCCTTGGAGAGCGAGGCTGCTGCCACATCCTCCCTGGTCACATACCTGAGACAGTGACAAACCCTGTCACCAAAGGGAGCAGTCTCCCTCCAAGAACATCACTCTGGGCTGCAGCAAGATTGGGACAGCACATTCTCATCAAACATTCCTCATTTTTTGGATGAGAAATGAAGAAAGCTTGGGAAAACGTGCCTCATATGCTTCCATATTAAATATCTTTTTAAAAAGTGAATTCTAACCAGTGAACAGTAACCTGGTTTGTGCATAACAATTAAAAAATGACTGCAATTTGATACTGCCTGACAGTGAAACCTGAAAGGCATTTTGTTCCAGTTAGGTGAAGTCTCAGTGACACTGGATAATCCAGGAAATTTTACAGGCTCTGGAGGAATCCTTGCTCCATTAGTTATGTTTGGTCTCCCTGCTTTATTTTCATGTGAAACCCTGTAAAACACAACTGCTCTTAGGGAAAAACTTAAAATTGCTTTACAGAAACCACTTTTCAGACAACTTCTTCTGAGGACATCTCTGTACTGATGATCTGCCAAACCCTACTCCCCATCTTACAAGGCTGCTGTAGGTCCTGGCGGTTTTTTCTAACACCATTCACATTTTTCCTACACTTTATGGAAGGACACAATCAGGCAAGAGGTTAACAAACACTTATTACCCTCTGCTTCTTATATTACTGAAATTAAAAACTATTTATTTACTTAATTCTTACACCTACAGCCAAAATAGAGTCACATGAATTTAACAGTAGGGATTGAGGGGAATAAGAAGGTTTTAGATGGTTTGCATGACATGTTCTGTGCAGAGCAATGACAACACTGAGGCTACAAGTGTCTGTCAAGGAAAACCACATCAGAAAGAGAAAAGAAAGGGAATCAAAGGTACATTTTGGTTTTAACAAGGATCAACCACCAGCCCTCTTCAGTGACACTCAGCAAAGAGAGTCACAGTTTTGAGAAATTGTCATCCACAGAGAACAGAACTGCTTAAAGAAAAAACAAGACCTGGAAAGGGTTGGAGTTGGCTGTGAATTATAAATAAAACATTATCTCATTGATGGCAACTAATGATAGATCTCTACTTCCAGGTGAGGAAGACAAAATGCTTTGACCTTACTTTTCTGTTGTGGCCCTGAGGTCAGAGTTTTTCCCTTAAAAACACCTGGCAAGTTCCAGATGTTGAAACATGCAGTGCAGCTGCTGAATGGGGCAGAGCTGGGCAGGGAGGGTGACACTTCCAGCAGGTTCACCAACGTGCCTGGCTGTCTCTGTCTGTCCCTCTGTGACAGGCAATCACTGAATGTCCAGTTCACACTTAGCATCATTCCACTGAAGGTCACCTTAAATAAATCAAACTTTCTGCAGTAATTAGTGGGAGGAATTAAACCCAAACCCCACGTACCTCTTTGTGCTGCTGCCCACCGACTGCTTTTTAGACAACTCCTCTGCAGCATGAATGGGACTGCAGAATATCTGACCACTTTTTCTGACAATCTTCTGTTTCATTGCTGTTAGATGAGTCCATTCTTTCACAAACCTCAGGATCTGGCAGAGAACACAACAGTCAGCAGCAGGACAGGCTTTGCACAGAGCTAATTACATTGATAATTGCATCCTACACTGGCTGGAAACAGCTCCTACAATCAGAGATGGTGCTTTCAGGTAACTCTTCACACCCTCACCATCTGTGGAACCCACTCAGAAGCTGCTTCACACAACAGCTGGTCAATCAGGCAGGTATCCCCATCACAAATTTAAATTCCAACCTTGCTGGAGAACCTACAGAAAGAATCAGTTTTGTTCCTACATGACTGTTTTCTGTTTGGAAAATCTGATTTTAAATTAAGCTAATAATATTTCCCATCCAGTTACATCTGGATTTCCTTACTTGAGTACTTGCAGTGTTCTTCTCAGACCCCATTACGAATGGGACCTTTATTCCTAAATTAACTGAATGTCTCTGGAGCTGTGCCTGACACTGCTTTGAAAACTGTTAGTAGGGAGAGTGAGAGTGGAGGCCTGCTCAGGCCTGCAGCTCTGATACAATCTAGAACATTCTTATTTAGAGTCTGCTCCATTTAATTCAGAACATTTGAGAAGTGATTTTGTTGACTTATGAAAGTTAGTAACTAATCCTGTAAAGGAGAAATTAAATGATGCCTAGTTGATTCCTTCTACTGCAATGTAAACAGGAGGCACAATAATTACCAGAGTAACAGACTGCACAATTAATATTCACATCAACATCTGTAAGATTACTTTGATGAAACTGTGCCTATATCCCAAGGCCTGGCAGTATTCTGCATTTATTTTTTTTAAAAGAAACTCATCTTCTTCTGCATTTAATATTATATTGCTATGCCAGTAGAACTTGTTCTTACCAATGCACGATTTTTTTTATTCTGGAAAGTCTCTGGTAAATCTTCCCAGTTATCCAGCTGTATGTCCAGTGGAATGAAATTATGATTCAGTGGTTCACCATCCTAGACAAGCAAACAGTTTTGTTTACAGATTCAGTGTAGTGCAATGCAGAACAAGTAATCTGTTTCAAGTGAATTCTCCTCCCTTCCTACTAAATTTAGTCCCTCAAGGTCAAATGTTTCCAGACTTAACAATAAGGCACAGAGATAACAGCAAAAATGCAAGAAAGATGATTCATATTAATCTACCTAAAATTAACAAGGCTGAACATTTTAACTTTTAATAGATCTTGTTTTTTTTCTTTGCAAATAGTTCAGACACACAAACTGCCTTATATTAAACTGAAATTACAATCCTCTTGACTGTATTCTAAGGGAAATGAATGATTGGAGATAGGAGAATGTCACTTCATTACAATTTAAAATAAGAATTCTTGAACGTTGTTTATCATACTTCTTTTTGATGTCTAAAAAAGTTCTCCATTTAACTTTTAAAGGAATAACTTGTCCCAGTGGGTACATCTGGCCAAGGAATATATTGATGATTCACAAGCATTTGAGAGGAGTCAAAGCAGAATTCCCTGGTGTCTCACCATTCAGATTTTGTGCAGTATCTGGAACAATTCATCTCTAATCCCAGCAAAACCCAAACCAGACAATTGTCCAAACCCCACCTAAAAGGCATCTTTGTCTGAATAGAACATGTCAAGCTAGGCAGCAGCACACACTGTAAGTACATTTAACAGATTTCAGATAAAAAAGGACTTTCTGACTCTTTTTGACTTTTCCCAGCTGCATCAGCCTCATAAAAATGTCTCATCCCAAAGACTTGCCCTCAGTTATCTGTGCTGCTTTATTGGCACCTGAATACACTGATCCACTCAGGAATCTGAAGAAATCTTCCCACTGAACTTTCCTATCACTTGAAATTGGCAAGTCCTGACCTCCCCTTGAATAATGACCTGGAAAATTCCCTGCTGCTGTTTTCTGTGCCCAATCACCACTGCAGATTAATGATAATGTGCTTTATTCAGGAAGTTACTGACTTACAACAGCACCAAAGTTGTGCTTTCTGAAAATGTGGTGGCAATATTTTAGTTACTTAGTGTGTCAGGATTTACTGTCATTTTTAATTTGAATTTTGAATGTTATTCAAGTTATTTTATGATAAGACATTGTAATAATAAAAAAGGAATTTTAAACAACTGTCACTGGCATTTCTAACATTATTTCTTGTGAAAGCCCAATTCTGTAAGCCAAAAGAAGTGTTGGAAGTTATGTATATAAGGAATTATTACTTAATTCCACTGAGAAAAGTAACTAGAATGATAAACTACCTAATTTTTGTACATTTCAGTTAACACAAAAATATTAATGCTTTTACATCAAACATAACAAAGGAGAGCATACAGAAACATTTCACAGGGCAACATTTTCCTTTGGAATTTAAAATGACAATAACCATCCATATTTCAGGTTTACCTTTGTATAGAGGTGGATTCTATCAGTATTCCTGCTTGCACAAAACATAAGCCCATCATATATTTGGAATGTGTCTGATTTATCTACAACAGAAAAAATGTTGGCATTAAAGATTTTTATTCATTCAATTCTACTCTGACATTAAAAATAATATTTAAATATGTATCTAATTCCAGAACAACATAAGGTGCAGAGCTCAAGCAGCAAACTATTAAGGTATTTGTGTATTTTATTTTTGTGTTTCTTCTCACTGACCCATCATCTGTTTTGCCTGTGTCTGTCCTGAGTTCCAGTAAAACCACCCACATTCCCAGCTCCAGGTTTGACACAGCCCTGAAGTCAGTCAGCTCTGGTTTGCTCCAGGGGCTGTGTGGAGAGGCTGGGCTTATCCAGCATCAAAATTCAACAAAGGCCCAGGCCACAATGAGAAAGAAGTACAAACATCAGCCTGAGACTATGTTTTGGAGGGGTAGGTTTTTATTTAAAAGCCACTCTTCATGCCAGAGGCATTTAATTCAGTTTCACAATGGGATAGAATTGTCCTTTCAGAGTCCCACTTTACCTTCTCCATATTCTTTTTCGCTTTCTTCTTTTTCATTGCCAACAGTTTCCTGTTCTCTCATTTCAAGAGACTGCTGGGCCCCCAATTCCCCCAAATTTCCTCTTCTGCCTTCAGCACTACCCTGTGTGCTCTCTCCATCTCTCCTGGGCTTCTCTGGCACTCCTTCCTCAGCCTGGCTCCTGGGAGCTTCACCATTTCTCTCACCTAAAGACAAAGAAACAGACACAGTGATGATTTGTGTTACCTGGCAGGTACCTAATAACACATCTGAGACAGGAACACCTCCTTGAAATACAAAGAAATGGCTCTGCATTCTCTAATGTTATTATGGTGCAACCACTTAGGAGCCAACTTTAATAGAGGGAGAACAAACACATGGAACAAAGCTTTTAATTTATGTAATCCTGTGCACCCAGACTAATGTCAAAATATATGTAATAAACAATGCAATTCTGTATTATACATTATATACAGCTACTGTATACCATAAACACACAAAATAGTTTTCAGGCATTGATCTATAACTGTGAAACTCAGAAGTTGTCCTTATTTGAACAAGCCCAGAGATATAAATAAATAAAAAATGAAGTAAAAAGAACCTTACCCATGGCTTTGCAACTGAAATGACAAATATCGACATAGACTTATAAAAATGTTCCATTCATTTTCCAGATAGCTTAAATAAATTTAAGTAAGAGAAATCTACTGTGAGCTGGTGGAGAAAGAAAAGCCATCTTTTTCAGATAATGTCTCTCATGACAAATACACAATGCTCAAGTTAATAAAATTCCAACACCACACTGCTTAGTTTTGAAAAGTAAAGAAAAGTTTTGCTGTTTAATTGTATTCAGAATAACCATAAATCTCCAGGAAGATGAGAGGGACATTTGCTGCAAAGAAAACAGAGGATATATTCTTCTTTATGGAATTTATATCCTGTTAACATTTTATGGGCATTGTTTCAAGTTAGACTCATGTAAAAGATGCTTGGGGAAGGCAAGACTAAGGAGGATCACTTGAGGAGTATTTTTTATGTAAAGACACAATTCTCCATATTTTCCTGGACTTCTGTGTAGTCATAGGTTCAAAAAAATTGTGTTTTCTGAGCCTGATCACAAGTGTAATGAAAAATGCACCTTTCCCTCTGCAGCACCCCTTACTCACCATGCCTGCTCTGGGGGCAATGGCACATCTCACAGTAAGGCAGCAGAGCATTGTTAGTGTAAGTGCAAGCACTGCAGTGCCAAACTTCATTTAAAGCTGGACTTTCACTTGAAGTATTTAAGCCACAAGCATGGAGTTCACTGTTTTTTTCTGAAAACAAAGGAGGCTTTTTTCCAGTCAAAGGTGTTTTCTTTTTATTACTGGAGCTGACCGGGGTCCACCCACTTAAGCTCTTTGCTCTTTTGGCTTCATGTTCACAAGTATCTTCATCACTAATTGTCTCCACCTCACTCATCCTTGTGGAATTCAGGTTTTCATCACTCTTGTCTGTGTCCTCTTCTTTTGTGACTGCAGAAGATTCTGAGTCACTATGTAACAATTCATCATCACCACCAAAAAATCTTTTGCGTTTTTTCTCCGTGGAGGATTTGGGGGAAAAGAAGGAACGTATGTCATGCTGTTTGTCCTTTTCAAACTAGGGAAGAGGAAAGGAATAGGAATCACTGAATCAT
Organism: Illadopsis cleaveri; assembly: GCA_013399915.1. Classification (NCBI taxonomy): domain Eukaryota; kingdom Metazoa; phylum Chordata; class Aves; order Passeriformes; family Timaliidae; genus Illadopsis; species Illadopsis cleaveri. The sequence continues at coordinate 112,790 of VXBB01025213.1, forward strand.
TTAGGTTGGAAAAAAACTCTAAGCGCCACTTACGACTGCATCAGAAACTGTTAAACAAAAGGTATCTTTAACAAAAGGTAATTTCAATAACAGTGAGCAGAAAATGCAACTCAACATTCCTCTCCTGATTTCAGAAAGGTATTTTCAATATTCTCCTGAAAATTCTGAAATGGCACTATCAGAAAACAGACACAGGAGTGGTAAGCTGTCTGCCTTTTTTGAAGATGCCCATTACAAGGAAAGGCTTTCAAGTACTGTTTTAAATATTAGTTTAATTAATTCAGCACAGTTAACAAAGATGTCATTTGAACAGAAATTACTTGGTCTTATCTGACTCTGAGGGTGGCTCAGTCACAAACATAAAGGACCCATCAGAAGAGGATGGTGACATTAACTCCCCGCAGAGCACTTTTCCCAGCTGCACCTAAGTTTTAAAATGGAATTTACATTATTTTTTCCTACTTTTTTGGTGTTTCTCCATTAGTAATGTCTGAAGTGCACAGAAAGCTGAAGCAAATGCCTAATTTAATCCTTTTTAAAATGAAAGGAAACAGAAAAAACAAAGTTTCAGATCTTACATGTGTAAATAAAAGTCCATTTGGGGGATCTTCTAGACTTTCATTTGGGGTCCAGGTCTCAGCAAAACTCAAAAAATCCCATTTGTCCTTATCACCTTCTTCAGCCTGCATTTTCTCCTTCTTGCCATTCAAGGTGCTGCCTGTGACTTTGGCCTGCAGGAAGACAATAATGCTAAGTGCTGTATTTAGCACACTACAACCAGTGAAGCTGTACACAAAATGTCAATATTTATTAAAGATAAAAGAGAATATATTCACTGTGTACATCTCTAACAGCTTTAACATGTTTTGCTTGGCATGTGGAGACAAATACAGGCAGAATTATTTAGTGACAGAACTTGCAGGATAAATTGATGTTGAATTATTCAGCCCTACCTGTACCATGTTTAAGGAGCCTCATAATGCACCAGGCAGGATGAGCTTGAAGGACCCTTCCAACCTAAACCATTCAATGATTCTCCAACTGCTAACAACAATTGGGTGATACTTGTGGAAAATGGCAACAGAATAAAAGATTAGTGTAATCTTTGATCTACTGAAAAAGAATTGTCTGAGAATGCCTCTGCCTCTCTGAAAGGAAGCTTAGTTGAGGCACAACATTCATTCTATTAGAAAAAACCAACCTACAACAAATTCTAGCTGTTAGGAGTGAGCAGAATGCCTGAATGCCTTAAAATTGTAAACCAACAAGAGCAATAAAGAGCTAGAAGATCAAACAACCATTTCCTGTGTATTTGAACCATCCCGTTCCCCTTGGCAAAGACTTATTATCTTTGCATCTTAAATGAAGAGCAAAAAGCTAGAAAAGACTAAATCAGAACAAACAGGGACACTGATGATCAGCAACTGCAGGTGTATGCATTTGTCTTAGAGAGTATCCCAGCTAAAGAAGACTCCTGTGGCACTGGAGTGACAGCCCAAGCACAGGCAGCTCTGGCCCCAGGGCACACCCACCTTGCGGTTCAGCATGGCCCACATGAGCGTGTCCATGGTGCCCTTGGCAATGAGGAAGTGGATGTTCACAGAGCTGCACTGCCCAATGCGGTGTGCTCTGTCTTCTGCTTGTTTGATGTGGCCTGGATCCCAGTACAGCTCAGCAAACACGACGTGAGTGGCAGCCGTGAATGTTAAACCCTAAGCAGAATAAGGAGATGCATTCTTTAAAAAAACAAAAGATGTTTAAAAAGCACACACAAAAAACTGATTATCTGATTATTTTTAGCTTTAACAAGCTAAAGGTTGTACAGGACATTTTACTATGGAAATAAGAGGGTGGTTGAAGTGGTCCTCAACAGCAGATGGGTTTACTTTACTGATTCTTCCTTGGGCCTTAAATTCAAAAAATACTTCAATATTGTGCAAAGACTGCACACTGCTTTTCATTATGGAATAACATCTACTTTGTATTAATCTAGTGCTTTTAGAGAAATGGAGTTTTTCTAATTATTCAAGAATGAGATATTGCTGCTTATCATCATTTAGCTCAAGTAAATTCAATAGAGGCTTAGAACAGTTAACATGATTAGTGCAAAGAAATGAGCACAGGGTCCACAAAGGACAAACTGCACAAAGATAAATTGCCTTCAGTAAACCACTTCAGTCATCAATTATTTCAGCAGCTATATTCTTCAAGTGGATTAGTTCACATATTTTCTGTTCTGCCCCACCTGACCAGCTGCCTGAATACTCAGAATAGCAACCCGGGTTTCGGGGTCCTTCTGAAACTGATTGACGAGGTGAATCCTCTCTGCAGAGGGAACACTCCCATCTATCCGGATGTAGCGAGCCTGGAACATCACAACAGAGGCTAAATGACATCTTCAGTGCCTGCTTTCACACCCAATCCCTCCCTGTCCCCCAATAAAAATTGGAAAAAGACCGTTCTGTTGCTGTCATGGGGATCAGGATACATCAGCACTCCTTTGCCCTTTGATTTAAAATTGAGCCTCTATCTAGAGAAGTGTAGACTTTGTATTTGCTGTTTGCAAAAGTACAAGCCAGAATGAATATGGTGTCTTAAAATGGAATATTATACAGAAGAATCTGGAATTACCTTGACACCATTTTTTTAAAATTCCAGTTAAAAAGAATAAAAATACAAAATGGCAGTTAGCCACCATTCCAGCAATAGTTAAGTGTCCATGATCCAAATAAGGTGAAAGTTGTTCGCAAACACTTTTACTGCTTTGAGTTAAACATTCAGGTGGGATGATAGGATGCAGTTAAGACCTCTCAAAAATAGACAGAACCATACTGGTAGAAAAATTTGGAAAACAATTGCCTACAACATTGATTTAATAATAATAATAAAGTCATACCAGATACAAGTGTGTTTACATCATCCTTAAACCACATGATCCCTTTTAATCCAGTGGCACTGGTCCATATACACACAGAATCCTTCCATTCCTGTACTCATGTGCAGTTCTGCTGGATTCAAACACAGCCGACAGCCACTTGTGCAAGTGAAGATAAATGTGTGTGCACGTTTGTTAAGGCTTTACCTTGCTCTCTATCACTGCCTCTGTGCAGGCTTGCAGCATGCTCAGGTGATGGGCAAAGACAAGGAACTTCAGCTTGTCATTGTCAAGCATCATTTTGATGTAGTCCTTGACTGCTCCTGCCTACAGTGCGAGAGTGTTCTCGTTAGTGAGACACACAAAATGTTCAAAAAGACAGTTTTTATTTTCATGTCTTTCAATGCCTTGTAACACGAAAAGGTAAATTTCCATATCTTTTGTTATGCATGTAAGACTTTATTAAACACTGACATTGCTAAGAATCAAATAATTCAGATTAATTTTGTTTAAAAAATATCACAACTTGATGTATTTGAGAAACCTAACTTACTCCTTCAGAGAGATAAAAAACTCCCACATTTATCCTCAAAAGATCATGTAATTACATGGCACTTCACCCAGATTAAGATGTAGATAAACCCCCTTTTAATTTAGACATCATTATCTGGTGTTTTAATCCATATTTAAGAAAAACAAACACATTTTAAACAGACAAGTTAATATTTAATCAGAACTTCTGTATCCACACACACAAAGCCATATATCAAAACTGAAAGAATAAATTTGATGTTTGTGATACCATAATCATAAAATATTGCTCTATTTAAGCATTCATAGAATTCTTCTGTGTCAAATGTAATTTTCAGTAGCTTTTGCAAAAGCCATTGAAGCAATGATGACAGTTAATAACAAAATTTATCAGTGATTAACAGTTAATGCAATACACACTGCAGCAGTCTTCAGATTTCTTTTTTCATTGTAATGGGGTTCTGTCTCTTCCATAAACACACAGGGAAAAAAGAGTGTTCCTCCATGTCATGATTATAAACAAACCAAATAACCTCATCTTGTGTTCTGGCCAACAAAACCAAGTTTGTGAGGTTAAAAACACACACTGGATAATTTAGGGATATTAAAGAAAGACTTGTAGGCTCACCTTGGCAATGGCTGTTTCCTTATACATGCGTGTGATCAGAGTCATGACCTGAGAAAAGTGGCTTTCAGTGGCATCTGAACTCAGACTCCTCATTAATTTCTCCCACTCTGCAAAAGTGGCATTCAGATTCTAATTGGCAGAAGAGATCAGTGGTTAGACACAGAGTACAAAGCATGTTCTACCTCAACAGGTATGTTTCAAGTGTGAAATGTTTTAGGAACTTTGGAGAACTCTATCAAATTTGGCTAAAAGTAACTGTAGCATTCAAAATCTATGGGAGAAGAAGACAGGAAAGACTGTACTAGAACTAGAACAAGTTTTTTGACTGATGAAAAAAAATTACTGTATTAGTGTTCTTTGTGTTGTATTTTAAAAACAGTAACAAAGATACTCTGCTTTATACTCACACAATCTTTGTAACTACATACAATACACATGCACACTTAAAAATACACATCCACACAGAGATATTTCCATTTATTAACAAATGCATTTTTAGCAAAAGTGGAAAATTTACCTTTGCTGCAGCTTGTGGGAGATCAAATGGAATACGTTGCCTGACTTTGGGAGGCAACTGAGTTAGGACATCATTCTTCAGTCTTCTGATCATTATTTCACTTAAAAGCTGATGTAGCTCCTCTAAGTTTGAAGCTCCTCTACAATCCCATTGCCTTCTTTTACCAAAAAACCTGAAAATGATAAATCAATACAGAGTGTAAACATGATATCTTCCAAATTCAATAGTAATCTTCAGTACATAATTAATTTTAAAGCACACTACTGGATATGACAGTGTGCTTCAGCTTCCCAGCAGCCACCACTGCCCATCACCTGCACACAATCCTCTGTCTATTCCCAGCTTCCCATACTTCACTGTCCACAGGAAACAGAAGTTTCAGGTATAATTTTGGAACTCCTGTTTCAATGGACTAATGAGAAGAATATACCACCATGAGAATAATCTTTATTATATTACAGACAGGAAAGCCATCATGAAAACTGCAAATATCACCATCAATATTCCTTTCTTTCCCTCCTTAAGAATTCCTTCTTAGTTACTGCCAGAGACAGGATTTAAAGCTTAAGCTATCATCTTCAAAAGTAATACTATTTAATGAGCAAGGTTAAATAGAGAAAGAAAGTTTAACATTAAGAAGCTAAAGGCTGAAAAGAGAAGTTTATTAACTCAGTTTTCCTTATTCTTTCCTTGCTTTGCTGTTTTTGAGGAAGTGTTGCAACAGGAACAGCAGCTTTTCCCTATCAGCATCACCAGGAGACAATAAAATAATGAACATGACAGATTTGGACAAAAGCCCAGGTAGCATTTTCCAGAAGAGTGTGTTACAAGCATGTAATTTTTATTAAAAGACCAAACAAACAGCCACAAACTCCCCACAATCATTTAGAGATTTTTAAGCCTTATTGACTTTATCAACAGTGCCCTAATTAGCTGAATTAGCTGAATATAATCATTTGGGAAAGGGGCTGAGGGAGTCCCTTCTGCACTGGTGAAGTGGGAATGGCACAGATGGAAGACAGCAATATCTTTTGCTCATACCCCTTCCTGGGTCTATTTATATGTCTGTCCTTAGAAAGGCCTCCTTCCTCCACCCTCAGCATTGGGGATGTGACAGAACTGGCAGGCTAAGCCTCATGGAAATAGTTTGGAGTTCATCTTTAAAACAGGTGTCTATGGACACCTAAGGAAAAACCACCCATATTTTCACAGGAAGTGCTGCACAAAATAATCCTATCAAGTTTATTACCGCAGGATGTTTTGCTCCAGCCAAGTCATGAAGAAAAAGTTATTCACTGAATGCTTGCCAAACCCTGAACTTGATTTTTATTACATTTATGGTATTCCAAAAATAAGATAATCATCTATGATTGAGTAGCTAACCATGCTGTACCCACGCACACTTGTGGTGTGAAAATTACAGATGCATTCAGTCAAAACACCATGGAAAAAATAGCATTTCTCTGTCTGAAAATTAGACAGTGATCTTCCATGTTATTTGAAGTTAAATACTGATAAAGTGCATATGATGGAGGGAGAAAAACAAGTTTTATGAAAATGAAACCATGTAATTATTATTGTAAAAATTAAATCTAAATGCTAGCCAATTTAGCTGACAAAAATCTGTTATTCTGAATACATGCAGAGTTGTAGATGTGAAATTTTTAGCTAAGACAGTCAGCCTGTGCAATACAGAGACAAGTACTGAACGTTTTTTCCCACCCAAATGTGGTGAGGTAGCAAAAAACCTGGATCCCATACTAAAGAGAGATATAAATTATTGCATGACGATGAGTTTAAGAATGAGAGTCAAAAACTCCAGTTCTGAAGGTAAAACCTCCACAGCTCATACTAACAACAGCAAATGTATAAATAATTTTACTTAACAGAATGCTTCAACTTTATTTCAAACTAACAGTGTTAATTAATTAATTTAATCAGTGTCACCCTTTTCCCAATGCTCTTTGATGGAGGAAATGGTACTGACTCTGGGTTTCAAAGCAAGATGATGTGACAGAGCAGCAGAGGTACTACCTACTCATTCTCTCTCTTGGCATGACAAGAAAACTCAAGGATACTCATAAGAATGTAAATAAGCAAGGGCAGTAATACCTGACACGAGCATCACAGTATTTTTTAGCATATTCAATCCAAGTTCCAAACCTTCTTGGAAACAGTGCCTCAATCTGCATGAAGAGCTGCATAGAAAACAAAATAGCAACAGTGAAAAATTAAAAATTGCCTGTGAATGTAAGACTAATCAAAAATAATCAATACATGGTTCTTGTGCTAAGTCTACATTTAATATATGCACAAAAACCCAACAGCTGGACCTGCATGCAAAAGAAATTCCACAGAATATAGGAGACTTCAGAGAGGACAGTTGTGGGAAGCCCTCAAAGACCAGAGCACTCAGACCACTGTAACAGTACTGAGAGCTTGGAAAAGATTCACATTGAACAGGAAAACATGGATGAGATTAAATTATTCCTAAAAATACAGTTTTTATCATTTGCCAGGTACATAGGCTTCTGCAAAGCTTCAGTGCAGGTATTGCATGAGTGCTCTGCTTCCTAAAATACATGAAAAACCTACTCAATTCTTAAGTTTTACTTCAAAAAAATGGACAAATTCAATACAGTCCAGAAATTTCACAGCTTTTTTTACCTAGGTAGCAGGAGGTAAACACCAGTTTAGATGACCTTTAGCAGGAAGAATCCTGCTTTACAAGCTGTTATACTGTCAAAGCTTCCTGGCTTCTGAGATAATTTTCTATACATTTAAAGACTTTATATAAAAGCTTCTGCTTATGACACAAAATTGATTGAAGACATTTAATGCTTTTTATACTCTGTCTTGTAAGCCACTGAGGAACATCAGTATCACTAATAAAAAAAAAATCTCAAATTATTTTCCATTTGGTCATGAATTTTGATCCCAATGCTGTGGTCAAGGACAGCTTGTATGGAATTTCCTTTGAAGACCTTTAACAATGATACTGGTCTCAGTATCCATGCACTATATAAAGGTGTAACACTCTCCAACTTCAATTCTTCATCCAGGGTTGGTTACAATGTCATTGTACAGGAAGTTTTGGTAATTATCCACACCCACAAACATAAATATTCATATTAAAATTTTAGGTAAGTACTCATGATATACCAAGCCCTTTTCCATACCATGGTTATCTTCCTCAAGTTATCATCTCTGAACAAATTAAATTCATAAAGGGTCTTGGCATAAGTTCTATTTACACAGTGAGGAATTCTGAAGCATAAAACTAATTATATAACTCTTTTAAGTTCCCTGAATACAAATCAGCTCTTATATTTCATTTTCCTCTTACATTTGATAAATAAAGTCAGTTGTCTTGGGTTCAGTATAAAACCCAAGAGGGTTTTTGTTACCTCTCTGCTCCTCCCTAATTCCATAAGCTGACCTTCCTTCAAAGGAAAATTTGTCATTCTGGATGTGCAACAAGCACGGCCTGTATTTTGTTCCACTTAAGTGAACGTAAGGAATATTCAAAGGACAGTGATAAAAACTTAGGACTGCCTTTGTCAGATGATGAAGCAGAAGATTTAATACAAGATCTTGTCTACCAAAGATTCTCCTACCCAGAAGAACCAAGCAGTTCTCTCTTAGGCTCTTTATTTTCTATTTCACCCAACAATCAGTCTGTAACATGCAAAATTAATTCCTTACAAGAAACACTGTCTCCAGTTACCTGTGCACAAGCTTGAACCAAGTTTGTAAATCAACTCCAACAAAAAGACATTTGTTTAGTTTCTTATACTTGTCCTTCTTAAAGTAGCTAGTGCTGCATGTTATTGCATATATTCAACAAAACTGTTCATTTATTACTGATACCATCCTCAAAAACAAGAACAAAACAAAACATAACACATCAAATACCTCTTCAGGTCTTCCTAGAGCAGGAGTTCCAGTGAGGAGAACAGCTCTGAGAGCTTTCTGCACAATTGGCAGTAAAATCTTGCTACGGGTGGCATTTCTGGATTTCATGTAGTGTGACTCATCAATCACAACCACCTTAAAGTTCTGCCTGTACAAAGCGTCTACCAAAGTCTGTGCATCAGATGTTAACAGCCCATACCCCAGAATTGTTACTTTGCTCCTTGATATTCCCCTGAAAGAGAAAATCCACAAGTTTTCTTTGTAAATTTTTATTGTAGGACAACTAATATAGCAGAGAAATTATAAAAAACTAATCTCAGAAGGCATGTCTCCTTTCGGATTGACATGTGGGCTTGTCAGGCTAACAACAACAGCTTTTGGTGTTTAAAACATCTCACACTTACCAAGCACACACATTTCATAACCATTTTCAGAAGGCACACATTGCATTTCAAAGGAATTTCATTTATCTGGATGTATTGCTTCACCCTGTGCTCCTTTTCAGGGGCATCCCATTGGGAAAATCCACTTTGTGGACAAAAAGTTACACACAAGCCAAGATCTTTATTAGCAGCCAAACACCTGAAGCAATAATGTCTCTGTGCAAGCTGTCTACTGCTCTGGGTACAAAGAGTCCCCTCACCAGCAGCCTGAGAGGATTAAGCAGAGTATCCTGAATATCCTGGCACTGTGAAAGTACAGACTGGGGTGAATCTCACCACCTGGAAAAACCATTCCTGTCACTGCTGTTATCCAGCTTTTCTGCTCAAACAGAACAAGAAAAAACCAAAAAAACATGGAAGGAGGGAGTAAAAAAATTAGTCTTTATTTGAAAATGAACTTTTTATAATGAATTTTCAGATGTATGTCCAGGCATGAATTGATTTTAAAATCACTAGGGAGCACTGTGGCCCTTCAGGAGCAGCACAGGCACTCAAAGCTGTCAGACACACAGGTCACCAGGCTGAGGGTCATAGCTGGTCTACCCATCTTGTCAGACATCACCATTCTGCTGGCACTGTTCTGTTTGTTTCTATATTTCTGTTTGTTCTTTAGTAGCAAGAGATGAAGAAACCAGGCAAGCTGAAGTTTCCTTGAGGCTTTAAGAGGAATAAGTAAATGCAGCTACACACTGATGCTCCTGGATATGGAAGGTGCAGTGCTTTGAGCACTTGGCACTGTGGGCACTGCAGGCTCTGGCTGTCACTGTACAGATAAATGTAGCAATCAGGAAAACACAAATTTCCCTAACCCCTTCTGACGGGGACATTAAAAGTAATTACAAATAAACTTGTTTATTTTAGTGGAACCAATTTATTCAAGAAACTTCCATTTTCAAATCTGGCCAGAAATTACAAACCCAAACTGACACCTAAGTTGATTTTAACCTGTTTTAATCAAGAAGATAACACTCAAGCAGTAAACTTAGTTCTTGAAGTTTTGAAAAAAAGCAAACTATTAAACTGAGAGAAATCAAAGCTTAACATATGGAAGCAGAATTTAACAAAATGCTAAACCAAGTTTGGCAGCTGTATTCTTGCATTTTCTTACAAATGCATGACACACTTTTTAATGTTAAAATATTAATTAGTTCAACAACAACCTCACTTATAGCTAGGAAGCCTCCTGGGAGTTAAATGAGCAGGAACCCAAGTTTTCATCTTCCCTTGTTTTTGAATAAAAGTAAGTAATAATGGCTAAGGTCTACTCCTTTAAAAAACAGGATTTCATTTGCTGTCTAATTTTCCCATCATTTTCCCTAGTCCACATTTCCCCTTTCTGCATCCGGCACTATGAGCACTGAATGCCTTTTGTGTAAATACCTTTTAAAAAACCCCTAATTTTAGTTTTCATTTTCCTGTGATGAACTTAAATTTTGACTACCAGTAGGAATTACCCTTTGATGAAGCTTTCACAATGCATTTTCAGTTGGATTTCTGTGGTTACCAGGAAGGTTCCAAGCAACACATCTTGGCAGTCAAGTCATTTTCTGATATTCCCAAAAAACGTGAAGATCAGCCTCCCTCACACCAAAGTTTTAGAACAACATCTAAACATTATCATAAAATCAACCAAGTCATTTACAGTAAAACAGACAAAAACCACCCTTGCAACTCAGGGTAATAAGAGAGTTATTCTAATAACACCCAAGACATAGCTTCTCTGATGAATTCATTAAGTCTAAAGATAGAAAGCGTAGGTCATGTTGACCTTTTCAGTTATTTAGGGATTACTTATTCGAACTTACAAATTTTCTCAGCATGCTAAATGGAATTCTAGCAGTAATTACTTCCTTATTTTGTAATGTACACCAGAAGTTCTCCAAAAATGTTTTACAGAAGCTAATGAATTCATCAGAGTTGAGAAATAAGTGTGTATGTTCAATTTGAGACACACTGAGGTAATCTAATTTTCAGTAGACAAACATTTGCTACTTTGCAAAAAGCAAATCCCTCAACTTCTAAGAAAATGAATAACTACTGTAATACAATAACAGAAAACTGGGAGGAGTGGCTGATAGCCCAGAGGGTGTATCTGATAGCTCAGAGGGTGTTTCTGATAGCCCACAGGGTGGCCCTGCTTGAGCAGGGGGTGGTGAGCAAGCCTTTCTAGACAAGAATAACAAGCTGTACTCACCCAATATCAGTTTTGTTCTGAACGATGCTAATGTCATCTGGAGAGAGTTCTGGAATCCACTTCTCCATCTCATCTACCCAAGGGTATCTCAGAGAGGAAGGCACTACAATTAAGAGAGGCCATTCATTTTTATAGTAATATGAAATGGCAATTGCTTGAATTGTTTTTCCTAGCCCCATCTGGAAAAAGAAAAGAACAACATTAAAACCAGAAATCTCTGCTCAGAAAGCATATTCCATTCAGAAGAGCCCAAAAGAATTTGCAAAGACAGAACCAAATAAAGGAAACCCAGTCAAAGAGCTACTTACATAGCATGTATTTAATTATCACTCTGTTACCACAGACCATCTTTTATGAGACAAGATTTTTCTAGTTAAATGGATTAATACATGTGTTATATCTGGTTAGCTCATCAAAGTCAGAAGAAGCATTTCCATTCATCTCAGAAAATTTTACAATAACAACTTTATCTTCAATTGCATAGGCAAGTGAAGAACAAACACCTGTGGGAAGAACTCTGGGTTTGACCCAGTGGGGCAACAAAAAGAAATTACTGCTCTGATTCACCAGAGCTGATGGTTTTTCTTTGGCCTGTAACACAGATGAGAAAGCCCAGACAGTGAGAATTCAGATGGACAGAGAAAGGGAAGATTCAACAGATTTATATTTAACAGGAAAGCATTTGCTTCATATTGTCAAGGTCAGAACACTCCCATAGGTGAATAATCACGAAAGAGATGATTATAAGATTTAGACTTTAGGGTTTTGTTTAAAAAATATCACACCCCCCTCCCCAAGATTCTATCAAAGGATGCAGCTGTTTTCTCTGCTTGTTCACATGGCAAGAGATAGTTCCCAACTCCTGTGAAACATCAAGGCAGAGATGGGCCTCAAAATGCTCTGTGCAGTTTTTCCATGGAGTCCAGTGGATAGTTGAGTGATTTGCTACTATCTAACTACTCACAGCAGTGAGACATAACAACTTACATCTCCAGTATTGAGTCTGAATGGACTGATGTAATGATATAATGAAGAGATTTCCCAAGCACGAAAGAAAACAATGAATTTTTCTACTATTACTAGAAAGAAAATAATAGGAAAGCTACTGTGATACTCAGTTTTCATTCAAAATTGCCAAGTTTTCATTAAAACTTTCCTGCAAGTTCCCCTTGTGTCACCAGTAGTTCTTAGGTCATCTGAAAACAACAGCAAGTGAAAAAAACCCCAAACCCAACAAAATAACATTCATTTTTATTTTGCTGCCATGGCTGTGTCCCTAACTCAGGCTCTGCAGCCCCTGGTGATACTCCAGGCACTGAGGTGAAATGAATATGGAATAAAAGCAGAGCTCTTGGCATCAGCACACCCAGGGCTGCACCCAGATCCCAGAGCTGATCAGCAGGCTAGGTAACACAATGTGAGAGATGAGAAAAACTGGAGAAAATGTTATGGTCTTGGGTTTTGATAGAAACCCATGTTTCTCCAGCATGGAAATGGATGACACTGAAATTCTGGGGAAAATATTTTGTCTGTGCCCACTCTGAGAAAAAATGGAAACAGACTTGTAGATCACCTTTCAAAAAATACTGCTTTTATCTGACTTTAATCCTTACACAGTTACACAATCCAGGGATATGTACAGTAATTCTCTGATCTTGAGTTTTCCTCCATCATTTCTTTTTACATACAAGCTCAAAATACTGATATTTAATTTTACCAACATTTTCTTATTTAGAGATAGGTCAAAAAGCACAGGATACACATCACTGCATCATACCTCCTCCAGTGCCACACCTATTGTCATTACAAAATATATCATCTTTATTTTGGAATAAATGTATCTTCCAGGACTTTTTATTGCTAACATAATTATGCACAGCTCATTTTCTAGTTCAAGGAGGGAAATAAACTGTTTTAATAAAAAAATAGGTACTGCCTATATTTTAATTTTTCCCAAGCTTCCCTTTTCTCTTCCCCTGAATACTTTTGTATTCTCCACAGCTCCCAGATATTTTGCATTCTATGCCAGGACAGTTTATCTCCAGATGTAATGAGATTTTTATAGTATGAGGAGATGCTTAAGTCCCAATAATCCATCTCCCTCTCCCTCCTAGTGTGTCAAGAAAACCCAAATTAGAACTGTGAGACTACAACAATTCTCATTTTCAGAAAGGTTTTATATTGACAACACATCAAGAACATTATTACAAAAATGTTTTATCTGTGGGAAGAAGTTCTAGACTCAGATTTCCCTAATATGGAATATAATGTATGTTTTCAAATGCATGGACACAATGAATTTTACTCTTACTACTTGATTTGTGCACTTTGAAAAAATTAATCTTTGAAAACCATATCTGTTAAAAATCTCTTTGGGCCAGGAATGTCTAATAATGCATTAAAATAGCTTATTATGCAATTATAAAGCATTTTAGAAAGATCAACTGAGTCAGTGTTTTTAAAATGTAACAGTACAGGAGATTTAACCTACAATTAAAAGTAACCTTTTAGGTTTTCTCAAGGATTCTTCTAAACTTATGTCAGGTTTCAATTTTTCCCTCACTTAGGCATTTGCAGGATATCTGCTGACTATCACAGGAATTAGGATTCTTTCATTACCAGCCTTTCTGCCCACACCTCTCAAACAAAAAAAGTCACATCTGCACAAAGTGCATTAACACCAGAAAAAACAGTGTTAGAGGAACAGAAATATCACTTACCTCATCAGCAATCATACATCTAAATAAGAAAAAACAAAAACAGGGAGGAAAAGCAGAAATTAATACTAAATATAATACATAAACTAATGCTTACCAACTGTTTACTATAAATTTAAATTCTGGATTTAAATGAACCAATTAAAACCAATGAAAGGAAAAAAGGTTCATTCCTCCAGATATCACCTATAAAAAGTGAATTTGGTATGAACTGAAAATAAGTATAACAATGATTCTAAAAATATTTATTCAGTTTGCTGGCATTACTGCCGAACTTGCAAATGCAAAACTGAATTTCTACTTGGGTCCAGGAATAGATTAATTGTAATCATAAGAGACACTTCCAGGGCAAGAAGTGTATCTTCGATTTTCTTTTGTCTTCCAGAAACAGAAATACTTGTGCTGCTTCATGATTAAGGATTATTTATATGTCAGATTGATTTTAAAAATGAGCTTTCCAGAGCTGTCACATTTGCTTTGAAATAGAAGCAGACACTCCCTCTCCCCCACCAATTGTACCAGCTAAAGCATGAGAAAATGAATTTGCCCATTTTGGAGTCACTTGGCAATGCCACTCTGTGTGAGGACAACAACAATTCCGAGTCCCCAGTCATAAATAGTAAATTCTGTTCAGCATATTTACATTTTATAAACATTAAACGACATCTTTGACATGAATTTCTTAAAGATATTTTAACCATTCTGGGATTCTATAGGTACCCATTGCACCGTGTAACTCAAATATAGTGTTCCTTCCATGAAAAAATGGGAAAGATCTTCCAGGTCTTACTGTCTTTAACAACATTTAACACAACAAGATACAAGCATTCTGTATTTTGATCCAGAAAAATCTTTTCAAGTAATAAAGAACTGCTTTTTTAGTGGTAGTTACTCTGAAGTTAGTGTAGCTGGCCAAAAAAAGATAAAATGTTTGATATTTTCAGACCCACAGTATACTGCTGTTTGCTCACTCTGCCTGCCAGTGTAAATTCCAGTGTCTACTAATTTCTGCAGATTCTTTCAACTGAGGTAAAAAAAGTAATTCAAAATTAATTCTTATACAACTTCATTTTTCATACGCAACAAACTATTTGCAATTGCTTTGCAACTGCCCCCCCCCCCAAGCTGTTAGGGATAGAGAAAGGAAAACAAAGGAAGAAAATATAACCAAACAAAGCCCCTAAATCTGCACAGATTTACAAGGGAAAAAAAAGGCAGGAAGAGAATTATTTTTAGTGGCAACTCATGATTGTGGGGCCTTAATGTCTGTGATTTGCAGCTGGGCAAAGACGTTTATTTGCAGACAACTAACACACAATTCTAATTTTAAAATAATGTCAGTTTTGCTCAAAGACTGATTTTTTTTTTTCATTCAATACTCATTGTTAATTGCCTGAACTGAATTTTACAAAACAAGTCTTTCTTTTTTGCAGATTCTTTGAGGCCAACTGCTCTCAGCACTTTAATCATGTTTTTAAAAAACAGTTTGAAGCCTGAAATCAACTGGAATGCACAATAACCTACTGTTCCAGTAGTACTCCTTACACAAGCAGCAAATGAGTAAGCATACAACTAACAGCTACACAGCAGAGACAGCTCAAGAACAAACCACAGACCTTCTTCAGCAATAAAAATTATTTATTGTAAGAATATCAGAGCTGAAGTACAAATATAGCAATAACCAAGTTGCATCTGGTAGCAAGAAAATGTGGTAAAGAGGACAGGAATGAAAGTATTCCTTGCCAACTTCTGCTGATAAATACAGTATTTCTCAGCAAATCAAGTTCAATTTTAGTAGAATTGCATGAACAGTGAAATGTTAATTATGCCAGTTCAGACAAACAGAAAAAATGAGAATAGGTGAGATCCTATTGCACTGTTCTCTGGCACAAGTGAACTGTGTGGACGCTCCTTCTTCCTTTCAGGGTAACAAGCAAAAAAAATGAAGAAATTCAGAGTGATTTACAAATGGCTCTGACAATTAGAAGCTGAATAGCAAGTAAAAACCCACCAACTTGAAAAGTATGTCAACCACAGGAACATGTTTTCCATAAAGCTAGATTTCTTAATTAGAGTGAAATTTAGCCATTTAAACACTGATGACTTTATCTGCTGACAAATAAGAAATTGTTCTGTTTTCCTTTTTGCACTCATTTTCAGACTGTACTCATAAAATCTTTGGTGCTATAGAGTATCTCCTGTTTTCACACCTATTAACTTCCATTGAATATGTCCTTAAGTTAAACTTCTCACGTAGCAGCAACAAAGTTGATGACTTTAAAATATTTATAGAAACTCATCATTTTGTTGCTGGTAAATGAAGGAAAGTACAAAGTAGCTGCCATCACTTTACCCATAATAACTATGCAAACAGAGGTTACATTAAGTGATCAACACAATTTTATCTTCCTCATTTCTACAGTATCAATAGCAACAGAGCCACAGAAACACACCTGTGCTTTAAACTGGGTATCTCTGGTGAGATTTTGCTAGTAACTATTCACTCTCTTCTCCTGTCTGATGATGAAATTGCTTTGTCCTAAGTAGTTGGGATTTTCTTCCTGTACCTGCAATCCATCCATTTCTCAGCATTTAAAATTCGACCAGACACATCACAGACTGAGATCAATCAAGTGCACTAAATTGGTTTTAAAGCTCCAGTTAGAGTTATCTGAATGTGTAAAGTCCCCTGTGATTATACAGTTAGTGACATGAATCACTGCTTGGATCCACACTGCTCAAATTCCTGAAGTGCTACAGTTTTTACATTGCTAATTTATGCCAATTAATTAACATTATTGACACTCACACTTGATAAAATTTCCACATGGCACACAAGATTGAGTTTATGATACAGGTAGAAGTTAATACAACTAATGTAAGTGGAAATGGAGGATATTGAATTTATTTTATGACCTAATGCATTTTAAAGCATTCATCTGTATATCTTTCACTGTTTTAAAATAAGAATCCTAAAGATGTCTGCTTAATGTAGTTAAAAAGATAAGAAGTCCAAATTTTTTTCATTGGATTCTAGGGCAATGAAAAACAGCTTATAGAGGAGAGGAAAACCATGAAATGTCTCCAGTTTATAATCACAACTATTAGATTTGAAGTGTAAAGAACTTCCCAGTCTTTATAGCCCACATCACACAGAACTTACAAGATATCTAATAGTTAGTTGCACTAAGCTGCTAAAAAGCAATACTTTACATAATCTTAAAAATATGCAGCCTCTATTTAAAGCAAACTTCAGTATGTTCTATATTATTGCAGTCAGACAAGCTGCCAACATGGACATAAAGGTTCCATGCTGTTAAAAGCAGAAGAAACAGATCTTCAGCTACATGGAAGGGACAAATACGTATTTTTGTTTCACATATTTTGACTGCAAGAAGACAGACTTCTTGTTCTCTGAAGTTCAATTAGTCATTTCCTCTCAACTGGTAGTTACCCAATGTGAGCTTCATCATTCATATCCCATCTGTTCATATGACACCTTAATAATAGCTCTCTCCAAGAATATAAATCAGAGCTATGATACGCAGATTCATATCCTGTTAGAAGCTCAGCCCACATGGTCAAAAGTTTCAGAAAAGCACAGAAAAAAATCATTTGAGATGTCTCAGTTGCACTTACTCTCAGCAGCAAAGTCCAACCATGCAAAAAGCACCAGTCAATGGCAAATTCTTTCAGATTCTTTCGCATTTAATCTTTAAATGTTTCCCTTCTTCAGAGCGAATCCTGTGGCTTGTGTTTGAATCTCTGTCCATTCATCAAGGAAATCTGCAATTTTTTTCCTAGCAGAGAGCTGTAGAATCTCATTGGGATGCACTGCACATGCTGCTACAACCTTGCTACTATTCATAGCCCTTCTGCAGTGTAGGGTTAGCAATGGCCTTCTGACACAGTAGGATCTTTCACAAATAGAAGGGAGCCATAGTTTGGGCCTCCAATGGACCGTAACAGCCCCAGCATTTTGAGGTGTATGAGCCTGAAAATAAAACTACATTTTTCTTTTAACAAGCAAACACAAAGTTTGAGTGAGGATGTACCCTGGTGAGTGAACACGCCTGCAGAGAGCAAGGTCTGTTGTGCTGGTGTCCAAAACCTCACTACTGTTCACTGAAGAGAACAAATGCAAGCAGCTGAGCTTGTACACAACACAAACCCCACCTTTCTTCTGGATGGAGAGAATCCCAGAGTTGAAGGGACCACACAAAGCTGGACAAATCAGAACCCCAGAACCAGACTTACAGCACTATCAGAATAGGCTTGGTACCCTGACACCTTGTAAAGGTATTAAACACCACGCCAAGGTGCATTTACACATTCTTCCTACAGCAAACCTTGGAGAGAAACCTAAAGTAAGCAAGAAAACAGGTGAAGGAGCTAAGAAAGAAACCCAAAACTTCTGATAGAGCCCTCTGAAAGCTCTGCCTCTAAAAGGACAGATTTTTCAAACCTCAAAAAACACAGAAAGAGTTCCTGGTTGTGTTGGTGTCAAGAAGATTGGAATCAGCTTCGCAGAGCAGAAGGACAAGCAGATCTTTAAAATTTTATGCAGATGAGTTCATTGGAGAAACAGAAGGAAACTGAGGCTAAGCTCATGTGGCATATGTCATAGAGCCACACAAAAATAGTCTGCATCAGAAGGTTAATGCTAACAGTTTTGTAAAAGGAGTTTCAGGGAAGAACAAACATTTAAATGAAAATCATTTCTATTTCTGCTCGTCTGGGTTACATTCAGGTCACCCCTTTTGAAATGTCAGCACTATTAACCATGCAAACAATACAGCTAAAGTTTCTTATATTAATTATGGCTGCTCCCATAAGGTATTTTTGTAAAGAGAAAGAATCCATTTTGAACTTTGCTCTTGGAGGAATATTGATTAACAACACACTGGAATTAAGGTCAGTACAACCAAGGATCCTACCAGGTCGAACAGCTGGTGTTAGAGGTTTCTTGTAACTACAGAAAAATATTTGCAATAATATCCTCTCTAGACAGTTGTGCTTACTTACATGGTAGGCTAAAAACTAAAGGGGTACAGCAATCCAATGTTGCTTGCTTATAGGGATAATTTAACTTCTTGATTGATTTTCAGCAGCTATTTATCCAGGAAAAACCACTAAGAACTGCAGGTAGCTTTTTCAGAACAAACTCCTTCCGTTTTAGATGCATTTTCCAAGGCAAACAGTCAAAGCAGTAGCACTTCATTTTTTAAAACACTGAAAAATTTTGTTACTACTCAAGCAAATTAAAGCTGTTTTTTGTTAATGCAGGCTTTGGAACATGTTGTACAGAGGAAGCTCGAGTCTTTCTTTCACTGGTGTGGGTGTCCTGATATTCTTGGGATTCTCACCTACTCATGTGAGTCAGTTTTATATAACACTACAACATATAATTTACCTCCCACTCACAAGCCAACACTTCAGCACTAACATCTTAACCAAGGGTTATTTAAGGAATCTGAACTTAGAATATTTTTATATAAAACTGCGCAAGCAACCATTACATTTGTGTGTCAGTAATCACAGCACACAGTCCTAAAACTAGAACAAAGAGAGCTGACACCCTTGCAAAAATAATCAAGAGTGTTGCATCAAAAACAGTGCCCCAGAAGATGTAAGATAAATCTTACCCTTGCTCCTGAACTACACTAGGTATTTAAAAAAACCCTAAGTAATAAAACCCCAACCTTTGATTTAATATAAGATGCACTAAATTGCCACATCTGCATTGTTAATGATTCTGAAAAGGAGCGTAGAGGAGAATGGTTGTGCTGTCTTATGCTTTTCTCCAACACTCCTCTACATGTGACTGAAAAACCCACCTAAAATGTTTTCTTAGTATTTGAAAGCTCTCAGACTACATGTTCTGGTATTTTAGCTTTGGCAAAGATGTGTGGAATAACATATAACAAAATGGTCAAATTGAAGGTTAAGCTCAGACACATCAACAGGTTTTTAGAAAATGTTAATGGCACTGTTAGGTGAGAAAAACCTCCAGCCAAGAAGACACCCAAGAGTGATAATGAAAACTCCTCATCTATCCAGTCACTGGCTTCAGAGCCAAATGGGTTCAGCAGCTGACTCAATGTAAGAAAACAGAATAACTTCAACTAATTTCAGCTACTGATAATCGAGGCTGCAAATGTTAACATTGCTGTTCACTGGCATGACTGAAATACCTGAGAGCAGCAGTAGAAGCCTCCCTCAGTATGCAGTCTGCTGGCTTTCAATGAAATGTAAACACTTATCACTACTTTCCCAATAAACTCTGCATTCCCTGGTGATCTGGGGCAGTTTTCCCTTGTGCTTTAGTTCTTCCTCCCATTCCAACTTGCATTAAGTCAGTCAGAATGTGACTCACACTCGTTCAAGACCTGACTATTCACTCTCATTAAAGTGACTTGTCTCACACTCAGAACTGCTCCCTTCCCTTTGTCCTCTCCTGGGTCTGTGGTTAAACACCAACCTCTGATCATGGATTCCCACACTGCAAACCTTCCCTGCACACAGCTAACACCCATTCATTTCCCCTTTCCCCTCTCTCCAGCACTGCTGACAACCTACTACCTACACTTGTATTCTTTATCTCTCTTGGTTCTCCTCTTCCATTCTAACAAATTGTGCCCTGCATTTCTAAAATCTGCATTTTCTTCTCTATTCCTGCTGCTTCAAGTCCACATTTAAACCCAGGTAAATTCTCATACTTCTACCATTGGGTTTTTTCTGTTCTTAAGTCTTCTTTTTCTCTTTTTCACCCCATACAGTTCCTCTCCTGAATTATATCCTAGATTCACTTACTGACAATGCATTTTTTGTTCTATTTGAATTGCTTCCCAGTTCCTCCAGCAGCACTTCCAAACAAGCCTCCCTGGCTAGGAAAGCTCTGCAGAATTTGGCTCAGTCTCTCATTCATACTTCCTGCATCTGAACCTCATTCTGTGAGCTAGCATCTTCATTTATTCATCCCTCTCTTCCTTGGCACTTCTCAAATGTGAGATGTACTCTGAATCATTACAAACCAACGTCTTAAAAAAAATGAAATCTTTCTTCAACCCTCAGAGCTGAGATGCATTAACTGTTTGATCCTCTCCATATTCACTAAATAGCCATCCCATTCTTGTTCCCCAGAGCTGACTTCTGTGCTTTGTTCTCTAAGACTGGAGATAACTGCTCACCTGTTACAATGCAGGTTTAAGGACCCACATTTATCACAAAATTGTGATAATTTTATATATCTGAGTTGCTGAATATATTGGAATAAAAGATGATTTCTTTCTTACTCTAGCCAGAAACTTATGCCTTGTTTCAAACAGCTCTTTCAGGCTATCTAACTACAAACTACTGAGACTAGAGACAGAAATGAAAAAGAAAATAACAATTCATTTTGTTCCAATCTGATCTCTGATCTCAAGTTCTACAAATAATGGAGACACTTGTTGATGGCACTTGATACTGCAAGGCACCAAGTACAAATTAAAATAAAAGATATATTCATAGCCATGTTTAAAAAAAACCCCAATGTGAAGGTAATGTCTTTTTCTAACAGGCAAATTTAAGTAATTTGGCTTTTACTGAAGTCAGTGTGACTGAGAAAAATTCAACTGTAGCCTGTAAAGTATTTTTGTAAGTGTTCTTTTAAACTATGCAGCTGATTCTGAAAAAAAAAATAGATAATGGTAAAAAGCAGTTGGTCTTGCATTTAATCACAACATTGACTTGCAGAAACCCATGACCTTTCAAACAAAGGACAGAAAAATTAGTTATAGATGGTAAGAGATACATAGACATGCAACTAGGCTTAGTGCTTCAAAATGGAATTGAAAGACAAATCTGTTCTCTTATTCATAGCTACTATCAAAGATAAGAAACTGAAGAATAGAAATACACTGAAAGAGCAAATCAATCAGTAATCATGGATCAAAAATAGTCAAGATAAAAGCAAAGTAAAACAAAAGCTCTGGTAACTTAAAAAGGCAATACAAGACAGAAAGCAACAATTGCATCGTACAGAAGGAGAAAAGAAAGATTAATAGACAACATAAAACCCAGAGAAGCCTAAAACTGAGAAGCAATCTCAGTAATGATGACAAAAATAAGAGCGAAAATGAAAAATAGTTACAGAGAAGTGTAAGACAAAGGGGCTTACTGCTGTAGCACAAACTAAAATGTGCATGGGAGTGCATGGACTGAACATATTTTCCCATATTCCATCAGCTTCCAAAACCTAAAACTATAACTGCCTTAGACACCCAACTCAAGTGGAAATTATACCTTTCATACTACTCAGTGGATAATGCAGCCTAGAAAGTTGAAGACATTTATGTAGAAATTTGCATAAGAATTTAAATAAGCCATATCAGAAATTCCTTGCCCTACAAAGAGCTGTGCCTGGGAATTTCAAACATTTTTATTTGCTTCCTGCCCAGGAGCTGCCATTTCTGTGGTCCAACTGCTAAACCCTCAGCAGACTGTGTGTGCTGTGCCTTTCTAGCACAGAATCTTTCACCTGTGTTCATAAACTTCGAGGAAATTATGATTTGAACCTTTGGTTTTTTGGTCTGCTTTGAGGATGGAAGAGGGGAAATTAATTTCTACAAAGACTGATAATTTTTGAAGTAAAAATCTGTTTTAATTAACGAAGAATTAACTAACTATGTATTTCTCATGTGCAACTTGCTAGAGATCAGAGACACAGTCAATGGGAAAAGGTACTATTTTAAAGTGTAGGCAGCTGACTCAGTATTATAACAGAGGACATTTACACACTGTTCTCTAATGATTTCACTGCCATAATGGTTCTCTGTAGCCCATTATCCAAAAAAATATTAAACACTACAAAACTTTTTGTTACTCTAGATAGGGACTGCCTAACAAAACAATTGCCCTTGCATTAAAACTGATAGCTCTTTATGGCAGATGTGAATTCAGGTATTGCCATCCATGGTCATTTACTTTTTTTACTGTGTCTAACAGCATTAGGCCAGAATGCATGGGAAATTAAAAATCACATGCTCCTGAAAATATAAGTTAATGTATTACCTCTCAAACTCATAGAGGAAACAAGATCACCCCAGTAAAACAGTTTGAGCACACAATTCCAATGGAAAAGCTTGTTTATGGGTGGTATCTCCAAGTCCTCTTTTGCATCCAGCTTAAACAAATTCTTCTGCCAACATGCCTAGAAAGAAATATATCTGTGTGTCTGAAGGCATCTTTTACAGATACCATCCACAAGACAAGCAGTGCTAAATAATGATGCTTGCAAATCACATGCTGACAGTTTTTATTACAAAACTTGATAAAGCATTTAGTGGTACCCAGTAGCATGAGAGCTAAATTTCAAACCACAGCATGCCTCTTTTACAGTGTATTCAGGTGAACAAATTGTTTGTATTACTAGACAGACATCACACACTTCTGTGAGGAGAGGATATAAAACAAGAATACATGGTAAAAAGAATTGTGACTTTCCAAGTATGACATTAGTGAACAGCAGCAGTTAAAATCAGTAATATTCAAAGAGCAATGTGAGCTCAGTGAGATTGAATACAATCCTTATCAACACCATAGAGTCACTTGCCTATGTACCTCTGTGTCTTGGATATTTTGCCCAAGCTTCCACCACTTTTTCCAGAGCATCTTTGACACTGCCACCTCTTCATTAACACCTGGTGACCCCTCAGTTCTACCCTGAGTTCTTAGGAAATGGGGATTTATCCACATCTGCCCAAACATGACTAAGAAGCAGCAGAGAGCAGAGAATTGCTCACTTCCACCTCCCAACAGCACACACACATCTGACCCCAACAACCCCCAGTATCTCCTAAGCCTGTTGCTAACATGTCACATTCCCAGAAGGGACAAGTTGCTTGGTTTTTATTTCAGAGACAGTTTAAAACACACACACACAAACAAGCAAACATTATTGCTGCTTTTAAAAGTAACTTACACCTTCACTGAAAAGAAAATCACAAAAATAAAGCTGTCTTCATGGATGTAAGTTGTGTGCACCCAGCTTTTCTGCACATTAATGTTTGAGGCTACAAATAAAGACAATAAATTGTATCCATCCCTAGGCAACCATGCCAAAGTGCATCTCTGACAAATAATCTCTAGTAAGGAATAAGCAGCCAGTCAGTTATTTACCTTTAAGGCATGTTTGTGAGATAAAAGGTATGTTAGCTTATGTTGAAGCACACACTGTCTTCTTGGCTCTAGAATTGTCATTTCCTAGAAAAGTGTTAGGCAGTCTCTGTTAGATGAGGTAATGCCTTTGGAGCACCTACTGGAAAAGCCTTTGATTCATTTACCAATGAATCAAAAATACAAACCACAACAGCATATTCATTTCATGGTTTGGGAACAGACAAGAGAATTAATAGCTCACTCCCAGCCCCTTCCATGCAAAAAATAAGAGCTTGTTCTAATAATAAGTCTCTTTTCATGCTGGGTGCTTGTCTAATCTAAGATGATATTAATTGAATCTCTTCAGCCAACACTTGCTCTACACCAGTCTCCTAGCACTACAGCAAAGCATGGATTAAGTGATGCCTGTGAAGGGAGTGCATAGCCTGGGGGAAGAAGAAAGATGAGCAGAGATGCACACATTGCTCACTTCAAGTCCTAGGCTTATATATTTTTTAAAATTAGAAAAGACACTTCCACAGGAAATATACCACTGGGAACAGTGAAACAAGGTTTAAATCATTATGGAGTACAAAACTTGTGTGAGGCAAGGGCTGACAAACTAATAAGAAAACTCAGCTGCAAGCACCAGAGGCACTTGTTCTCTGTTTTGGGACAGGAAGAGAAATAGATCTGCATGAGCAAGGGAAAGATTTAAAAAATACTCCTTGGGAAAGTTTGACTTAACACATTTTACTTTAGATAGAAGCTGGCTGAGAGTGTGCACACAATTCCTCAATGTGACCCAGCTTACACACACAATTTGCTGTCCCAAGCAATGAGATTTCTTGCAGTCATGATGAACATTGTTTCATATGCATGCCACGGGAAAACCATCAGTGCTGGGTTATACAACACTCTTGTTGGTGAAGACTTAAAGAAAAAACCTAACATAAACCCATAACCTGGATGAAAAAAATAAAATTCCCTCGACAGAGAGTCATTAGACTAGGTATTTCAAACATTTTTGAATACTTATTGCAGACAATTGTTAATACTTCAACAAAAAGAAGAAACATCTGATAAAAATTCATTCAGTCCTACAGCTAAACTGCTTCCCAAGGAACCTCTATATTTATTATACAATAACCTGCAAAAGATTATGCCACTTTCAAATACATCCATTAGCCTACACTAATTAAATGTGTAGTTATTTTAATGGCTTCTGTTATTTCACTATTTGTATATACAAATATACACCTCAATTGCATATTCTGTGGCAGCCAAGTGCTTTGGATTTATTAAATTCAACCCTAACACAGGCTTTGCTGTCTATCCTACCAAAGTCTTAGCTAGCTATTAAAATGATATCCACTCATTTTCAGTCTGTGCAGCAAGAAGTGCCTGATACAGCTGTTGGTCACAGAGCAGTTAATGCCAATTCAGCACAAAACATATCAAATCTCAGGCTTTCATGTGAAGGGCTGGACTCCTCTTTCTGTTCTGCCACTGAAGCTGGCAGCATAAAACAGATGGTTTGTTCATTCCCTGAGACAGCAGTGCTAAAGGGTTTTGGGCAAAGGAACAGAATCAAAGTGAAAAAATTCAGAGATTTTAATTGATTCAAAGTTCTATATAATTCCAAGAACTGCTGATAAATATTTCCTTTCCAATTTTTCACCTTTAGAGGAAAAGATGCACAGTTCTTTTCCCCTGAAAATAATCACAAACATTAGCAAGCAACCCCCTTAGGCCCTAAGCCTCTCCTTCTCTGCTGGAACCCCGGAAGCAAAATGCTGAAATAATCAGGAACTAATTTCATCCATCTTTCCCACACAGGCTACAGTAATTCCATTTGTGCCAGATCTGCCCAACATCTTTCCTTTCCAAAACAACAGCATACAGTAGTTTCACAGCTTTAGGCTGCAATTGCCCACATTTCCTAAAATTTATAAATGTAGAAATAGCATTCCCTCTCTCCTTTTTGACCCTGTAACTCAGTAACAGCCTCTTACTCAGCAAAATATTTCCAGCCTCTGCTGCATAAACTGTGTTTTTTGATTTACCAGGTACTTAATTGTTGAATGTCTATTCCATCAGCTGCTGCACTGGCTAACTGAGAACTCTGCAAGGCTTCTCCTGCTGCAGCTCAGTGAGCTCCAGAACACCCAGATTACACTCCAGAATTGTACCAAATTTAAAATAGAAAACCACAGAGATGCATCAGGATTTGTTAGTCATTCCCTTAACAGCTCTCTCCTGCCATTAAGAACTAAAGAAACAAATGTGAATTAACTTATTTTAGGAATTCTCTATTAACATAACAAAAATGATGGTCCTACTGATATCAACCTCCTTTCACATGAGAACTTTGATACTACATTTCCCTTTTGCATAATGCATTATTAAACATTTCTTCATCTTCTGTGGAAAAAACCCCCACAACTCATTTTAAACCATGTTACATTCCAGTTTGTGAAAGATTTCTCTAACATAACTCACCTAAGACTGCTGGTATTGAATAACCTTAGTAAAAAATAATTAGGGTTTACCTAAAGTAATTGTTTTTAGCATGTGATACAGTAAGTTGAACACAATAATTTTACCTGCCACTTCTCTGAAGTGCAAATACGATGCCCTTTTCCTGGAAAGGAAGCAGCTTCCTCCTCAGTCTTTCAGGTAGGAAGGACAGCTTAGCACCAACATCCTCTAACTGAGAAGCTTTGAGTGAAGGCGTTTCCTGGAGAGCTTTGGCCATGCTGAACCAGAGGGGAACAAAAGAGAAAGATGATTTCTTACCTACATGGCAGAATAAAGAAGAACGCTTGATGGAATAATACTCATCACTTCATCTTGAAATAATCATTATCTACACAACTTGCCTTGAGTGTTGAGAATTCTCTCTGGAAAGCAGAAAATTGTGCAGGTGCTGGAGGAAGAGCCCCTCACCTCAGTATCCATAAAATATTCCAACTATTCCAGGATGAAGAGGGCAGCATGAAATAATTATTTTAGCACATACCCCATTCATGAATGGAAAGTATCTGCCATTCAAATCGAGCTTACTCATGGACACTGAAATACAACTCTTAGTAAACATTTTCCAGAAGAGCTCCAGGAAAATGAGGCAATGAGGAAAGAATAGTGAATTTAATTTAAAATACTGATCAACACACAAAAGCTGGGACATAAGCATTGTATGGACTGTGACCTCATTTTCCTCAGTGGAATCTTTGGTATACCTTTAGAGAAACAGTATCTATACCTTGGGCCTCTGGAACATTCAGCAGCAGATGAAAGCCCTGTGATGAGTACTGGGCTCTCTCATGCACGTCCACTACAGAGCTTTGCTTAACAGAAGATGGAAAGCCCCAGTGTGCCCAAGACATGCATTTCCCAGAAAAGAATTCATAAAGCTCCAGTGAATAAATACCTGCTTCTGCTCTCAGTTGAGCAAACACAAATGTTTCAATATTAACTGTTGGGACAACAACCAGAATCACTTCAGGTCTATCACAATATTTTCCACTGAGTATTTTCTTCCTGTCAAAGTTGATTAAGGTAAGGTACTTCAAGACTGCTGGGAAACAAACAAAAACTAAACATTTCTGTAGAGCCAAGCTTCAACAATGCTGCAGGATTGGTGGGCCCAACAAAGCTGTTCAACACTCAGTTCTGACATTCACCCCTAAAGAAAATTCGTGACTCATTTCTGTACTAATCCTTCCATTCTATAAATGCAGAGATAATGATGTACTTGTGATCAGCTCGCCTCATAGCTTGTTGTGAGTGACAATATGAGAATGAAATGTTAACATAATTAACTTTCTGTTGAACAAGATCATGACAAGATCCTTTCACTGAAACACTGAATTGGAACCATGCAGTTTCAGGAGAATAAATGTGAATTGGAGGAGGCACATGAGTCATCAGCACACAGCAATACTACCACGAAAAATGTTTCTGCATCAGTCATTAACAAGGTTAAAACTGACTTTGCACATCTTAGAAAGCAGCAGAACAGAAAGCACTAACTACCAGATATGTGTAAGTTTTTGTTTAGTTTTTTTCTCTAGGTGAATGATTGTATAAACGAATGGTGAATAAATAAAGACTCGGTGAATAATTAAAGAACAATAGACCTAAAATGTTTTGTGTGGAGACCCAGCTTTTCATTCAGAGACTTCATTCAGCTGCACAAGTTTCATGAGTTAAACTCAAACTTTAGAGTATTTACTCAAGTGTTTTAAAGGAAATCAGGGATGAAATAGCTGAATTACTAAACCCAGTAACCAATAATCTAAAACTGCTTAACTATCTCAGGACTTGATAATGGTAAATGATCCCAGCTTTTATAAGCAGGGATGAGGAAGATTCATGGACCTACATCATGATTCACTCATAGGGCATTAAAAAAAGTAAAAAATTATGAAGTGCAGAACCCATGAACACCAGGATAAATGCATTTATTTGGTGGGAGTCACCCTGTGTTTTGTAAAAGTGATTCCCATTTTTCCAGTCTGATGAAGTTTTTTGAAAGGGCTCTACAACAACGTACCTATAAACCATGTGATGCAGTCCAATTCCCACTACTTTTCAAATCTGAATTAAAACAGAATAAATTTTATAAACATATTTGTACAGTAACTATAATTTCCAAGAAAACTTTTGAGAAAGTCTCTCAAACTTGCAAGAAAACCGAACTGCCATATAAAAAAAATGCCCTGAAACTTTTTTTAAATTCAAGCAAGTAGACAGCTGATATATGAGAGAAAAAACATCTGCAGTATTTCCAAGTAATCTGCTCCAAATTCTATCATGTTCAATCAATCATAAATGATCTGGGAAAGCAAGTAGCCAGTGAGTGATAAGGGCAGTGCAAATAATAAAATAAAATTTGAAAAACCCCAATCTTGAATTTCTTTCTAATCACTGCTACTGTTATACTGCATTTCACTCTAGGCCCTTAGTCCTTCCAGAGGCAGAAACTGACACCCAGCTTGTTAAGGATGTTACCCCCTGGAGTTGTTTCTTTATTGGAAAGTTGGGTGCAAGACTGATGACAAGTTCAAGGACTACTTTAAGTTTTCCAATAGCTGTTTGTCAACACAAGCTGATTACATAATATAAACCCACTGCTTATTTTTACAGGCCACTAAGTATAGCCCTTTAATGCAGCTCAGCAGCACATGCCTAAGACAAATGAGTCTTTCCACTAAGGGTTTTGCTTCATAAATTTCCCCTTGATGCACTTAACTGCTCCATGACTGCACACTGAATAAAACTTAACAGGGAATTCAAGGCTCTAAGAACATCTTGGTGGATTGATTAGTCAACTATTTCACAGAATCACAGAATTATTTGGGTTGGAAGGCACCTCTGGGAGATCATCCCATCCAAACTCCCTGCAGCAGGTGACACAGGAACGCATCCAGGTGGCTTTGGAATGTCTCCAGAGAGGGAAGATCCACGAGCTCCCTGGGCAGCTGCTCTAGTGCTCTGCCATTTTTGTAAAGAAGTTCCACCTTGTTTTATTTGATGGCCATTGCCCCTCATCCTGCTGACGGGCACCGCTGAAAACAGTCTGGCACCATCCTCTTGGCACCCACTCTGAGATATTAATGTGCACTAATGAGATCCCCTCTCAGTCTTCTCCAGCCTGAACAGGCCCAGCTCCCGCAGTCTCTCCTCACTAGAGAGATGCTCCAGACCCTCATCACCTTTGTAGCCTCCGCTGNCCGGGAAAGGCGCTCCAGCGGGCGGGGGTCGCAGTGCGCTGAGGGAGGAGGGGGGGCCGCGCCCGCAGTGCGCAGAGCGGGGGCAGCGCTGAGGGAGGGGGGGCGCGGCCGCGGGGCCGGTGGGTGCAGCCGGGGGTCGCGGTCCGGCGGGGCCAGNGGGCACCGCTGAAAACAGTCTGGCACCATCCTCTTGGCACGCACTCTGAGATATTAATGTGCACTAATGAGATCCCCTCTCAGTCTTCTCCAGCCTGAACAGGCCCAGCTCCCGCAGTCTCTCCTCACTAGAGAGATGCTCCAGACCCTCATCACCTTTGTAGCCTCCGCTGGACCCTCTCCAGTAGCTCCTTGCCTTTCTTGTTCGTAGGAGCCACCAGTGGGATAATAAAGAATTGAAAATCTACCCATCAGGACACAGCATTTTAGAGAACACTACAAAATAAAGCGATCAGATGGAGCAAAGGACATCCCATAGTTCTTCAGCACAGAACAGTTTTTCCACAGGCCGCTGTACCGTGCCAGAGGGAAGCGCACACCTCAATACCTCCCTGGGGGCAAGTTCTTTATTTTACTTACGCAAATCCCTGCAGCTGCAATCGCAGAAATACCTGAGCGCACGGCGCGACGAGCCAGCAGCAGCAACCGCAAGAAGTGAAACCTGTCACAAAACACGGGCTGGGGACAAACAGGAGTCACCTGGCAGCTGGTCCCCGGCTGGCGACCGACCCCGAGCGCGTCCCAGCCCGGGCAGCCCCTCACGGCCGCGGGCTCCGCGCTCGAACGGCCGCCGGGAAGTGACGCATGACCAGGGGTCACGGACGGGAAGCGCTTTTGGGCCCGGGGACCGCTTTTCCCTTATTTTTTTCTGTCTTCCCCGTCCTCCTCGCCGCTGGCCCCGCTTCCCCAGGGGCGAGTTAAAGATCATCTTCCCGCCAGGCCGTGCCTCCCGCCGGCCCCTAATCCGCTGGAGCGGGCGGGCTGAGGGAGCCGGAGGGGCAGGAAGGGCGAAGCGGGGCTGGGAATGGAGGAAGGCGCTAAGGACCGGGTCGGACGGGGCAGTGCCGCCGGCTCTCGGCGTTGGGAAGACCGATGAAAGCTAGGGCGAGGGGCCGGGGAGGCGAAAGGTTGCGCGGGCAAGCCCTGACTACAGCTCCCAGCCTGCCCCGCCAGGGTGCGGGCGCCGTGCGGCTGCGGGAGCGCTGGCGCGGGCACCCACGGGACCGAGGAGCTGCTGCGCGGGATACACCATACGCCCAGGAGCAGGGGAGCGGCTTAGGCACGGGTGAAGGGAAAGCGGCCGGGGCAGGGAGCAGAGGCCGCTCAGCCTCCACACTGCCACAGCCGCGGGATCGCTCCGTCCGCCTGCGGCCATGGGCTGCACGTAGGGGGCGGGCCTTGCAGTGCCGGTGCGCCGCCCTTACTGGTGCTCACGGCTGTCTGTCAAGGCGGCCGTGCCCTCCTATTGGCCGTCGCCTTCCGGGCGGGCTCGGCTTCGCGTAAGCGCCGAGCGGCACCACTCCGCGGCAGCGCCGGGAGGAGGGCGCCGTGAAGTTTATTGGTCCGCGCGGCCGTCCATCATTAGCGGTTCGCGCAGCCATTGGTGGCGGCAGTCCGAGGGGCGGGGCCTCTCTCCCCGCCGCGGCAGCAGCAGGAGGAACCCGGGCGGCGCTCGGCGCTGGGTTCGGCGCCCCTCGTGTGTGAGGAGCCGCCACCCGCCGGGCGCGGTGTCCCGGGAAGGAGCCCGGGTGGGAGCCCGGGAAGGAGCGCTCCGGCCCGGTGAGGAGCCTGGGATGCCGCCGGGAAAGGCGCTCCAGCGGGCGGGGGTCGCAGTGCGCTGAGGGAGGAGGGGGGGCCGCGCCCGCAGTGCGCAGAGCGGGGGCAGCGCTGAGGGAGGGGGGGCGCGGCCGCGGGGCCGGTGGGTGCAGCCGGGGGTCGCGGTCCGGCGGGGCCAGACCGGGCCG
>VXBB01025213.1:144469-204944 GCA_013399915.1 Illadopsis cleaveri
CGGCGGGGCCAGACCGGCCCTTCCCCTGCCCTAATATAGCCAGGGCTGGCCGGAGTGGGACACGGGGCTGTTCATCTATTATGTTTTCATTTTCTTAAAATTTCTGCCGCACGTTGGATAATTTTGCATGTGGGTATATCTGCCATATTATAGTATAAAGTGTAAGTATACTCGAGAGCAAACTACGTCACAGCCTGGTTTTTACCATCTCTTTTAAAAAGGTTTTAAAATGAGTTTTCAGCACCGAAGAAAGGTTTCACTTTATGAGGAAGATGGAACGAGATAGAAAAAGAAGTGAGGAATAGCTGTTTCTTACATGGGGTCTAAGAATTATTCAGATTATTCACGTGAAGAGATTTGCACACATCCTACATGGTGGATTTGTGTGATGTCCGTAGAAAGGTGGATTAGGAGGGTGGTGGAGAAAAACCAAAAAGAGTGGTGCACACTTTGTTTAAGGGTGCATTGCCACACAGTACCATCTACCATAGTGTGTGTTATCTTGGAGTGGTTTTGCTAATAGTCTTAATTTTAAATTTTGATGCCCCTTTCTCATTGACCTGAAACCGAAGTGATCTTGTGTGCCCAAAGCAGAATAGGGAATGTATTGGGTTTTTTTCTTCTTACAGTGTCTGACACTGGCCTTTTTCCACTGAGGCATTAACCTGCAGTTTTTAGTGGGGTTGCTTTCTCCTGTCTTGTCTTCCACAAGAAGTAATGTATTTGAGACATGCTTTTTGGCTGAATATTAAGCAGCAATTTTACAGGGCAGTATGTCTTGTGAATGTTAGATTAGGAATATTTATTTACTGGTGAAGTGAAAGGTAAAATGAAGGTCTGATTATTTTTGAAAATGTTTTGTTCAAATAATTTGCTATTCAGGAGAAAGAAATGGTAATGGAAACACATTTTCTTTGACAGTTTTCCACTGGCTTGCCATTCAGCTGATATTAAGCCTTTGTTTTACAGTAAGTACTGTGATGTCAAGGGGTTGAGTATTTTGTAGAAATTAAGTAACTTATTGCTTGTACTCATCAATTTAACGAAGTCCCAATGGTAAATATAATGTTAATACTTGTGTCCATTTAAATCTTGAAAGATCAAAAATGTAGTGCTTGTAACTGCGCTGCTTGGCCACTCTTTATTTTAGAAAACCGTAAATTGCGATCAAGATCTACCAGTGCTTTTCTCGTGAGTAAAAACAGATTGGAGTAAATATCACTAATTTTGAGGGGTGTGCAGTGTACTGGGTTAAGTTTCTTAGCAGTGCTCCAGAAACTATTTATTAAAGATTTGGGAAGAGTGAGCCACTAAATCTGCTGCAGAGGTTGTCTGTTTGTATTTTAATTTTGTGTGTTAAGAGGAATAAAGGAGAAGTTGAGGAGACGGGTACTACTACTGTGCTCTTTCTCTTCTTAAACACAATTCTGCCTCTGCCTTTTTCCTTGTAACTTAGGTTAAGTTTGGGCTTTCCTTTCTCCTCTAAGTTCAGTATATTTGTCTTACACCATAGTCTTTATTTTGTATTGCTTGCTTAAAGTCTGTCCGTGAAACTACTTCAAAGCAGCTGGATGGTTTGGGTCAAGTCTAAAAAACTGAGGCTCTAGGCTCAGCTCTGGGTACAACACAAATGCCGTGGGTTTGGGGTTTATTCAGTTAAAAGGTGCTGTCACTTTCCTACAGTGGCCTCTGTTAATTCAACTTCTTGTCTTTGTATCGCCACTTTCACGACTCTACTTCTCCCCAGTGTTAATTTGACTAAGAGATGTAGAACTGCATCTTTTTAAATACCTTTATGTGTTTAAAGTTTCGAGATGCTGCATTCTAGGCTTTTAAAAGTAACTGATACAGTTGCATTTTTTGGACACTTTGGGGAAAATCGGCCTTTTGACGCCGTGTTTTCTGAGAGTGAGTTGCCAGGTGATGGAGCAACGTAAACATTGAATTGGCTATAACGTGGCATACAGTCCATTTTATAAAAATCTTTTAAATATGTTGACAGCATGGTTCACATTTGGTGAGCTAGACAGTTCTATGCTCTAACTTTTACTACCTGGATAAAAATATGAACTACCTCGGATGTCCTGACTAGTTGAAGTGATTAGCATCTGAAATTTTTCAGCAGTGCTCGGATTCTCATTTCAAAGATACGAAGAGAGTTAAGCAGTAAATACCAGTAAATACGAACTGCTGTAATTCACGGGTGTGACAGCTAAGGAGCTTTCGGTAGGAGTGGGAGAATATCCTGTAATCCTGGCATCACTGGGCTCGAGGACTGCAGGCAAAAGTGTCCCGTTCGGGCTTTCGGTGGCAGTTTTCCCACCTGGGAATGGCCAGCTAGGAATGACCCAGGGGGGTTTGTTAAACGCTGCATTCCACATTGAGCCTTTTAGTGATGGAAAGAGGAGTCGTTTGGCAGTGCAAGAGCGGAATAATAAGGTCATTCACACCTTATTCTTTAGGCAGGAACCATCAATGTGACTTCCTTAATGGGGTGCTTACTCTGGCTCATATTGTGGCTGATCGGTGGCATCTGTGGGAGCCCATTAAAGTTGGGGTTGTGTGGTTCTTGGTGTATCCTCCTGGACTTTGAGGTGGTGGGTGAATGTGTTGTGTAACACAATGTTAAGAGATTTTGGAAAGTGGTGTTGGAATGCTCTGTTTCTGGGAGATGGTAAGTCAGCAACAGATCATGATTGAATATTGTTGGGAAAATGGCACTTTAGGCCTGCCTATAATCTTATTTTGATTCCATAACTTGCTGAAGGACTGTTTTAGAGGAAATAATGTCTGGAAACATATTTATGAAGGGCAGCAGCCTTAATTACAGAGCAGCCTGCACTGCTACTCTTGTGCATAAGTTAGTCTCCTGCAGTTTAATGTATGTATTATGAGAATCCTGTCAACGTGTCATTTTTTGATATGCACTTTTCTCCAATCTATAGAATTAGATTTCCAAGAATATTTGGTTATTGTATGTTCTGATCCAGACTGCTGAAGCAGTGGAGATTTGAGATGGCTGTGGGATGCTTATTCTAGGATTTCTTTTCTACTCCTTATCTTGGATCTCTGTAAGGAAATGGGGCATTACCTCTGAGCAGCCATTGGTTTCTGCATAAACAATTATATTGTTCACCTGTCTTTTTTCATCTGCTGCTGAATTTTTGTTCTTTACTCTCCTTCCCAACATCAGTTCTTATTATTCTTGGATCTGCAACTTGAATTTGCGTGTAAAACGGAATTCTGTCCCTTATTTAGCACTCTTAACTTTTCTGCCCCCTCCTCAAGTTCGTTAGTGTGTGCTGCTGTGTATGAAAGATCTTTGTCCAGTTGTGTATAGAATGGTCTGAAGGCTGAAGCTTGTCAGGACAAATGTCATAAATACCTTTAAAGCTGTGACTACACAGCATAGCAGAGTTGCTCCTTCTTTTTGAAAGCATAGTTTTGGATAACTTGCATCTCTGAGTCAAAAAAATAACCTCTGAAAGGTATAAAGATAGAAGAGATCATCACTGGATTTGGTTTAGCAAAAATCCAGTCCTGGGTTTTGTACTTTGGTAGAAAATGTTCTGTATAATTGGTTAGCACTTAACCTACCATAGTCCTTGTAAGAATTGTTCCCAGCCAAGTGAGGTGTGATAGATTGCTGTAGGTATCCAGCTAAAGCATTTAAATTTATGTTAAGTGAAGCAAGACATAAATAGATGCAGTCCTTGCAATAGCTGCTGCTGTGAAGGAGGCCATCGTGGTGCCATATCCTTGGCTTTTTGTTCCTGCCCTCTGCCACCTCCCCTGCTCTGTTTAATGAGCTGTTACTGGGAGCACTCTCCAAACTTTTATCTGTGTAAGATAGGTGTCTTATTCAATCAAATTGAAGCATCTATGGGGAGCCTTGGAGGAGCAGTTTAGCTGGCAGATGGAGGAAATGGTGACTGGAAGTGAGATCAGTGACTTCTTTAGTGCAGCTGAATCTGGAAAAGGCTGTTGGTGTGCAGCTGGTGAGTGAAGTTCGAACTAATTCGAGTGCTTCTGCCAAGAGCAGATTGAGGAGTGTTCTCACAGTTCTTTCTCCTGTCAGAGCTTTGGGCATCAAAACCTCCTGCTGGTGCTGAGAAGCTGGGAGCAGTTGCATCATTGACCAGTGATGGATCCACAGGCAGATTTCCATCTGTTTCCATGTTCTAAGTGAACTCGGAAGAATTTGGTATGTTCCTGTGGAGATACAGCAGGAGTTTTGAGAGGCATTGGAAAATTGCAGGCTTAGATCAAATGTTCAGGTTTTGTACTCAAATGAGGCTGTAGCAAAATGAGTAAATCAGGCTGTGGGGAATTCTTGTCCATGTTATCTCAGCATGATTTGAAGCATTTCAACAGAAGGTACAGAAAAAAGCCTTTTTCCTTTAAAGCATTGTTAATCCCTCAGTGTTTCGGATGAAGAGCTCCATTTCAGGTTCAATGTGCTCTGTAGGTGTTTAAAAAGAGTACACTTTGCTGCTAGGATTAGAATCTTTTTCTCCTTTCTTTTGTAATCCATTAAATCTATTCCATAACTTAAAGCAAGAACCAAGCCCTCACCAGTTTCTCTTCCCTCAGATGTAGCTGGATTGGTTAGCAAAGTTACACACATTGGCAGTACTTAGACTCAAAATAAAACCTGGTTTGCCTTTTTTTAGCTGATAGATGCTTATTCTTCCACTTGGGAAGTCACACTGTTTCTGAACAAGAACTTTTGCCTCATGACTAACCAAGGGAAAACCAAGGGAAACTGAATAATTTTCTTGTGCTAATGAGTATTGCATATACTTTAGAGGCAGAAACTGGTAAAATGACAGTTAGATACTCAAAGTATCTGCTGATAGTAATTTGCCATTAGAATTGACTGTAATGAGTCCTTAATTTTTACTTTTAATGAAGATGACAAGTTATTAGTCTCTTACTTCAGGTGTTGTGGTTTCTTCTTTGTTTTAGGCACATCAAAGTGATCTTTAATGTATTTTCATTGCACTTAATCTCTAAAAAGGCTTCTAGCTGCTGTTTGGTTGCACATTGCATTATCATCATGGAAAAATAAACTGCTCCTTCAAGGGTTTAAAGCTGTGCCACAGAGCAGGGCCAGTATTGCTGTGAGATGTCATCCTTGTGTGGATTGGAGGAGGGAAAGGACTCCCAGTGCCTGCAAAGCTGTTGAGTGACTTCATGGAAGCTCTGTAGGAATGCTGCTGCAGGCTGGTTACACTTGTGGTCTAATAAAGGGACGTGAATCTTTCACACAAAATATTGTGTTAACTTAGAAAATGTTATGATGTTCATCCTAGTACTTCATGTAGGGATGTTTTGTTTCCCTCTGGTTTCAAATATTGGCTTTGGGATAGGAATACCTGTTTTTATGTGGACATTCTTGTTACTGGGAGAAGCAACTGAGTTCAGGGTGAGCTTATCTAGTAATGAATTACATACAGGAGAATAAATAATACCATGTTTTGAGGAAGGTTTCTGAGCTTCAAATGGTACCATTAGACTAAATTCTTAAAGCAGTAAAATGAAAAGAATACATGATGTTACTGGGTTAACTCAGTTAATGCAATGAATGATATTCCAACAGTTGGCTGTTCATCATTGACCATGGTGACATGCCATTAGTTGCTACATAATCTTGTATTTCCTGACACTGCAAAGTTTGATTTGAAAAGCACAAAGAGCAGTAGTCCTTATTAAGACCTGCATATCAAAATAGTAGTGGGAACTATCCCAGTTCAGAACACAATCAGCTTTTTTTCTGGCCTTTTCTGTTGAAATATTGGATAGTGTTAAAAACTGGGTTTGTGCCTGTCTCCCTTGGTCCATAGCAGTGTGAAGGCTTAAAATAGTAATGTTCCATAAAGATCAAAAAGTACAGATGTGTAAGTATTCTTTCAGTATCTCTTTTTCTTGTCCTGTTCTCCAGTATGCAATGAAGTATAGACTGCTTTTAATCAAGAGACAGTTTAGCCCATTTTTACCATGTGGAGTAATTGGGGATGGGAGATGTTGAGAAGATTTCAGCTCTGGTCAGACAATGTGTGAGTTCAGGCATGGTTTAGATCCATGCTGATGATTCTGAAGTGTCTGGTTTGACTGAGATCCCAGGGATTTGATGGGATTCTTTGTGGTACATGTGAGTACTTTGTGTGTGCATGCTCCAGGAAGGCAGCAGAGTGTCCTGCAGCTCTGTGTCACAGCTGCCAGGCTGGGGCTGTGTCTGTGATGAACTGGCTGCTCCTGATATGAGCAATGAGAAAGTCCTGCTGCATGACATGAACAGGCTCAGCTCTAATCCTGCTCATAACTTATTAACCTTGGGACTCTGCTGTTTGCAGTATCACTTGTTGTTTTCTGTGTCCTTATTCTATTCATGTCTGCACATGCTGCAGTTACCTGCTTATAGTGGCAGTGACTCTAAAACTTCTGAACTGTTTGGTATATGTAGGTTAGATGTAGGCATGGCTTCTGTAAGGAAGATGGATTCTCACATATGTTTGATGTTATAAGACAGACTCCCATATAAAACATGGGAGGACATGAAATTGATTTAATTGACATTAAATTATTCCTTGAAATCTTTAGAAATAAAGAACAAGTAAGTGGACTTTTTCCAGCTCAGTTTTAAGGAAACATTCTTGATCCTAAGAAGGCTTTTGAAAGTAAAGTCTGATGAAAAAACATATTCCAGTTGTTTCCCACTGAATCTAGGCCACCCAAGTACCTTGGTATTAAATAGCAGTAATTATCAGTCAAATAATGGGATGTTTGTGGAAAGGATGCAACTCACTGCACTGTGCACTGCTTGAATGTGCCTGAAGACTGGAAAGGAGAAACTCTGGGTCATTTAGTCCAGTCCTTTCTTCTTGCAGGAAATAATGCTTTCATAACTGTGTCAAACTTTATCTTTATGTTAATTAAATTGCTAGTTATCTTCTTGCATGCTGAACAGCAGTTGTAAAATCTGCTTCTGATATCTACTGGCCTCCAGCCTGGCTGACTGTGGAAAACTTACAGACACATGGGTTTGTGGCAAAGTTTTCCTCTAGATTAAGTACCTCTTTTACCCATCTGTTATCTGCTGCAGCCACATGAAATTTAAGTTTTCCATACAAGTTTTTATCAGTGCAAATAGCATTTTCCATATAAGGCCTTACCAGGGCTTTATTAGAATGGCACTTCTGTCGCTTTACTGAGAATAAATTGAATGGCAGTTACATCTTTAAAATTTGAAATTTCTTAATCTTCATTGTCTCTGCTTTGTCAGTTTCCTCTATAATACTGCATGTAATTTAAATAGTTTAGGCCTCCTCCATTTATTTTTCCTAGGAACTATTACTTTATTAAGTGGAGCTGTTTGGCACAATCTCTGCTACAATGTTTTTCTGTCAACTCATTTTCTATTGACTCTGGTGCCTTTAATTCATTCTTTCAATTAAAATTTGTTTAGAAGTCAGTCATACAGTTATTTTTTCCTTATATTTAGTTCTGTGCTTTATGTTCCAACACCAAATGATGCCATCATGTATTTTGTACTGTTGAAAAAAATCTCTTCTTTTTGGACGTGTGATCTGATGAGATGCTTCAAATTTTCTGCTGTTAGTGGGTATGGTGTCTTCAGCACTTAGTTTCTGAATCTTATTTTTCCTTTGAATGTACTCTTTCAGATTTGGTTTCAGATGTGCTGTAGTGGGTCTTTGGTGTTCTTTTTCTGTTTATATGGATAATGGATCTTTTGTTAGAAAGTTCTGACTCAGGCTGGAAATTGTTTCTGACTTTCAAGGCTTATCTTTTGGTTGGTCACTGTATTTTGGAGTGAATTTTATTTTTGTGTTTTGTCTGTTTCTGAGTTATTGTTTGGTTGTTTTGGTTTGTTTGTTTGTTTTTTTCCTTCCTCCTCATTTATTCTTCCAGCTAAATTTGTGGTTATTCCTATTAAAGGGCTTTCTTCCCTTCCCAGCCTCTTTTCCCT
Source organism: Illadopsis cleaveri (assembly GCA_013399915.1). Lineage (NCBI taxonomy): Eukaryota > Metazoa > Chordata > Aves > Passeriformes > Timaliidae > Illadopsis > Illadopsis cleaveri. Next base: position 152,460 of record VXBB01025213.1, read on the forward strand.
GTGCCTTAGGGCGAGCAAGTTCCATAGGTATTTTACAGATGATTCTTTACACACATAACATTTTTAAATACTACATAATACACACTGAAACATGTCAATAAACTCTAATGTAACTCTGTGTTGTATATTTATAAGGAAGTGATATGTCAAGGACAGCCTGATTATCCTCAATCCCTGGATTGTTGTAGCCTGAGACTATGTCAAAGTCCCTGTCCTGAATTGCCTGTAAAGCAAAGCCTTTTGGTCAGAGAAATGCAGGATTGTAATAATTATTAATAGATATTCTATTAATTATTAATAATCCTTTGCTTAAATATTCTGACTACATGAATGAGATTCTTTGGGATTGACTTGTTCAGTAGTAGAGCAGTGTTAAAATTGGTTTCTTTAAACCATCTCCTTTCCTTACCCCATTTTTGGTCCCACAGAGGATGGCTGTAGCCCTGACCTTCTGCTCTGCTCACACTTCCAGAATATGTCAGGCAGAGCATAGTACAGGTTGTAAACAAACAGCCTCCAAATGTGAAAAATCTGATCTCCAGAAAGATTTCCTTTCCTGTTCTTTCAAAACCTCTCTGCTCCCAGAATTGGGTGTTAGTGCCTGTGTTCAGCTGGGAACAGTGCATTTGGAATCTGCATTTTGAGGATATTTTTTCTCCTGTCTAATTTGCACTGGCTCAGACATGTAACCTTTGAAGTATTTTTGAAGAAAACAATGGTGCTTATTTTTTAATTTCCTCATGCCTTTATACTTGTCCAAAAACCAGCTTTCAAGAAAATTTCTCAAAGAAATTCACTAAGTTCTAATGCACTGCATTAGTTTCTCATCTAAACTGAGTTACAAAAATCCTTCAGAACATAAACTTAGTGGTGGCAGTATTCATCCCATGTTTATACTTTGTTTTTAATTAAAAAAAAACTCCATCATACTGTAAAACAAATCTTCCTTAAGTCAGATTTTCCTTCCCCCATCCCCTCTAAGGAGAGATACAGTGTTTGGTTCAGGTAAGTTTCTTGTTTCAGTGATCATGCCCTGGGAAAGGAGCCTGTGCCATCACAAAAATTGGTACTTAGTGTCAATGCTGGCATTGCTTCTTGACTGACCATGCTGCTGCTTAAGGAGATGAAATGTCTTTGCAAGGCGTGGGTTCATGGGGGCAGGATGGGATGCTGCTGGTTTTTTCAGTTGGGGAAAGGAGGAATCAGTTCTCTGTCTCCCTTTTGCCTGGGTCCAGGCAATAAAGCTGCTAATCTGATGATGATGATGAACTCTCAGAAGTGTTCATAAGGAAGTAACAGGATGCTCATTTTAGTCTACTTTGCCTTGTTGCCAGGATCCTCAGTTTTGAGATCTAAGATGATGCTTAAGCAGCTGTTCCATGAGGCATCTATTAGTGAGGCAGTTGTGTCCTTACCTCCCTCTGACCAGAAAGTGGAACACAGGAGTTTACAGGATTCAGCTGCAATGCAGGAAACTGCTCAGCACTGGTTGTTAAACTTGTTTAGGATGAAGCTGCTGGAGAGGACAGCAGCTCATTTATAAACAATGCAGGAGGACCAGCTGTGAGAATCCAATACTTGAATCCTCTGTGAGTTTGCCTGTCTCTACTGGACATTCTTCTGGAATTGCTTTAGCCATAGCCTCATTCAAGAAGCCTTGCTGACGTGGAAGGCTTTGCTGATAAAACTTGACCAAGTGTTAAATTCTGAGATTTCACTGGATGAACTTAGTTTAAAACCTCATTCTGTGTGTCTGGGAGGTGTTTTGGTCTGTACAGCTGTCACACATGATGACAGCACAATTTAACATGTAACTTGTTCCAGGCCTTGTCCTCAGTTTAATGCACATTAGTTGAAAATCAGATAAACTGAAACAAGTGCATACAGTAAATAACAAAATCATGGAATCATTTAGGTTGGAAAAGACCTCCAAGATCAGAGGGTCCAACCCTTCCCTCAGCACTGCCAAGCACAGCACTAAACCATGGCCAACCACTAAACCAAGTGCCACATCTGCATGTCTTTGAAATCGCTCCAGAGATGGTGACTCTGCCACTTGCCCAGGCAGCCTGTTCCAGTGCTTGACCCTTTCCATGAAGGAATTTTTCCTAATATCCATCCTNACAGCACTAAACCATGGCCAACCACTAAACCAAGCACTTGTGAGAAGAGCCTGACCCACACCACGCCACAGCTTTCTCTTAGGGAGTTAAGAGGGTGAGAAGGGCTCTCCTGAGCCACCTCCAGTTCCCTCAGCCACTGCTCTCAGGAGCTGTGCTCCAGACCTTTCCCAGCTCTGTCCCTTCTCTGGACACACACCAACACCTCAATGTCTTTTGAGGGGCTTCGTGGACAATTAAGAGTATTTATCAAAACAATATCAAATAATTAGATTATCCATCTTCTGCTGTGTTTTGGAAAGTTTTTCTGATAACATCAACGACTTGTAAAAGAGCTCTGTAGTTTGTTTATCAACATTCATACACCATTATCTTGTGACATGTGAATTTATATCTCAATATATAGGCTCTGTTAATCTCTGAAAACTGGGAACTTTACTGAAAATAACTACAAATCTTTCTGGTTTATTGATATTTAAAACAGAGATCTATTTACAAAGAGCAAAGGTAGACCAGGTTTGTGGGTTTTGCATACATTACGGTGTCTCAGGGAACTCACAGAGCAAAACAGTTCAGTCTTAGAGTAAGTTAAAATAATTAGTTTCTGTCATATTCAGCAAAAGAATAATGTTACAGCTGGCCATGTCCAGATACCCAAACCTTTGCTGACCAGCTAATCAAAAACTTGGAAAGCCAAGTGATGGAATTTGTTAGTAGGGGTTAGTAATATAATGACTTAGCTGAGTTGAAAGTTTTAAATTAACCAAAATTTTACCAAATCGTGCTGCCATTGCTTTTCAAGTGCATAGACTGCCCATGAGGCTTCCTCAGTTAACATTTTATATCTGGCAAAACTCCTGCTATGGATGTGCCTGATGGATAAAGCGTGTCTAGTTCTCTTATATTAGTCTGGTCCCTACTTCATAATTGCCAAGATTTGTTCCTGTCCCTCTGGAATTATTGAATCAGTAAAAGGAGAATCCTGGGTAGAAAGTTTGATTTAGCTTTGGATTAGAAAAACTATTTTTTTACATTGTGTTTTTTAATGCAAAATAACTGCTTATGCTAGAGGTGTGAGACTAGTGATCTTGCCTTACATGACTGTTAAAACAAGAAAGAGATGCATGTCTAGAACTTTAATAAATATTCTAGGTGGGGTATGTAGTATTTCCATTTGTGGTGCTGGAATAAGGCTATTGCTTTTCAAAATCTCACTATTCTGGATTACATATAAATAATTCAGTCAGGAATCGAAGATCTTTGTATATTGCCACCTGCTCATTATTCAGAAATTCTTGTTACAGTCTGCTGTTGCCTTAGCAACATTCTGAAAATTAGTGTTGCATCTATGAAAAAGCTTTTGTTTATCTAGCTAAGCCCACTATCCAATCTGTACTACTGCATGCTGCATCTCAAGTGATGACTCCAGGTCCCAGCCCTAACTGTTTAAAAAATAATGATTTCCTTTTATGTAACATTAATTGAAAATTTATTTTTTTTTCTCCCCCCTACCTAGTCATAGATAGTTAAATATGATGCTGATTTTGTTTAAAGTCCCTTTAGGAGTCTGATGATGCCATTATATCATCTGAGTGGAGATGCTTGGCTGTACAGATGTGCAAGAAAGTAAAAAATCACTTGTTGACTTGTAGTGTTCTTAGGTGCTCCTCTCTCCTCCTCCTCCCATCTCTTTCCTCTCCCTCCTTTCTCCTTTCCCCTGTTGAATTCTACATTAAAAATCAGATCTTGTTTAACCTTAAGGACCTCGGGATTTAAAAAGTTTGTGCTTATGAAGTTGATGTGAGCCAAGTTGGGGCAGGAGTAAGGGTGGTGTTAACAAAGTCCTTGAAAGTGCTGATGCCACAGCTAACACAGGTCTCAACTGCAGCACTCACTGCTTGAGGCTGAACATATTTATCTCAGAAGATTTACTTCTGGAACAGAATTGAGGAGGAGGACTGGATAAGCTGGATCTTTTTTCCCAGGGACAAAAATTAGTTGAAAAACATTACAAATACTGTTCCTCCCAAATCCTCTCTCTTGTCATGAAGCAAGGGAAAAGTTCCCCTCTGTTCTGTGTGTTCAGGTTCTGCTTCCCTGCTGCACTGCCCCAATTTGGTTCAGCCCTGCAGTTACTCTCCTTTCCTCCTGTGTGGGTGGAAGGTGAGACAAACCTGCTCAGAGAAAATCTGCCTTGTCTCTTGTCTTGCTTCACCTGTTGGTTTTCAGATTCAGAGTTCCAGGGAGGAATAGAGATTTCTGGTAAATTGGTGAGCTGTTGTCCAACTTAATTTGAAAAATATGGACTGTGGACACTCTGACATCTCCTTTGGTTTAAACCAATGTTCTTTAGTCTTTTGCCTCTGAGGTACTTGAGGATTGGAATTGAAATGTAGGATTACTGTAGCTGGATTGCTCGTTGTGATTTCAGCTGAAGTCTCTCCTCTTTTCTTGCTTTTAGGCACCTGGCACTGAAGTCCTGTTCCCATGCTCTAATTGTTTAGAATTGTTGTGATGATAACACAACTTGTGCTACCCAAACATGGAATTTTGTAAACATGAGTGAAGTCTCATTGTTTGGGTTTTTGTCATTCTAGGGGTAGACTTTATTATTTGGGAACTTGTATTTCTGCTGTCCCTTGGCAGAAAATAACCCTGGCTTAGTATAAACAGGTTCTTAGAGTTCCCTGTTCTCGTTTTTGTGTTCACAAAACTACTGGTCATTTTTTTGCTGGAATAGACAAGCTCTTTGCTTTTTTGGTTGCTTGATAGTGTCTGTACCAAAAAAGGAACTGATTTCACACCCCCTCAACATTCCTGTCCCCTGGTAAGTGTGACAGATCCACAGGAATTGCTCATGAGTTTTGGACAACGTGTCTTCAAAATCAGTACATTCCAAAGAAGTATTTGCATATCATAAACCTTATGAAGACCAGGTTTTCTTATGGGGGGAAAAAAACTATTGGGAGAAAAATGGCAAAAATACATCCAGTGAAACAACAGAAGTTTGTTGTGACTGTTGTTTGTAAGGCAGATGTGTGGTTTGAAAGAATTCCTGTTCAGCATGTGGGAGGTACATACACCTGGCCCATGGTGTCAGTCCACTTACTGGGTCACTCATGGAGGAGCTCAGAGGAAGTTTTTCAGGGACATTATTTTGTGTTCAAATAGTTGCTTTTTCATTGAAAAAACCAAAACACAATGAACCTCGTGTGGGTGAGAGGATATTGCAGCTTTTGCTTTCACACAGTGAGGATGACCTTAAACTCCAACCTCTGAGTAGCTTTGGATTTTCTGCTTATCTAATGCCTGACATTTAGATGAGACTGTATAAAACAGAAAGTCTAGAACAGTCTGAATTTCAACTGCAGTTCAGGAGAAAGTTAATATCTAGATACTAATGCAAAACTAGACATGGTGTGTTCATTAGGTGTGCATGAATTTTTCATCTTGAGACTAAATTGACAACCACTTAATTTGCTTTTATTTTTGTTAACAACAAAGCAAGATTGTGGTGAAAATGAAAAGATTCTTGAAAGGGTTATACTGTCAGTTTTTAGAAGTAAGAATGAATGAGAATACTTAGTTGTAGGAACAACTGGGGGTGGAAGGACAAAAATTACAGTGATAAAACATCTGACAAAACCAAGTAAGTGATTTTTAGTCTGGCTTTGTAATACATTCACTCCTTGGTTTAGCATGAGCCATTACTCAGTTGTTTGCTTTAACTGCAGGAGCCATGCTTTGGTTTTCATTTATTAAGCAGCAATGTTTTCTCTAGATGTCAAAAATCAATCTGGTGATATATAATATAATCAAATCAATATAATATAATAATAATAATATAATATAATACAAATCAATATAATCTGAGTGATTCTTGCTTCAAATTATGGAGATAGGCCAGAGCTTCTACTGGTAACATTTCTTTTCCCTTTCTTGTGTAATGCAATTCTCTTAACACACAGAAAATTAGAAATACAGGTTTTTGAAATGTGTTCTAATGTGCTCTCTAGAGGAAAAGAAGAGGTTTGGTGGCTTTGGGGTTGTTTTTTGCTTCACTAAGCATTACTTTAAGGACCATAGTTAATGGAGGCAATGGCTACCTCAATACTCTAGGATCATCTTCTGCTAGAATTTGTTTTTCCCTATGTTGTTCTCACTCCTTGAGTAAGCAGGAGATTAGAGTTGCCTTGTTCAACAGATGAAGAATTGGACAGAATATATCTTTTGGCTTCTTTAACTGGTCCCAAAAACATCCCTCCCACATTTTTTATGAACTTTGAGAGATGCCATGTTTGGTTGGTGGTTTTTTCCTTTTCAAAGTCTGGTCATGTGAATGTTATTCCTATTTAATTACTTAGAACTTTTTACTCCAGCTAACACCAAAAGTTTACTTTCACTCAGAGATACATTTGATATGTTTCAATAGATTGCTGTTATGAGCACTAGTAGGGAAATCTTTAATACTGAATTCTGTGAATCCTAGAAATAGTTTTTTCAGCTTGCTTTTCCACTGCTACTCTAGGCTTTTTAATTAACAGTAAGTTAATCTTGGAGCAGCAATCAGCCCTACAAACAGACCCACTTTAATTTTACTTGCTCATTTGGTGTCCATTCTCCAGAAGGTATTTGAAAAGTAATTGCATTTAGTCTTTAGGACTAGCTTTGCACCATCAGTGTTTGGGGATTGTTTATATTTCAGGCTTTACCTTAAGTCTCCTGTATTTAGACTTGGACAACCCCTTGTCATCATGTAGTAACCATGGCTAAATGGTGACTGGTATCTAAACAGCAGTAAAATTGTTTCATTTATACTTGTGAGAGTGAGGGTGTATTTCATTTCTTAGAAGAAAAATGAAACCACCAGAGAAAGATGTTTATTTCAGCTTCATCACTCTGCTGTCTAAACTGTGTTTGTGGTGCAAAGGAATGAAATTGCAGTGCTGCTTTTCTGCTGTCGTGGAAGTGAGAGGTTTTTATAGGGAGATGATATGAACTAAATACAGAATAGGCCTTCATGACCAAGCTGGAGTTACACAATGCTTCTAAGGGTGGAGATAAATATATTCCTGTTCAATCAAATGTGTAAGAGTTACTGGCACTTCAGAAGAGACAAACTCAGATCAGTCAAGTGGATGGAACTTGGGCTAGTCAGAATATGGCTTCACATGATGCTTCTGTTAAGTTCATGTGGATGGGACAAACTCTGTAAATGTCTCCCTTTCTCACATAATGAGAAAAGCTGCTCTATTTCCTTTAGGATTATAGATAGATATAATTTTGGAATTGGGATAAGTAGTTGAAATATCCCATTCTAGTATTTTTTAAGCTTTTTGTGTCTCAAACTTTTTTTTTTTTAATTTTTTGTTGGTTGGTCCAGATGCTTGCTTTTTATCTTGTTCTTAAAAATCTTCAAAGAACTAATTTTCTTTCTCATCTCTTTTTCATTCTTCTAAATGGAAAAAGGCTGTTGTTAGTTAGAACATTTCAGTGTGTTCATCCTTCTCTGAGAGTTTGTGTCCTGCCTCTTCAGTCCTGTAAGTCTTGCTGGGATTTGCTTTGGGGTGATGGAGCCCTTGTGCCTCAAGTCCTGGGATATTGCAGAGCCAGGAACATCTTCCTGGTGTATCCTGTGCAGCAGAGCCTTTTTATCAGTTGGGATTTCTGTCTCTGTGTAAGTTCTTCTTTTCAAGTTTGAAAGAAAATTCCATTCAGGACAGTCCAGTCTTTCCTACTCTGAGCCAGACACTGGTTTGCAGACACTTGATGGTGCACTTTTGCCTTTTATTGACTTGTGTAAGTTTGTTTTTGAGATTAAAAAAATAAAGATTCATTTGCATCACTTGCATACTGCAGTTTCAAGTACAACTATGAGGGTATTGTTTTGTCAGGAAAATGGTTTTGAAGAGGTGGTGTTGCATATCTTCACTTCTTCTCTTAGGTCTGGAATTCTACCTCCTTTGGCAAGCATCTGATTGCTTTCTAGACTGTTTTTTGTTTATCTCTTGAATACCTGGCTTGTGTGTTTGATCTGTGGTATGGCTTTGAAATTTAAATTGAGTTTAAATTTTTTATTTGCTCATCTGTTTTTGACCTTATGATGCCTATTGTGTTAGATGGTATTTCAGCAAATGTAATTGTGTGTGTTTGTTAATAGAGATACAATTTACATGTTTTGAGTTAACTTAGTCAGCCACGTCAGGATTGCAATTGCAAATTAACCCTGAGTGCTCCAACTCCTCTTTCCAGGCTGTAAGTTTTTACTGCTCTTAAGCATATTAATTATGTATCTTGACCAAGGGGAAAATTACAGCATTATTTTTATGATCTTTCATTCAAATTATTTTCCTGTTTCACATATGTTAACATGTTGTGCCTGTGTTCATTAGCACATGGCAGCCATAGAGCTGAACACACAGCATCAGCTGAGCGTTTATAAAATGCATTTCTGGTACAGGAACATTTCAGGTAATCAATGCTATTCCAATTTTTAATCCATCACTTAGAGCAGACCAGTATATGTGTGTAGGGGATGAAAAGGTTTTCCTCGTGAGAAAGTAAACCCAGACCAGTCTATCCTCTTCTGTAGGATGAGTCTGCAGGATAGGAGTCACAGCAGCCCCAACTCTTCTTCATGTGTGGGTGTGTGAGTTTTAGAAAAAACTAACAGAAGTGTTCTGAGGGGCAGTGCAGAGTATAACAATAGTTCATGGCTCAGTTCTTTCTCCATTGGGTACTACTTTATTTCCTGTTTGGGGCTCGCTGCATCTTGCTGCTGATCTTCCTGATGATAAAAGCACTCCTAGGTGCTCTGCCATGGTGTGTGTGAATACCAAATGTGATTATAACACTAGCTAGATATGCACAGCAGACACGTTTTCCTAGTGCCGTGTGAGGAGACTGCTTAAAAGATTATTCTGACACGAATGTAATCTGTATAATGTGTTCAGAAACTGAAAACTATTCTCTTTGGCGGCATTCTGAGCATGGACCCTGCAGCCAATGGCTTGTGCACATAGGTGATTACCTGTTTGGAATTCATGATACAATTAGGAAAATAAAAGTAATTTTCTTGTCTAGCATGCTGCTGAGAAAGCCTTTTCCATGAGAAATAATGTTCCCATTGCAGACCAGCTGGAACCTCTGCAAAAATAGCGAGGGCCTCCCAGAATTATGCCCTTTGTGTGTATTTTCCTCGAGTTTGGGATGAGACTTCAGGGACGGTGGGGGTGTGTGCTGAGGTGGGGAGGGGACTGGTGTGTAGAGATGGGGCATAGCCAGCAGTTACACTGAACCCAGTGCACAGGAGAAAAGCAGAGATTCCAACAACTGCTGTCTTCAGCTGAATCAAAAGGATTGACTTTTCCCCTCCCCAGATGATGTTGCTGCTCAAGGACGACAGCCAAGATGTGTGGAGTGTGTGACACTGCCGTGTGTGGGCAGGAGGAGTGGGGGCTTTAGACATGGAGCACTTTAAAGGGGTGGCAGAACAGGGGAATAGCAAGCAGAGAAAGATGAAGATCTGTTGCAAACAGCAGCAGCAGCAATATCAAATGATGTTTTATATCCTTATATATGATATATATTTTTATTTATTTATAAAAATCTATTTTAGTGCTGAGACTGCTGCAGTCTGTGACAGGTCTGAATCCTTCCCTAGTTGTTTTAGATTTTTTATTCTCAATATTTGTTACATTGTAGAAATGAGTCTGTCTATATATATGTCTATGTTTTTTTAATCTTGTCCCTTAAATATATAGGATAGTGATCTCTTGTTTGTCAGGAATTGCAGCCTCCCAAGGTTGTAATTCCTCTCTCTGGAGCCTGCAGATTAAAAATACTGCCCCATTCTCCTTCCAGCCTAACTTGGTGTGCCGGATCCCTGGGAGAGGTCTCTGGAGAGTCCAGAGAGGGGATTATGATTATCAGCGTGCAGCAGTGCTGCTGAGCACGGGGTGATGCTGCAGCTGGACAGGGATAGAGGTTTCTCACAAGCAGCAAAACTGCAGACTGCTGCTCTGGCCACTCTTTTGGAAGTATGATAATTATCATAGAACTGGCTTTTTTTTTTACCCCTCTGTTTAGACGACGTTTTTCTTCCATATTTGGGTTCTGATAGTGGGTATGTGCCAGTCCAGAAAATTATCATAGCATTCATTCTGCCAGTGACAAGTGTGTTTATCTGCTGGCACTGAGGACTAACTTACTGATGACTTTTTGTGTTGTGTTCAAAATGCCAAAGTGAAGAAATAAAACTGTCCAGAGAGGAAATGAATATCTTTACAGTACGAATGTTTCTGTCCTGCTTCTTTGTCACATCAAAATTCTCGCAGTGCGGTGGAAATGTTAATTTTAGAGTGGTCTGACTGTTAACAGAGAAAGTGATTAAAATGTGTCCAGCCATTTTCTAGCAGCCGGAGAGCTTGGGGAGGTTGTGAATTGCTGAGGAGGAGCTCCCTGGGTGGCGGTGCTGGGTGACAGTGACAGTGACAGTGCCAGCGCGGCTCCAGCTGTGCCTTCCCATTGTCTCCGCGGCTGCGGGCAGCGGCGGGCGGGCACGGGCTGAGGCCGGCCGGGGGGATGGATGGAGAGCACGGCCCGGGGGCTCCCTCATGGAGCACAGTGCCAATAGCGGGCAGGTATGTGAGTCCTGGAGCGGGGAATCCAAACGCTGCCCCACAGGAGAAGAGTAAAATGTCTCAGACAAATTGCAGTTTGTGTTTTGTTTCCCTTTTTGCACAAAAGCTGTTCTAGGCCTAATCAATTAGCAGAGATCATTAGCATCCCTGAATTTCTTCCTTCTTTAAACATTGACTTGAAAAAGATTTTTTTTCTTACATCTTATTTAATAATGGCATTCTTGCTAATTTTTATTTACTGGGTGTTTTGTTTGTGCTGTGGTTGGGAAACCATTAAAAATATCTCTGCTAAAAGAATTTCCCAAGGTGGCAGAAATGGGGGAGATGCCTAAATTTTTTTTCAGTGTGGTTTTTTTTTTAAAGTGTTATTGTTATCTCCATTCCAGGGAGGAAGTACAAGTGAGCTTATTTTTTTTTGTAAAGATAAGTTTTGAACTAAAAAATAGATTTCAAACCTAAACAGCAACAGTATTTATAGTAGGCTATGTGAAAATGGGTTTTTTTTCCTATGCAGTTGATGACTGTCTTGTGTTGTGGACCAAATGTCTTTTTGTTGAGATAAGTAATTTTGGGTGGCTGTTAAATTGATGACATTTGATTCCATGATGATCAGTCATTTAATTTTTATCAAGTCTCTGCACTATCAGAACTGCTGACATCAGACCTGCAGTGGTTTTGTTAGAAATTAAGCAGAAATACACTGCTGGAGGATTAAAGTTTCTGGGGTAGACAATTTTGAAATTCTGATTCGTTTTTACCTGATGTTTGTAAACCAGATATTGAAGCAGCCAGATGATGTTTGTGTGTATGGTGATGATGTGGTGAGGTATTTGTGAAGCTGTGGCAACAGGACAGAGGTGAGAGCATTGATGGTGCCCCAGGGAAAGTTTTGTCATGTTTCTCTTGTTTGCTCTGGTGATTTTTGTCTTTAGTTTATGCAGAGAAAGGCCATAATGGTACGGTAATTTACCAAGTTAGTGAATTTTGTTATAAGATGGAAAGAAAGGGCCTGTTAGAGTTGGAGCTTTTGTTTCTTAGCTTTTTTGAAAACTCAGTCTTTTCCATAATCTCAAATATCTTAGGGGCCCAAACAGAATTTTAACCTGGCCTGGTAACTCCAGGAATCTGTTCCTACCATCCTCACTGTTGAAATTTGTGTCAGTTTTAGAGACACTTTTTCATATTACTGATAGAAATTCGATGGACAGGTGTTAGCTTAGATATTCTGAGAATGAAACCTGATTTATGTACAGAAAATTGTTAGCTGCTGTGTGCAGTTGTTGATGGCTGTTTCCTAAATGAAATGGAGATTTGTGTCTTTTAAAAAAGCTGCTATTTGGAGCTTTTCCACTGGAAACAGTCACAGGCAATGCTTCAGTTCATTTACTTAAAATAACTGGGGGAAAAAATCAATCTTTGACTATTCTGAGGTTTTAGTTTGCTACTGCATCGTCTGGGGACTTGTAGATGGCATGACTTCATTTGATCTTATGTGTTTTCTATAGAGTGTTTTGAGTAGCAAGATAATTTTTTTACGTCATCTGAACGTAAAATATTTATGTTCTCTTACTTCTGTACTGTTTCTAATATACCAAAATTAATCAATGCTGAGCTTAAAAGATTCTTGAAGATACCTTTGGTTAGTTTACAGTTGGGTGATATAAAACAAGTTTCCAATATTTTATTTAAAAGTATTTTAAAGCAGCTGTAAACAGCTCAGGCTATACTTATACTTTATTGTGCTATAAAACTTCTGACCTTTAGCAATTATTGACAGCCTCATAAAGAGAAAACCAATTCTTTTTTTCCCAAACTATTGATTTCCAATTGACACAAAAAAGCTTATTGTTGTTCTTATTCCACTTTAAGACCTTCACACTAGAAATGAGGTTTCAGAGAATGATGTAATAGCAGATGATTCTTATTCAGTTTTTAAGGCTTGTTTTTAATAAGAAAACTGTTGCTATTTGATAGTGGAAAGGAGGTAGATACTTTGGGTTTGGGCTCATGATCTGCCTGACTTCAGGACTTAAAGGTATTAAATAGATACATACTGATAAATATTAACCAGATTATATGGTGTTGTGGACTTGTGGTATTACAGTGTGCATTTCCTGGAATTGTTGGAAGCTTTTTAAAGGTATAGCTCAAAGTGAGTGAAAAATTTGTGTGAAAAAATGTGCATGATGTCAAAAGGAGCTGATAAAGGCTGATGGGTGACCATGAATATGAACAAGGTGAGGGCAGCAAGGGCAGGTCTGGGGATTGCTCCAAGGATAAAATGGCTGGAAGCTGTGGGAGGCTGCTGCTGTGGGATGGACCCAGAATTTTCTGGATATCAGCCCTAGAGACAGCTCAAGAGGTGGGAGGAGTTTCCTGCTGTCAGGTTTCTCTGAATGATGAAAGCTAAGCCAACAAAATCTTCGTCAGCATAGTTGTTTCTACAGAGCTTTTGCTGCTACAGCAATGTCATGTGAGAAGGGCATTCATTTCTCCCCTCCCAAGCCAACAGAACTATGCTAGCAAAAACTAAAGATGTCATGCTGTATTTCAGAAGCTTTTCTAAATAGTTCTTTCCTCATGCCTTTGGACAGGCGTGTGCTTTGGGGGAGGAGAGGCTTAGCCATTCAACAGATGGATTTTCCACTAACCTAATGCTCTGCTCTCTCTGAGGTATGGCATTTTGGAAAGGTTAATGCTCTAATGGTGTTCAAGCTGAAATGGCTTTTGTCTGCCAACGTAGGTTACCCTGTGCAGATGCTTGCCAGGAGACAATTATAGAAAAAATAGTGTTCAGTGAACTGTTTTGAAGTCTGTCTGGTAAATTATTTTTTTTCCTTCTCTCTTTAAAGCTACGAAAAAAGAGTGAGAATAGATCCTAATAGAGCTACAACTTTAAATAGTGTATAAACCATTTAAGATTATTTTTGTTACCTTAATGAGGGTGTTTTATAATAGCAGTAAGTGAATGTTAGCCAAGCTGGTTTTCACTCAGCACAGTTTGTTCAATGTCATTCCATCAGAAGCCCTGCAACTTGGACTTTCATTGTTCTTCATGTTGGGTGGCTCCTCAAGTCAAAACAAGAACTGTAGTGGGATTTTTTTTCCTTAGGTAGTATCCTAGTGTGCCCAACCTCTTCCATTCCTAAATGGTGAAAAGAGCAGTGCCTGTAGACTGCCAGATTTAATAGTGAGCTGGAAGCACCTTCCAAGAACCCCTTTGTCATGTCCCACTGTAGCAGGAGCTGCATCCAGAGAACTGTTCCATTTTTCAGGAGGAAACCAAAGGTGTTTATTTCCTTTGATGTACCTGGCTCTGATTGTTTGTATCAAAAGTGAAGTGCAAGAAGAGAACTAAGAGGAGGATGACAGTGCTTTGTGCAGAATGGAACAGCTGAGCCTCCTGGGGACCAGAGCACTCTGAAGAAGCATTGCATAGGGGCAGAGTTTTTTTCAGGGTACATTTCAAGTTTTATTTTTTGAGTTTATGGATAACAAATGACAGCAAACACCTGATTTCCACAGGTATTTGAATACTGCAGTTTCCTATCAATATGTAGAATGAAAGACTGCTTTAGTCTTGCTTGTTGTTAAATATCTTATTCTCATTTATGCAACTACATTCCTGAAGGAATTATCTTGCTATTCTTTGTCACTGTCAGCTCAGTGTTTCTATTGCATTCAGGAGTGAACTCACAGGAGAAGGTGAGGCAGGATTAAAGAGCCTTAGAGTATTGCTCAGAATTTAAAATATAAAAGGAGGGGGAGGGATAGTTTCTAATAATACACCTTGGCTTCTCACATGCCTATTCCTGTGAAAGGTGTCCTCTTTAAAAGCCTGTCAACTGTCTTATGAGCAGTGGTAGTGTCCTATCTTAGGCCCTGAGTGTGAAAAAGAAGGACACTATATTGCTCTTTAAGAGTGTTTGAGAAGTTACAGTATGCAAAATGTCCTGGTAAAGAAAAGAAGGTATTTAAGAAGGCTGGGGGCAAGTTTCAGGTTTTGTTTCTGATGTTTCAGCATTATTGTTGTCCATATAACACCCTGTGTACTGAGGTGTGTGTAGGTCTGGAATGGATGTTTGACAGGTTCATTCTGGTGCTTTAAGGCTGTCTGCACCTCTCCTTGCTCTCTCCAGGCTGTGCCAGTGAGGGGAAGGGTGCTGCTGGTGCCTTTCCCAGGGGTACCCAGCAGTGCCCTGGGCAGTGCCAGTCCCTGTGAGCTCAGGGCATAGCTGGAGGGAGGGAGGGAGTGTAAACCTGTGCTCTGCTGCTGCTGGAGCAGCACCTCTGGAGAGGGGGCAGGACACTAAATAGGAGGAGAGCAGATCACTTGTGAAATTGCAGCAAGGTGAACTAGACCAAGGCCTGGCACAGCCTTTTATTGGGTTCACAGTTGGGGGCTTTTCCTTCCAAATGGGAGGAAACTTTTGAGAAAGTCTGCAAATGGCTTCTGGTGCATTTGCTTCTATTTCTGCCCAGTTAATTTTTTAATGATGTCTACACTTGGTAGTAGGACATAATGTGCACAGACAGTGAGATGCATTCAGTCCCTAATTAATTTTGGAAGAGGTAGAATAACTGCACATTATACTTTTGTATTCTGATTTATCATACTCTTTCTTTGAAAATCTGATTGCTAAGTACCTGGGTAAATTGAATCAAATAAGAAGTATCTTCTAATGCTAATGGAGATAATAGCATTTAGTTGTTAACTGATTAATGGAGAACTTCAAAATCTGTGTAAATAGCATCATCAAGAAAAGCATAAATCTTTGATTTAAGTGTATTCAAATCATTGCAGCATGGATTCACTTGTGTAGCATTTCCCAGTGAACAAGACCAGGGAATCTTTTAGATTTATGCTTCAAAAGTGGACCAATTTCTCATTTGTTTGTTTCTAATAATTGTTTTAATTAAGCTCAGACCTGCACAGACCCACAGAGTTCAGTAGGCAGGGCAGGACTCTTTGCTCCCTGGTTGGTCATTTAATGGGTCTCAAACTTCAGCCATAAGATGGCATGCAGAGAGCAGGAGTGTGTTGGCTTCTCTGGAAAAAGGGAACAGCTGCCTCTGCATAATCCCAGTTTGTATTGCTGATAGTTGTACAAAGCTGCTTTGAATTTTCTGTTAAATGAGTGGCAGTCTTAATATCAGCTGCTACATTTTTACAGGTGCTGTGGAGTATAATTTAACAGCCTGGGCCACTGAGGCACTGGTTACTAGGGAGAGCAAAATTGCAGCCCCTGGCTTATGGCTCTTGGATCATCCATGAGCACAGCCTGGTCTGTTTGTGGGCAGGAGGATTGTTGCTCCCTCTGGAATCTTCCCTTGCCCTCCAAGTCAGGATTTTTAAAGTTGTGTGGGGTTGCTTTTGTTTGTTTTTTCTCCTTTCCTCTCCTTTCTCATCTCAGGCACTTTCCTCCAGTCCTTTTCCCGCCTTTGCCTTAACACAAGTTTCCCAGGAGGAACTAATTTGTTCAAATATAGATGTTTGTTAGGTTGTCCACCTTTTGTCTCAGGATTCATCTACAGGCTCTCAGTTACTAGATAATAACCTCAATCTGCACCTTCTTGTTGCTTTGAATTGGGTTGGTGCTGTTGAAATGGCCTGACTGGAACTACTGGGGCAGAGCTGGAAGTCACCCCTGCAGGAAGAGCTGTAGAGCTGCTGCTGTTCCTCCTGGGGCTTTGTTTCTCCTGCCCAGGGCTCCCGTAAATGTCCTGTGCACCCCCATGGCTCTTAGGGAGCAGAAGGAAGAAGCAGGAGCTCCCCTTTGAGTTCTCCCTTGATTTGGGTGCCTAAAACATGTGACTTGCCAAAGTTCATTGTTGCCAAGAGCTGTGTGCAGGCAGTGGTCCACAGCGGTTAAGCAGTAGCTGGAGGCAGTAATTCTTTTAGCTATACCCATAGTTTCCATTAAGATAATTTTGATTGATAACTTTCTGCTTAGGATATAAACATTCTCTTCTTTCATCCTAGCAGAGAAACATATGTAACTTTGAGTGTTTTCAGTTGATAGGGAGAGTTCTAGTCACAGGAACCCTGAGGTTATGATATTAATATAGATTTGTCTGTATAACTGAGGTGAAAAACAGCTGGAAAAGCGCTTGTTGTGCAGGTCTTTTATATGAATCTTCAAAGATCCATTTTCCTATGAAAGGTCCTGATTGTTCTGAAAAAAAATTAAGCACTTCCACATCCATGAAAGGTTTGTACCACTGTTATGTCAGGGGAAAGGCAAAACTTTCCCCACAGACTTTGTGGGATTCATCCATTGGTTCTTCCACTTGAGCTGTGGAGGGAGATGCTGTGCAACGCTGCTGTGGAAGTTGTGGCAAGAGGCCAGCATTTGTTGGTTGCAGGAATTCTGTTGATTTATAAGTCAACAGAGGCTTGTTTAAGAAATAAATTTTCTTGTTACATTTCCATGGATAATGTCTCCACTTGGCATGTTGAATATAGATTTTTTTTCACCCCCACCCTTCTAGTCCAGTTTTCTGCCCTGAATTTGATTGATACAAGTTATTTTGACAGTCATTCCTGGGGTCTTTTGACAACATTTATATCAATAACTAAAGAAAAAAAATCACCTTCTGTCCTTTACCTTCTTTTTAAAAGAAAAAGAATGGATTTCTTCTCTCATGGGCAGTGCAAAGCTTCCTATCTCCATCTATACTGGCAACAAGGAGGAGTTGGAACTCTTGATGCCTCTTAGGGAAATTGGATTAAGTTGAGTAGATCTTATTCCCAGAAATATCTCTGCTCATTACAAGTCAGTTTAATGGGTTTACATGTGGTAATTTTCAAGTCAGAACCCAAAATGAGGGACCCAGAGGCTTTTCATGTATTAAGATTCAGGAGGCTGCCATCCTAAAACTCAGGGATGACTTTGCTTGATCTGTTGGGGGTTTTTATGACTTACCCTCTAGGCTGTGCAGAAGAGAGCAGTAAGAGCACAGCACTGATTTTCTGTTCTGCTGACTGCAGGGCTCATGTCTGTGCAGCACTGGACATCCATCTCACAGCTGATAAGAACACTTTTCTCTCTGAAAAGGGAGAGTAGTTGCATGGACAAAGTGGTGAGCACTTGTCAGAAAGAGGATTACCAGACTTCAGGATGGTTATTGGGGTATAATGTTGCTAATATGATGAAGAAGAACCTACCTTGCAGTACTGAGTGTTTAGAAGGGGACAGCAGTCCTGAGGGTGAAGAACATAGGTATGACATTTTATTCTCCACTCTTACATGCAAGTCCTTTTACCTCCTAATGTAGGTATCTGTTTTTGTCACCTATAAAAGATACTAGAATTAGTAGGTTTTCATTCATGAGACGTGTTGTGAGCTGTTTGAGCTTTTAATTGCAAACCCAGGTAATGCTCTGCCCCTAATATTCAGTCCTTTCAACTGTTTAGATAATTTTAGGGCAGAACCTCATTTGTGTCCCTCCTATTAAAATCTGCAAATACTGTGTTGGTCTGTATTGCAATCCAGTCTAAAGCCAGTGCTGGGATTTTGTTTTAGTTAGTTTGCTTACCAGACCCTGTTTTCTCCCCCAAAGGACAGAGCAGCTTCTGAAGACTACCTTCCTGCTTTTTTTTCTCCTTTTACCTGTCCTAGGTGGGACACAAGAAATTAACATCCAGCTGTATGGGGAGGTGAAAGAGGTGGGATTCAGAAGGGTGGGCTGTGATTTGCTCCCCCACCCAGTTTGCAGAACATAAAATTCCTTAAATCTTTTTTTAATCATCTGTGGAAGTCTAGGAACTAGAACCAGATTGTCTTAGCTATGAAAATTTGCTACATTAGAGGAAACTTCAGGGATGGCATGTTATCCAAGTACTTAAATTCACAGTTATGGATCACAAACACGAGGTTGCATTACCAATCTCAATGAATCTATGGCTAGTATTATTAAAAAATAATCAGGTAAGCAAAGATTCATCTTTTTATTCTGTGTGTTTTGCTGCTAGTGTGAGGCACAAGGTTTGGCATTTACTCATGGATGCACATATGGTGATTCCAGTTGACTCAAAATAGCTCCATTCTATGAACCCAAAATTGAGATATTTTTTCATGTGAATTGGAACTCCACAGCTTTTCCTCAGTTCTGTCTCTGACTGTAGGATACATAGCACCAAATCTGCAGGCTTTAAATCTCTCTGCAGGGAAAAATCTGTTCAGAACAAGTTATAAACTAACTTGCACTTAGTTTGTCATAGGAAATATAAGGACTTGTTGTGCATCAGTTTCCTGGATTGACCTAGGCAAGCAAGGATATTTGCAGAATGTGTTTTGGTAACTGAGTATGCTGGTAAGTGTTTTTAAAATGGTGTTGCAAAGGGACAGGAGCTCTTAGTGTATTTGATAGAATTAAAGAAAAACTAGATGTTAATTATCATTACTATGTTTGTGATTTGTGTAGGGAGTAGTAATTAAATTACACTTACTTTGCAGTATTATATTTGCAACTGGACATAAATGTTTGGGATTTTGTTTGTTGCTGTCTTGAGCCTGTAATTTTTTTTAACATTTACCTAAATACTGTACAAATCACATCAGTCAACAAAGTGAAAGCATCTCTAGTCAAGTTTTGTTTACTGTAAAGGTTCTGAGCTTTTTAATAAATCTTATATCAACATCTGGATTGTCTGGAAAAACCACCTCAACAGCAAACAATCCTGCATATCCTTTGTTGCATTTTTACATCTTTTTATTTCCAGTTCATTTTTTCATCTGTAATCCTTTCCCCTCCATTAGATTCAGTAAATAGGATCTTTTACAGGCCTGAATCACAGCCCATCTTTCATCTTTCTTTTCCATGCATTGCAGCAAATTTCAGTAGTCCAGCTGTCTGTAGTACCTCATCTCTTACCAAACTGTATTTCTTCAGCCCTGGAGCAGTGGCTGTAGGGAAGCTTTAATCTCCCCTGTGAGGGAGGAGCTGGACACCACCAGGTGTTCTCGGGGCTCCACTGGCTTTGCTCTTAGAGCTCTGGCCTGGACTTCAGATGCTTCCTTGGGGCTGGTGCTGTTACTTATTTCTCCAATCTGAAAAAGAGAGAAGATGGAAAATCATCAGTTTTGCAAAAATGTGTAAATCCTCATTCCAAGGCAATTATTTTCTTCAATAAAGTAAAGCTGTCTTCTGGAATTCTAGTTGCCCAAAATATGTCTTATGGTTTGTGCCTGTAGATTAACTCCAACAAAGAGAAAAATGCTGTTCTGCTGACGGGGATTTGTCAGCTTTCATGGCCTGTTACTCCTCCACACCTGCTGGCTGCATATTTCAGACTCTTTGGGAAGATACCTGCTTGTTTATAAAAACAGAGTGTCAGGAATGCAAACAAAATGTTTATTTTGACTACTTGTTAACCCTGTCATGCAGAAATGTCTTGGATGTCCAATGAAACTGTTACTGCTGCTAGATAGACCGAGCAGGATGGATATGACAAACGATATGACAAATGCTGATTTCTTCNCGTCCAATGAAACTGTTACTGCCGCTAGATAGAGCGAGCAGGATGGATATGACAAATGCTGATTTCTTCTTCCTTTTTGTTCTTTGTTCTTTTTGGTTTTTTCTTCTTTTTTTCCCCTTAAAATGACTATTTGAGCTTTTAGATGTCATCATGTTCCATCTCCCCTCCCACAGCAAATAGAAGTATAATGCATTTCCTCTGTTGGTTTTCAGGCATTCAAAAGGGATGTTCTTGCTGATTCAAGACCAAATAGTTCTGTCCAGGACTCTACACTGGGGATAAGGACATGGGACTCCTCCTGCCAGATTCCAGATGGTTCATCACAACTGACATCTTGGCTGACAACTGTGAAAAGGATCTCCGGATTATTCTATTTTATTTTTGTGGGAGACCACAATCCCCAAACTCTAGGACATACCAGGTACTAAATCAAACACTGAGCTCTTCCATAATATTACTGGATTGTTATTTGTTTCTTCTGAAGGAGTTTAGGCATTCAGATCTTACTCTTTATTTCTTGTAGGAAATGGAAAATCCTTGGTTTTACATCTTGCAGTAGCTGAGTAATGACAAGGAGTTGAGTTTCTTATTTCCTACAGGAAATTTGAGGTTTAATCATTAGTTATCTTTAGATAGTATTTTAAATTATTATTATTATAAATTGTAATTGGTGATCATGGTTATTATCCTAATTACCAAATTGTTTCTTTCTTTTTTCTTTGTTGCTTTTGAGAAAATGTTTAATTTTATTAAGACTAGTTTTCCTGCAGTATGTAGGTAAGATAATTCCTGTATTCAGAACTTGTTCAGTTATTACCTGTCAACAAGGAAACTTTAAAAGTTCATGAAATTTTTGAATGTTTGCACACTTGGGGCATTATGATTCATCTTTTTACTTTCAACCCTTTTAAAATAAATCTGTATGTAATTTTCTTTTCCTTTGAGAAAATCTTGCCTTGTTTCTGTTAGAACCTAGTTTGATTTGGAGTATCTGAATGTTCAAGTGTTTATTTTTAAAATGTGGAAGAGAAAATCTGTGAGTGTTATCCCAGAATGTAGTTCTTAATTCTTGTTTGTGTAGATGTCTGCTGTTACAGGCCACTGATAAAAGTGATTAAACAGAAATCACTCCTGATACAAGACAGGAGAAAATGTCATAGCAGAGGGGGGATCCTTTTTGCAGCAAAATCATGTTTGTTTTGGGTAGCTGTTTAGGTGTGGGTGGCTTTTCAATTAATTTTAAATTACTCAATAATTCACTTTTTCTTTGTCCTAAAGGTTCCATATTTCTTGTAGAATTTTAAAATAACCTTTTCTAATGAGGATGTCTGATATTCTTACTGTAAAAGATGAAACTGATGCAATGAAGGGTTCAGAAGCTGAATTTAAAGATACAGAGCCAGTTGAAAACCTAAAAAAATCAGGAAGTCAGGAAGAGATTCAAGTGGAAAAGGATGAAAATTGTCCTGATAACAAAAACAATATGCCGGTAAGAAGCTTTTCACTTTATTTTTCACTAGTATGTCGTGTTAAATAAATTTGTGTCTCGTTCTCCATTCTCTTGATCCTCCTCTTGTATGTTTCTTTGGTACAGTGAGGAAAACTTGGCTGGTTTTAGGGAAGCAAATATGATGATTATTGCTTCCTCTCTCCTCCTTTGCCCCACTTCTCTGTTTATACTCATGTAAATATGACTCAGTCATTTTTAATTCTTTGAAGTAGATGAGTGGTTTTGCTGGAAACCAGAGGATTTGCCTGTGTCTGTGTTTCCCTGAGTGCACGTGTGAAGTCTTTCATTGCAGCAGAACAAGGAACAAACTCAGGCTGGCTTTTGCTGCTGCTGGATCCTGACAGAGTTTGGAGCTGGGCTGTGTGTGCTGAGTGTTGCTGCTTTGAACAAGGTGCTGCAGCTCAGCTGGGCCTGTCTCTTGACTGTTGCACTCTTGAGCTGTTGCACTTTACAGGTGGCTCAGGTGTAGATTTTCCAGCAGAGCTGTTCAGCATAAGGCTGAAGTCATCAGCTCTAGGTAATCCAAATCCCCAGGAGCCAGAGGAATCCAGAGCTCCTGAGGTCAGCAGCTCTGGGAGCTGCCCCAGCCACCTGCAGAATTAGCTGGGGAGCATCATCCTGCCTTGGTGGGCAGCAGATACTCCCTGCACCTTCCCTTCTCTGATCTTCACTGCTTGACAGCTTTGACTTTTAGGTAGGAAAGCTGAGGCAGTTCCTTGTGCACACACTGAAAAGCTGAGGCATATAAATGGGTGGCTTTTGCAGGTGGGAGAAGTGAAGTTCCTGTAAGGAAATCGTGGCATCACATTTCAAGTGAGAAGGAGGCAAAGCAAATAGTGTGAAAATACCTCGTGTCAATGGAGAACACACTGACAAGGAAGGGTTAGGAATTTGTGGCAGCAGATTTAATACCTCTGAGATGTAGGTGTGGGACAAGAGAGCTCACTCCTGGCTGAGGCTGCCCACCTGCTCACTGAGGACTGTAAGCAGCTCACATGAGGGGAGGAGTTCAGGAAAGCAACTGAAAATTTCTGACACAACCTCCAGAACAGGCCAGATTTGTAAAAGGAGACACAGAAGGCTGTGTTTGGCAAAAGCTATAGTTAGTTATATATGTCTATAGGAATTTTGACTGTGGGTTAATAATAAACAAATTTTTAATAGAAATCCTGATTGGGATCTGAGGGATCTCTTGTGGGTTGCAAAAACAGGACAGTAGCTTATTAGATTCTTGTTATTGAGATTTGAGTAAAAGGTTCTTTGGGGAGTAGTTTTGTTCAAGACTAACAATTCAGTATTCCACTGAGTGAAGTAAGCTTTATCTGCTGTGTTAAATGCTTCCAGATAAATCTTGTAGACCACTTCAATAACAATAGTTTTACACTTTAATATCTGCTGGCTTTATTAAGGCTGGCATCAGTGTAAATAGATAATTTTATGGAAAAAATAAATCCTTGAAATGAAATACTTCTGCTGTAACATGAGAAATAACTGCTGCTGAAAAGCTGGGAGATATTATAGCTGAGCTGATATTTTCTTTAATTAATGGAATATTCTAGTAGTGAGCCTTAAAAATTCAACTGTGCTTTATTTTCATACAGTTCAGTTATTTGGAAAAATCTCATTCACATTTTCTCATTTAACGAATTTTAGTGTGGAAATTTTATGAGACTCCAGTGGCAAATAAGAAATAAGCTTTCCTGCAAACAACTGCTGCTGTCTTGTCAGGGTGCAGAGGAATGAGCCTGCCAGTGCTGCAAGAGGCTGTGGGTTGGCAGGAGGTTCATTTGGGTTGGGTGCTCGTTCAGGAGCAAGAGCTGGTGGCTGAAATCATTAACTCACATCCACAAAATGAACTGGACACTGCATGGTGAAGGCTGTTGGATAGAAACAGCTCTGCTGTCAGTGCATTTAGTGTTCTCCATCAGAATCAGAACATTGCTGTTACATGAGCAGTTTAATTAAAAACTGAGGCTGAGGATGCAGATTTCCAGAGTGGCAGGAAGACAGACAGTTACCAAATGGAACCTGGCTACTGTGAGCAAGCCCCTTGAAATCAGCAGAAGTTAATGTCACTTGTGCTGTGGAGGTTGCCAGTGCCAATATATATGTCTCATATTTGAGGCTTTCTCATTTAAAGCATGTTTCATGCTAAAATA
The DNA here is from genome assembly GCA_013399915.1 of Illadopsis cleaveri. Lineage (NCBI taxonomy): Eukaryota > Metazoa > Chordata > Aves > Passeriformes > Timaliidae > Illadopsis > Illadopsis cleaveri. The sequence continues at coordinate 176,375 of VXBB01025213.1, forward strand.
CAAAACAAAAATTTGGGGTTGTCCATATTAAAAACCCTTGTGGAACAGTAGCAGTCAGCAAGTTTTTAACTAATGGATGGTTAAACAGTTGATGAATTTCAGTGGACATAGTACTGGTCATTAAGTGCAGGTTAAACGTTATTGTGCTGGTGGGAAAAAGAGCAAAGAATTTGCTGAGAAACGTTAGAGAAGATTATCAGAAACTTACTGGAACTTGTTGTGTACTTCTGCTTGCTAAGTGAGTGCATCAGAGGATGGGTTAGGCGTGGGGGTTCTGTGGGGGTTGGGCCTGGCTCTCCTCCCTGGTGGCAGAATAGATTTGGTACCTACTGATAAACTCCAGTCACATTCCTCAGTACAGTTATCACTTCATTTTTGACTTCTTTACAGCCAAGGAAGAAACAGGCTGTGATTTTTCCTCTGTCTAGACTTGACATGGGTTGAATTCAGGCATGTTTCTGCAACTGCATAGTTCAGAAACTGATGGTTATATTTTGAAATGTAACTGTGGTTGTAAATTCCAGATTATTTGGAGGTTGTGCATTAATAACTGAGTGGCTACTGTGTCTGCTGTTGGAGGTACAATGTGAATGAGGAAAATACCTAATTAGAGTACATGGCCAGCACTCCCAATTTCGTTAAGCAGTGCAAAAGTAGTGCTCTTGATACAGGGAACATTCTAAATTGCATATTTGCAGTGAGGTTCAAGTGTCATTTAAATGGCACTGGGGACAAGAGGCACTGTTGTGAAAAGTACTTTGACAGAAGTCATGTGCACATCAGCTCTGTGGTGGGTTTTGTGATCAAAAGGGTTTTGGTTCACCAGGCACTGTTGTCTCCCACCTGTTCATCTTATCCAGACCAGGTGACAACAGATAAATTCAGAATTAGCTGGAATAAAGGGTCTGTGTTGCCTCTGTCTCTGGGTGGTGAGACAGGCAGTGTCATCCACTGTAAGGACAAAGCTGCAGGAAATACTGACAGATTAAAGATCCTGGATTTATCCTGCAAGATAGTCCTTTATGTTTATTATTAGGAAGACTTTTTTTTTTGAAACCCAAAAAAGCCTCATGCCATGAGTGCAGGGTTGTACACATCCACTGATAAAGGCAAGGCAAATGTCATGTTAAGTGAGTATAATTCTGATTTTTTTAATGCTAATTAAGCAGATGTCCTTGTCCTTTGGGGCAATTAGATAATTTTTTAACCTAGCAACTTGACATCTCTCTTCCTACAAGTATCTTCCTTCCATACTAGCACAAGCCTTGAGCTTCTCTCTCTGTTCTTTGCCTCCTTCCCATCTGTTTTGGTCTTGTCAGGATTTACCTGTTTTTGTATCCAAAATATGTGATGTAATACTTTTGAATAGACCAGGGATTGGGCAGATTCTCTTTTCTTGAGCTGCCTCCATGTTGAAGGGTGAAACTATTTTTCCATCAGTCATCCTCTGCTGTGTCATGGAAAATTGCTGTCACTGCTCACTAATGCAGGACAACAAGTAACCATGGACCACGCTGTTCTTTCCCTCAGCATTACAAAGCTATCCAGTGGTTCTTGGGGCTGCAGCACTTGGCTGGATTTAAAATTGAGACCTAATTTTGCAGAAAGGTAAAAAACTGAATGTCCTTAGAAGGCTCTTTGTTCAGGTTTGTCATGTTGTGCCTATCCTCAGAAATGCCCAAATGGTACTTCAGAAATAGAGCCCCTTCTCACAGAACCTTTCACACGTCTGAGTTTGCCATCTTGTGCCTGACCTGTTTTTATCCAGCTTGTTTAGACAGCACAGTGATGATAGAGGAAGGCATGTAACAGCTCCAGATCTTTGCTTTGCATTTAGTATACGTGATCTGGTGAGGTACTCAGGAAAAAATAAAGTAGGCAAATACTCCTACTGAAAACCTGGCTATTTATATGTTCTTGATAAATGCTATCTTACTTCCCTTTTTATTTTGCAGTTGGAAATGTAGCATAGTAGTTGGTTTTAAAAGTTGTGTTGGTGGGGTTTTATCAAAGGCAAGAACCTAATCATTATTTTCATTATGCAATTATTTGGAATACTTGCTTTTGAACGCTGTCTTGAAATCCTGCCCATGATGGCTATAAATAGGGCTTTCATTAACACAGTGTTTTCTTAAGGCAGTAAAAGTCTTTGAGAGCTGCAAATATAAAGAAATTGCCTAATTTGCACTCACCGAGGATTGCATATTCCAAATTAGCTAGAAGTTCTTTTTCAAAAATGAGGGACATAAAGATGTTCTGTAGGAGCAAAACTTAGTAAATGCAGAGAAATTAGGACAGAGATAAAATTCATGGGCTTGAAAAGAGAGGAGATGTGCATTAACAGCTACAATGTGCATTGACTACTTGCAGTGGAAGTGGTGTCATGCTCTGTCAGTGTGGTTTTGTCCAAGAAAGGAATCATTGCATTGTACCCACCCATCTTCAAGCTCTGAGAGTGCAGTGGTGGTGTCAGAGGACTTTGGGTTTGTACTTCCTGGCCAGACCTTGCACCATCGGGCTGTCCTCACCTGAGCTGTCCCTGCAGTCCTGCCCTACCAGCTTTATTCCAGTGCTTCTCACCTGCCATGGGTGTGGTGCTTACTGCTCACAGTCACAGCTGGGTCTTGGGGATGGGATTCTGTGTTTTGACATCCTTAAAGTCACACAGGAAAGCCAGGAATCCACACCTGTCACAGGAGTGTGGGACAGGGCAGTTGTTTCTGGATGAGGAGCTTGAATATGATGGGTGGAGTTATACTTGTCTCATCTGTGAGGGAAAACCTCCCTCCTACAGTGTCCCCCCAGCTCCCCCCAATATTGTTGGTGTTAGTCCCAGTAACCATTTCTTCCCTTTTGTTTTCAAATCACTCTTAAAAATAACTGAAATATGTGTGATGTATCTAATTAGTGAGCAGTAGCTCGATGTCCTGTATAAGTGGGTTGAATTGCCTCTTGTGCCCTATCAGATCTGGATCTGGGATGTTTGCTTCCATGTATTCTTTTGACTTACGTACTGGCTTAAAAGCTTGCAAAATTTTGCAAAAGATAAACAATTGCCTGTGTATAAATTGTTTTGGCTCTTGACAGTGAACTGGGGACTCCACTGACAGTCCTGATGTGACTTCAAATTTGCACTACTTGATTTGAACACACCTAAGCTGATTGAGGCTGGAGTAATTGTTAGGAGCTTGGAAAATCATCCAGTTTTTGAAATTTAGTAGCTTGGTGTAACAGGAAATTTGTCAGGGATATGCAGTGCCAGCTTTCAGAATGCAAGGAATGCTTTCAGAGGAGATGATGGAAAGAAAAACATATTTTGCACGTAACAGAAAAACTCAAAGTCTCTGTGTGGTTCCAGGTATGGAAACAGCAAAACTCAGAGTCTGAATGGTTCCAGGAATGGAAGCATTTGAACTGTCTTTGCTGCTCAAAATCTCAGCAGGCTTCCTTTAAAAAGCTGGTGGTGAGTTCAGTTAGTTTTCAGTGCAGCTGTTTAAAATTCTGTTACATAGTGAAATGCGCTGAAATGAGCTCCCCTTCTGCTGCTCCTCAGCTAAGCTGATGCAACATCCAAAATAGACATGTGGGACTTGAGGAAAATGAGAGAAAAAGCAGTTCTGTCTTTACATGGTAGAGCTCTTTGCTGTAGGTGAGGTTTCATTTTAGTGCTATGTCCTGCTAAGAAGTTCAGGCACTTGATAGACACCTCATGTGAGCTAAGGCAAGGGGAGCTGCATTTGTGGAGTTTTCCAGTGGAGTTTCTATTCAGTTTCCTTTTAAAGAGGGAGATATTGTCCATTAAACAACATTTGAACTTGCATTACTGATGTTAATTTCTCCTTACAAATATTAGGCCTGTGCTCACTAAAACCAGTTATGTTAAAGCTTGTCTATTCACCAGTTTTAGTTCTCCAGGGAAACCAGTACTTAAATTATGTGATGCCACTCTAAATGTTTCTATTCTTGTGCTACTGGCACTGAGGGTTGAGTTAACTATGCAGTTAACAAATCATTAAATGCTTTTGTTGATTCAAATGTACTTTCAGCTGTGCATACTGTAGTAAAAGCCTGGTAATTTTTTTAAAGGAACAACTGTAATAGAAGGAGGGCTTTGGGAGGAAAAAGCAAATTATTGCATAATAAGTTACTGAAATGGCTCTGGGAGGAGAAAAAGCATATTAAGTTATAGTAAATTGCTAAATGAAAGGAAAAAAAAAAAGATAGTAGCCCATTTTAAAATATACTTGTATAGGTCCCAAGATGAAAGAAAAAACCCCATGTGTTTTGAGCTGCTTATGATAGGTCATCATCTGTTATCTGTTCCCTTGGTAGAGGAAATGCTTTCCTTTTTTAATATCATTTCTCCAGGTAGGTTTCAGGAATAGGAAGAAAATTTATAAAAACCATGTCATGTTGCCAAGGAAATTGGGGAACAAGAATTGAAAGTGTAGGAGCTGACTGAGAGAGAGTAAACTGCTTGGATGCCACTGAACAAGGACAATACTTGGTTCCTGTAAAAGTGCTCTGATATCTATTGTTGATAAACGAAGAAGGGAAATCAAGGACAAGCCTGATGAAAGTGGGAGAGTGCCGAATCCGTCAGCCCAAAGCACCTGCTGTTCCTTTCACAGATCTGCCCGTGTCAGTGCTAACTGTCAAAGCTTTCTCTTGTAGAGACTTTTGCATTAACAAACTTGTGGCTCTGAGCTAATGTAACCCTTCTCTGTTGTGCCTGTCGCCAGCGGGCAGCGCAGTCCTTTGGACAGACGGCCAAAAGGTCCAAGGTACGGTAGCGGCGTGTGCTGGCATGCGAAGGGAGCCCTTCATGCTTGGTGCAGCTTCGTTACTTTGTGGAAAGTGCCTTTAGTTTCATTTCTTTGGCATTGTAGCTTTGTTTTATTCTGTTGGATTTTTTGTTTTGCCTAGTTGTCTGCTTTTGTGATTTGCCTTTATATTTTTTGCTGGCTTTTTATTGTTACGGAGAGAAACACTTTCCCAACGTTTTATTTACTTTACTTTAGATATGCTCTATTGTGCTGGTAGTGCCTTCAAAAGCTGCAATTGCTTGGGTATTTTCATCCTAAAGGGAATTATTTATTCTATTGAAAACATTAAAAATGCAGTTTTCTGCCATTTTGTTTTTCGTATAATGAATGGAAAAAATAACGGCTTATGGTATATTTCTATTATCTTTTATAAGCCATAGATTTTAATTTTACATACTTTCCTTTAGTCAAACACAAAGTTAAAGTTAGTTCGGAGCCTTGCTGTATGTGAAGAATATCTACCACCTCCCACAGCTGAAATATCACAGGACCTCCAGGTAAAAATCACCTTACTGAAGTTTCTGGAACAATTTCAAGTAACTTGTTGTTCAAAAGAAAATCTGTTCGGTATTCTTTAAATATGTGGGCACCATGTGGTTTTAATTTTTTTTTTTGAATACTGATCTAATAGAGGTGATAATATCAGGAGCAGAATTTGCCACTTTGTTTTCCTGAACTATACAAGTTGATATCTGTGGACAGAAAGAGAGGGTTTGTCAGTTCTTTTAACTTTTTAGTCCAACAGTGCACTTGAGGGACTCTTCTAAACTGCTTAAGTGTTGTGTGCAGTTAGTAAGACAGAAACATTGTGATTAGTATGGAGCCTAATTTATTGGCTTAATGTATTTTGAAAATGGAAACAGTTGTGATTTCTGGTGTTGTAACTGAATTCCTGCATATTAGTCCCATTTGCTGGTAGCTCTGTAATACCTGCCTGAGGTATGTCTGGATTAATCTATTCAAATCATAGAACACACTTACAGAAGTTCCTACATGCTGAACAAAAGATGTAAAGTTACTTTAGAGAATTTAAACAAAATCCAAGTTTCCTGACTTTACCTCCATACCAGTCTGTATTTTCAGAGCAAAACCCTACTCTGCTGTCTTTAGTTCTGTGCATGAGTGAGGGCCATCAAAATGCTGGTTTTGTTCATGCTTATCAAAGCAGAAATGGGCCTTTGCTGTTATTGAAAAGCTCTAAACCGTGCCTTTGTGAAAAGTCTCACTTTGGTTGAGAAGGAAGCAGTAGAAAGCAGGGTGTGTGTGAAGGAGTTTTGCTGCAGAGGTGGTAATTCAGTTCTGATGAAAGATGGACATTGAGAGCTCATGTAGGTTTTTGTCGAGCTACTTAAATTTTTTTGAGATTGAAACAGTACCTAGGTTTGGAGGGGTTTTGTTCCTTTGGAAAAATAAGAAAATAAGAAAATAGTATTTTTTTTCACTATATACCAGAATTAGAAGTGTTGACAAGAGGAATTCAGAAACTGGACCTGCTACCATGATGAAAATCTAAGTCATAGTTTGAAATAGGTTGCAGAGTAAAAGATTAAGAACCAACAGAAGAGTTATTGATGTTTACAATGATTTACAGTCCTTTTGTAATGTTTCCCATAAGATAACAAAATAGACGGAGAGATCTGGTCAGGCTGAGTTGTTCAGTCTGAAGCAGTGGGGTTTAACTTTTTCAGTCACTGCAGCAAATTGCAAGAAGACTGATGTGGTGGACTGATCATCCATGGTCTATTTCCAACATAAGAGGCATTAGGATTTTCCAGCCTCTAGCACTACACAAGACCACCATGTGTTGAATGGTTTGAAGTCAGACATTTATTAGGTGGCTTTTGTGGCCAAGTCCTCTGGGATCTGTCCCTGGCTCTGTGCTGCCAGGTGGCTCTTGAAAGGAATCCTTGCAGCAGCAGGAGGGATGTCAAGGCTGGTTCTGCAGAATGAACTGAATTGTGTGATAATGGAAGTTTGTACAAAAGGAATACCAGAAAACAGATTGCCTTAAGAACAAAATGAGACCTGGCTGTGAGTTTTCTTTGGAAGCAGTAATGTAGAAGAAATGGCTTATGAATCCCAATAGCTGTGCAGAGAAATGATTGCTAGAACAAATTTAGTTCTTCCCTGGAGGGTGGGGAAATGTGTTGGAGAGTTAGAAGTGGGAATCTGTTACAAGTTCTGATGCTGGAGTGCACATCCTGTGGGGAACAGGTCTCCTGTGACCCTCTGTAACAACTCAGGCAATTTCTACACCCATTTTGCCTCCTTGCCCAAACTATCCTGAGAAAGCATGGAAGAGCTCTTCAGTCAGCTGCTGCAATTGGGACTAATGTGCCTCCAGCCCTGTACTCTGAAGCATTAATTGTGCTTGGGATGTGTGGGTGGTCCAGCGGCTCAGAGAAGGAAAAGCCAGCCTTGCACAGGTGTCCCTGGCAGCAGGAGAATCACCTCTGATGCTTCCCCTTCCTGGAAGTCACTGCTCCATTGTACCCCTGATTGCAGCTAAAAAGTGGCTTCCAGTTTAATGTTAATACTGAAGACACAGGGCGAATTAAACTCAAGATAATGTTGCTGGTGATATTTGAAGAGTCACAGTTTTCAATTACTAGAAAGTGTTAGCCTTGATAGGATGAAAAATATGTGTACTTAACTAGGGAGTGGTGTGAGTTTGAGAATAACTCCATGGTCTTGTCTGTGACTGTTCATCAGTCAACCCTTCACACCAGCAGCTCCAGCAGGGTGAAATTCCTGACACAGGTTGGTGCAGGAGGCACTTAGCAAGGCACCACTGGCTGCTTCTCCTCAGAAGGCTGTGATGGAAGAGGGTGACAGACCAAAGAAATTGTCTCAAGCAGATCCATTTATTTTCTAATCTATGCTTCTATTTTCAATTGCAACATGAAGCAAGATGCTGCTTCTTCCTGAGAAACCTAGATAACAGCCTTGCATATTTTTAATCCTTGTTAAAAAGCACTGGCAGCCCTTTACTAAAAGGTGTTGTGAAAGTATGAGCTTACAAATTTATTGTGAGAGGAAGAACATAACTGTGATATGTTTGATCTTTTATCTTTGTAACACTAACTCTATATTCTCTTGCCATCCTTTGTGTAAACATCAGGTTGTTCTGACTCTATGTTTCAATACAAAGTGCAAGCACTAGCAAAGGGTGATCCAGTTCAGCCCTTTTTAAGGAAGAGCTGTTTTCATATGAATGACAGTTGTTATTATGAGTAACAAGTTAATAAACCTTCAAAAGGTTGAGCTTTGCAAGCAAAGTAAAATAACCCGAGGGAGTGGGAGGAGAAGGCAAGGGGCTGTAATGTTAGTTTCTATTGACTTATATTGGTTTTTCTGGTAAAAAGCCCAGCCTCAGCATATAGGCCTTTGAGAAATATTCTTACCTTTTTCCCAAATGTGTTAGGCTGGCAGGATTTATGAGGTTTTGATGGTTTGGGGCGTTTTCCTCTTTGGCTTTTTCTTGTTTAATCAAAATTTGGTGACAATTTCTTCTTCTACAGTGTGGGCTTGAGATGGGTGATCAGAGTTAGCACAAGGAGTCTGCTCAGTCCAAATGCCAGCAGAGAGAGACCTGCTGCAAACAGGGTGGGATTAAGAGGGTTTTATAGGGGAAGAGAAGTTAAAAGATTTTTCGGCAGCTTTCCAGTCAAGTAGGTCATATTTAATTAGATGCTACAGTTTTTATAGCATGAAATCACAAGAAAGTGCCCTTTGGTACCCAGTTCTGGTGTATCACACTTTGAAGTAGAGCTGGTGGTAGTAGCAGAACTGGCTGTTCAGATGGTGATTCCTTTTTTTAGCTCTTGTTGGGGAAGGAAGTATGAAAATGATTACTTGCTGAGATCCTTTGACTAAACTATTGCTGTATGCATTACTTGGAATGAGTTTAGAAGTTGCACTTTTCTAGTGAAGAAATATCAGACTATGAAAATTTCCTTGATTTACTGGTAGTTTTGTAGAGTGTTATTGTAATATGGAGGATAACACATTGGTGAATCCAAGTCAGGAATCATTTCTTAATAGGACAGAAACATTTCTCAAATAAAGGTTGCACAGGTACCTAGTGCATGGTGGGTGTAGTGCGTTTTGTAGTGACAAATAAATTGCTCATTCCAATTACACACAGGTTTATGAGGCAAGGAATACAAAGACTTGTTCTGGACTCCTTAAGGTTTATAGCCAAGTGAATTCTCAAGACTGGGAAAGAATCAGATGAGAGAGTTCCTTGCTGGTGACTGGGAATGGTATTTGTCAGATGTGGTTATAGATCCTCTCCAAAGCTGAGGAGTCTTCATTCACACTGAGATGCTGTTCAGTGGGTATTCATGAATTAGGAAGTTTAACTGGGACTTTAGTGTGGGGAAAAGTCATAATGAAAGGGAGAGCTGGTAAAACTCAGTGACCATTTTTCCCTCATTTGGACAAGTTGTTGCCCCAAAGCTGCAGTGGGAACTCCTGCTGGACAAAGCCTGGGTGGTGCAGGGCTCCCTCTGTGCCGGCACAGGCAGGAGTGGCTGCAGGCTGGGCACGTGAACAGGCTCCAGTCTGGTGGATCCTGGCTAAATTTAACTCTGGCTGCATTCCATGGCTCAGATCAAGGCTGTGCAATGACACAAGAGCAGAGCTTAGAGGAAGAGCCTGGATGTGGGTAAGAACAGGTTTGAGGGAAGAGTAGGACTTGTGTAGGAAAGGATTGAAGTGCAGGGTAGGGGAGGGATAGGCAAGAGTGCATCAAGGGCAGTTCTCTGGATTGGGAAGGGTTAGATGCTCTCAGGAATGTGGAGGTGACAGCATGGACTCACTTGGCTTCTGGGGGAGCAGAACTGACATTTGAGGGAGTTAAAAGATGACAGGGGAGGCTGGCTCTGACAGACCTTGGCCACTGCTCCCGTGAGAGTCCCTCAGGCACAGTGACTCCATTGCTCCCGAACTCCTTGGCTCTGGCTGTCTGAAATGTGTTGGTCCTCCACTGGCAACCTCCTGAAACAGTAAAGGGGCTTGAAGAACAAACTGCAGTCTTGCACTGCTCAGGGTATTTAGGGAACCATTATGTCACCAATTTCATAGGGAAGCTTTTTGCTGTGTTTGAGAAACAGGTTTTATAATAGTTCACCTACTGGTATAGAACCACACATTTTGAGGTGATTGCACACAAAGCTACTCTCTCAAAATACACAGGAAGTTATGAAACTAAGCCTTGATGACAGGTCTGCAAACTTTGCCTTGATATATTGTACTGTAAATATTTCTCTTTTTTTGTGGATCTGGAAATGCTGGTCGGTCTTAGATAGAAATTTTTGGTTTGATTTTTCTTGGTATGAACCAAATCAAAACTTGAAAGAAGCTTTTACAGTCAAGAACTGTGAAGAATGGGGAGGGAAGAAGTATTGTGGATAAGATGTGACTTAAAAATATAGACAGTATAAAATTTGTACATCTGAAAAACTGGAATATTTTCTTACACGGATGGAGTAAGATACTTTGAATTCATTTTGCAATAGCATTGAGTGCCTGGAAGTGAGTGTAGATTCTAAAATGTATGTGGTCCTTTCTATGCCTTCTCTGTATTTTCTGATTTACTGATAAATAATTTTGTTGTGTGGTCACATGGAGCACATGTGGAATCAGAAAGAATATGTAAACAATTTTTTTAGTTGTTACTTCATTATTTTGCAGGAAATATAGTACAGAACAGTTTTCCTCCAGGTATTCTTTGAAATAGTTTATGTGGTGACTGATTTTTACTTTTTGACAGGAGAAAATTCAGATCCAGTTGTCACAGTCCTTTGAAAAAGAAGAAAAACCTGCAAAAGATGAATCAGAAAAGGAAAAATCCAGTGATAAACTGTCCAGAAAAATGTTATCAAGAGGTTTGCTGTCTCTCCTTGTGCTTTTCAATATACTGTATAGATAAAGAATATATGAAAATACAGTTCTGCTTCCAGGTCTTCATTGCGTAAACATTATTGAATTTTTTTTGCAAATGAAGCAAATGGATCAGTCACCTTTGAGCTGGAGAAGGAATTGGTCCTCAAGGAAAGAGAGCTTTAGAGACTTCATCAGACACTCCAGCAAATGCTTTTCCTTTCTGTCCTGTGCAGAGCAGCATAAAAAAAGCAGCTGTGTTGTCTCAGCTGTGTCCAAGTGTTCTTTAAGCTGACTTTACCAGTCAGTGGAAGCTCCTGTCTTGTTTCTGGGCTTTGTTGTTACAGGACTTGTGAAACTGAAGTGAAAATGGCACAGCTGCCTTTGTACTTTTTCTGATGCTCATTCAGCAGGCATCAGTGTTCTCCTTTGTTTATTTTACTTCGATAGTATCTAGATTTTTTTCAGTAAAGTTTTGGGATAAGGATAGAACTACATAAGTTAAAAAGACAAGTGTTATGTTTTCACTTAAATATTCCTGCATTCTGGATTAAAGTTACAGTCCATGTGCTGAAAATTTTGGGCTTTTAATCTGAAAAAGAGCTGTGAAATCAATGACATAAACCAGGTTTTGTCCATGCTGCCTAATGCCTCCTGCAAGTAGAAGACTATGCATTTAAGGTGGCAAATCATTTTACAGCTCTTGCTTTAATATCTAGAATGTTTACTTAGATATGTTAGATCAGACAGAGTATAGGAAATACCTTTAGAGCTGGAATTCTTTTTGAGACAAGCAGCACTTGTCCAGCTCACGTCCCACAATTCCATACGGCATTCCTCGTGTGGAATTTCAGTGCAGCTTGTCCCACCTGCCAGCCAGGTACCAGTGAAACAAAAAGCACTGGGATGGAAAACTTAACCTGCATTTATAAATCTCAGTCTTGAAATGATGCCTTAAACACCACCCCCAAATACCCAACAGGCAACGATGGGGGGTTGAGAGCAAAGTGACAAAATGCCTGTGGAAGAGAATTCTGGTCTGAACTCAGCCACTCTCTCCTCTGAAGGTTAATTACTTCCCAGTATAGGATGTGCCAAAATAGAAAATTATGGAATTTTAGTGTCAGCTCTAGTAATTATAACTAAATCATTGCTCACTTGCAAATTAGAAAAATTGAAGTAAATAATTATTGAATCTTGATGTTTTTACCATGGGTAGCCTTTTTTTGCATTCTCCTCTTCAGAATCAGAAGTAATTCCAAACCATAAATGCTCAGAGTTGTTTGGTTTCACTTAAAATCTCTGGGCAGCTGGAAGAGCTGGGACCCAGGCATAAGTTTGAATTAAGCCAAAGTTGAGACTAGGTTAACACATAAGTAGTTCTTGGAAGACATCTAGTTCCAAAAATACTGTTCCAACACCTGGTGATTTGAATCCTAGTACCTGGAACCTGAAGGTGCTCATGTAAGGGAAGATTTGGGGTTAAATCATTCCTTTCAGGGACAGATTTTAGGGGATAGTATGTAACTGAATACTTTGTTTCACTTAAACCAGAAAGGAAGGGGAAGGTTGAGACTTCTTTTTGAAAACATCTAAACATGATGTTGTGCAAACAAAACACAATAAGGATTTTTAGTAATGCAAAGTACCACCTTGTGATGGTTAAACTGTTACATTCTGAATTACAAAATTTCTTTGGGCAACATCCAGTAGTTGAGTAGATGGGCTGCTGCTGCTCCACAGATGTGTACACACACTGCAGAGTGGGATAGTGAGAAAATGTGGCAGGCTGGTGGAGATCAGGGCTCTCAAGGTGATACCTGCTTCACAACATACAGCCCGTTGTTAATAGTGGTGTTACTGAGAATCCTGCTTCTGTATTACCCTTCAATTAGGGGATAGTGGGTGGTGGTGGGTTTTCTGTTCTGTTTTTGACTTGGGGACCTTTTTCCTGGCAAATGGAAGCATTTAATTTTGGCAATAATGTACTTAATGATTATATAGTATTGATCCATATATAGTATGTTCAGCAGTAATTGAAAAACAACTTTTTCTTCTTCTCAGAGTGTAATTTTGCTCTTTTCTCCTTTACCCTTAGATTCCAGCCAGGAGTATACAGATTCCACTGGTATAGATCTTCATGAATTTTTAGTAAATACATTAAAAAACAATCCCAGGTAAGAATCAATAATGTCAGCTTTCTTTATGTTTTTCTCTCTTCTTGTTGCCTGAGGTGTCACACTACCTGTTTTTTCTTTTGTTCGTGGTTTTATTTTTTTTCCCCTCTTAAATGTCTAACCTTCCATGTCAGTTATTCAGGGTGAGACACTGTTGCACAGACTGTCTAAAACACCACTGTAATTGATTTGCTTTTTGAGCAGAGGTTCAGGACATTGAAGTGGTTTAAATGCTTTTAATGGTTAATATGCAAATGTTGTGTTCAGTCTATGTGCAGTTCTCCCCCTGAATGGGCTTCAGTACATTGTCTCTAAACCTTGTACTGTCTTAGCACCTGCTTGTTACAGAGCAAACTGCCTTCTCTGACTCTAATCTGTCTTGCACTGAATTTATAGATAAAGGCATTTTTTTAAGCTGTACCATATAACTGTAGTTAGAGATTTTCATTCTGCACATCAGAAACCAAATCTGACCTAATCTAAGTCCATCATTTGTTAGCAACAGAGCTGACCTGGTTCTGGTGCTCTGAGGTTTGCAGTCTGTCCCTGTCTTGTTTGTTCTTTCCCTCACTGGGCCTTTGTGGCTGTAGTACAAAGCAGGAAATTAACTCAGTGCAGTTGTGCTCTGCCACAAAAGCTGTTTCACTGCTATTTGTTACTCATTCATATTATAGGTAGGACTTCCAATGTGATAATTTATTTGGATTCCATTTTATTCAGAAAAAATGTGGCATGAGCCATAACATGGCCAAAGCCACAGTCCTGTAGAGTAAAATTAGAAAGCACAGACCTCTGTGAGACCCTTAGGTGGTTCCTGTTGGAACCCATGAAGCATCCCAGTGGAAATAAGGAATTGTAGGTGAAGATCTCCATGGGTTTCCATGCACAGTGACTTAGTTACTTGATGTGCACAGATCATGAACTGTGCATCACTGGATTTCATTGCATCTTAATAGTTTATTAGAACCAGTGCAGGCAGTTGCAAGAACAGTGTTCCTTTCTACCACCTTGAGTTTTTGCTTTTTCATATTTCTAAGATGTCAGCACAGTGCCACAATGTGCCAGCTGTAAGCCCTTGGTTGTTGGTGATGTGCCCCATCACTTTCTCAATGATCCCAGATGTGCTTCATAATCCAAGGCCCAGCTGAGGCCTCTGCACATCTCCTGCCCACACCAACCAACAAGGAACAACCTCAGCACTGCTTTTCCTCCTGGAGCCTGTCCTCTCCATGACTGCACTTCCTGCTGAGCCTCCTGAGCAGGGACATCTTGGAGGATCTGTGTACTCTGATATCTGAGAGCAAAACAACATGTTTCACTAGGCAGGTTCAATACAAAATAGCAAAAAAAGAATACTTTGTCCTAAAAAGTCTGCATTTGACACCTGCTGGTCCTACTTCCAGTCTGCCATCATCCCTTGATCACAGCTCTGATCTGTGTATTCTTAAGATGAATACAACTGCAGTTATTGGAGTGTCTCATATGTGAGTTGCTGTGTTTTTATTTTCAGGGACAGAATGATGCTGCTGAAATTAGAACAGGAAATTTTAGATTTCATTGGTAATAATGAGTAAGTACTGTACTCTCATAGGAAAAAAGAATTCAAGAGTGTTCCTGTTTGTTTAATAAAGCTACTATTCCTTTCTTCCAGAGTACCAAGAAAAAAGTTTCCCCCAATGACATCTTACCATAGAATGCTGTTGCACAGGGTAGCTGCTTACTTTGGATTAGAGCACAACGTGGACCAGAGTGGGAAGTCAGTCATAGTAAATAAAACTAGCAATACAAGAATGTAAGTGTCAAAGCCTTGAAAACCCTTTTGATGCGTAGCTCTAACGCCTGGGATCTGTGAGGCAGTGATGCTGTGGCAGGTGAGGTCTGTCTCCTCACTGGAAGCAGGCATCAAGGAGAGTTAGTTGAGAGCTGTTTACTGTTCATGTTCTTGCTGTGTAATAATGTAATCTGTTTCATGTTTGAATTCTTTTGGGGAAAGAATGATGTTATCTCTAAGTTAAGAATTTTTGTTGCTTTTCTGGCAGAGATGCATTGCTAACTTAGTTTCTGTGAATTATGACTTTTTAGCAACTGTTTATTTGTTCAAAGATTTACACCAGCAAAGTGTACAAAGTGCATTCTTTGTTTCTTTTGGATAGCAGAGCCAGCTCTTACCTTAGAATGGGGTCATTTCTGATTTGGTGAAGGGAGGGGACTTGCACAACTTTGGCTTTTGTATTGTAAAATTCTACTGGGAAAATTCAGCTGTTGAAGTTCTTCTCTTGGAATAATGTTGCTTACAGATCTCTTGTGGCCATACAAATCAACATAGCAGGGAAAACAGACATCAGTGGAAATATCAACCAGGTTAACAAACCATGGTGTGCTGCTTTACTCTGAGGGATGGGGAGTTCTTGGAGAAACCCCCAGGAAAATCTGTATGGCAGAGAAGGTAGCACTGGGGCCACAGCAACTGTGAAACCTGTGTGGAATTGAGGTTTTCATTCAAGGGACCCAGCTGTTCTGTCTATCCTCTGCACTTGCTCTGTCTCCTCATTCTCTCTCAAAAAGACAAAGGTCTAATGTGTTGACATATTTATGCCACCTAGTTTCTAGTTTTAACTTAGAGCATTTGCTTGGCACCGTTTTTTGTTGGTCTTGAACAGGAAAACAGGAGTTTACAGCGCCTGCATCTGAATCTCAGTCTCTAGGTATACTCTTCATTGCTTTGGGAGAAAAAAAATCTAATTATCCACCCTATTTTAGAGTCAGTAGGACTGAAATGATATGCCACACTGTAATTTCATTAAAGTAAATAGCTTCTCCTCCAAAGTTTTAGAAATATATAGAGAGAGCCTAAATATATGTTGAATACTTGTATTATTTATGTATGTGTTTTTGCTTTGGCTGTACTGTCTATATCTAAATTGACCTAGAAAGCCAAACATTTCAAATCTGTTGCCTTTGCATCTACCAGCATCTCTAGACTGAAGCTTCAGTCTAGCACTTCAACTGTGGAATAAGAACTAATAAAAGATTATTTCATTTTTATGCTTTTTAAAAAATTTTTAGACCATATTTAAATAGCTTGTGGCCTCTGGAAGCCCTTGTAGGTGTAGTTACTAATTAGCAGGCATTTCATCTAACCTGCAGACATAAAAATTCTTGATGTTTTTAATATTCTTATTTTAAATCGCTTGGGATATAAAATAAGAATTTAGAAGGAAAACCTTGGAGATCTGCTCCATGTGGAATAAAGCCAAACTTACCTTTTCCTCATAGGCAGGTTCGCGGCTCCCTCGCCGAGCAGGGATGTTACTGACATCAACCACCCAGTGCACACTGCCACGTCTCAGTGGAGTGGGAGTTGGTGATTGCAGGGCAGTAAATTCAGAGACCTTTAAAAGAAAGAGGTAAGACAGTCTGAAGGTTCTCTGAAATGCCTGCTAATTATGTTTGGGCATCCAGTACCCAGTAGGTAGGGCTGGCTGTTTCATAGAAAAAGCTCCCCTCACTCCATCCAGAAGTCCTAGGTAATGATAAATAACAGAAATAGAGAAGAGCATACATTTGTTCTGTCCTCTATTAGACAAATATTTCCTGATTGTCTGAGCTCTTCTCTTATGATAGCAGTAGTTTTGTCATTCAGGTACTTGGTGTCTCCCTTTAAGAACAAGGATTTGCAAAATACCACTTTTTCTTTCACAAAGTAGATAAAATAGCAAAGCAATATTTATAATCTGTTGCTTCACTCTCTCCATATGACTGTGTGAAGCTCTTGCTTGCCTGCATTATACTGTTCTTCTCTTAATCATTTCTACTTAATTTTGTTTTAGAGGTTTCTAAGTTTCAGTGCTTTCTCCTCTACCTTCTTTCTTCTGTTTTCCCTTGAAATGAACTCTGAGGTATTGCGGCTCTAGCGGCAAACACCTGTCTTCACTTCCATGCATGCCCAATATCCATTGCATGGCACCAGTTGGGATTCAAAAGCACTTCTGATTCCCCAAGGGCATGTGGTTTGCTTCCCACCTTAATTGGGAGTTGCAGCAGAAGCTTTGAAGGAGGAAGAGGTTTTTAAAAGCAGGTTTGTTATGCCTCAGGACAGGACTTGTCAGGGGTGCACCTCATCTTTTCCATTGCCCAGACAGCCAAAATCTATTCTTTCAGTTAGAGTATTAAGTATATTTTAAATGACTCTTGAATATATTTCAGTTTGTTCCACTGTGTGTACAGCACGTTTACAAAACCATAAATGTTTTCTTTGTAACAACTTTTCTCAGACCTGACCAAAAGTTTTGTGAGCATATAAAGGATGAGAAGAGCGATGACTTCCAGAAGCGGTACATCCTTAAGAGAGATAACTCTAGTTTAGACAAAGATGACAACCAGGTAAAGCACACGTGGCTTATTCCTTCCAGTTGATGTGTTTGTGCATTCTTATTGTTTTCCCATGAAAATTGACACTGTACCACTTAATTTAGATGAGAATACGATTAAAAGATGACAGAAGAAGTAAATCCATAGAAGAACGTGAAGAAGAATATCAGAGAGCTAGAGAAAGGATATTTGCACAAGATGTATGTATCAAAACGGGTCTGGCACTGTTTTCTGTGAACCCTTCACACACAGACATGCACAGGTGGCTTTCCAGGAAACTTTCTGTTTCTGAATAACACTGAGCAGATCAGAGAGTGTGGCCTGAGAGAGTTAGAAATGATATTGCAGTTACTGAGGAATCTTCTGTTTTCACTTATTGATGCTGTATGAAACTCAAACAACCCAAGAATTACTGAGCAGTGTTCTCTAGCATTACTGAGTGCAATGCATTTCCCCCCTTTGCATTGTTTCACCCCTCACTGCAATTTAAGTTACAGAGTTTTGGTTCTGCAATCATTTCAGTTGCTCAGAGCAATAATTAAAAGAAGGAAGAACCCCAAGCAAATTAAAAACAAAAAAACCCTCTTTTCTTGCTTGTATCTATAGCAACCACATTATGAGTGTTCACACTAAAATGATTTGAGGTTCCATATGTGAAATTCCTGTCAGGAATCTCACAGTCTAATCTCCTGACTGGAGATAACCCTGCAGGACATCATAGGCTACAATTCAATTGCAAGTAGTGATTATATTGAGTAAAGCAAAACAAATATGTCTTTTAAAATATGCATTACTTTTAATAATCCACTTCTGACATTTATCTATAACACTTGCACATCCAAAACCAAATTCTGAAGAGAGTAATGAGCTCTGGAGAGGCTAATTTATTTTTTTTTATTCACCTTAGTTACAAACAAGAAGAATGGTTTTTTGATATAAAATTACATTTTCCTTTTGCATCTTAATTTATCATGTATTACACCCTTAGAAGCTTTGTGCCAGATGTTGGGAGTCACAGTCAAAGACAACATAATTTGAGTAAGGAGCTGCCTTTTTGGTTCTGTTGTGTGTGCTCTGTAGCATACCCAGGCTGGTACCCAGGCTGGTTGTTTGCTTTTTGAGCAGTTACTGCAGCAGCAGTGGCCTCTCCCCCTCCACCCTTCCCAGCAGAAGACAAGGCAGCTCAGGTGCTGTGACAGCCCTGGGGATCACACACCAGCTGTAAGTGACAGAAGGCACCAAAAGCCCAAGGGAAGAACTGTAACTTCAAAAAAAGTCTGATAGAAACCAGCTGAGCAGCATTGTAACTACCCTCATGCTGACTTTGATTTCCTGCTCATGGGCCTTTTTATATTGTCTTGTTTCTTCATGGAAATTACTCACCAAGACGTAAAGTTTTTCAGGCAGCTGAATATAAAGAGGATGCTGTAGGTGTCTGTGTATAATGCAGAAGACTCCAGATTGCTGTGTGTTTTGTAGTCGGGGTTCTAGATGCCATTCATATTAATTTCTGCACTTCTTTGCCCCTCAGTCCCTGTGTTCCCAAGAGAATTATTTCACTGATAAAAGGTAAGAGAATTTGCTGTTTAATTCTGTTTTGTCTTCCTATTTTCTTAATAAATATTAAGCTATCTTATTAAAATGTCAACAGAATCCAGGAGGAAGAAACTAATAGTACACAACAAAGACGACAGATACTTAGGTATTTGATGTTTTCTTTTAAAAAAACAAAACCCAAATATTTCAGTTTGTTCCATGCATGCATTTATCTTTTCTTTCTTGTTTTTTGTTGACTTTTTGTTTGTTTGTTTGCTTTTTTCTTTTCCCTTGCTTTGCAAGCTCTGCTTGTGCTAAAAGTTGAGTTTGTAACTTGCAGGATCAACAAGGAGGCGTCGGGGCGCTCGGCCAACAGCCACCAGAGCAGCACGGAGACGGAGCTGCGGTGCTGCGAGCCGCGGCCCTGGAGCAGCACCGACTCCGACAGCTCCCTGCGCAACCTCCGGCCCGCCGTCACCAAGGCCAGCAGCTTCAGTGGCATCTCCGTGCTCAGCCGTGGGGACAGCTCTGGCAGCAGCAAGAGCACGGGCAGGCTGTCCAAGACAGGTACAGCAGCCTTGGGGCAGGCTCTGGGAGCTCAGCTGGGTGCGCATGGCTGGTGTTCCGGGTGGGGAGGCTCCGTGCATCCCGTTCCCTCAGCATACAGGGGCTACACGCACAGAACATCTACAGACCTGGCCCTACAAATGGGGTGAACGCTTCTGGCTTTGGAAGGAGAATTTTCAAGTGCATTGTAGATGGCTTGAGGTTCAATGCCTCTCATCTCATGCAAAGGGTTTGAAAATGAGAAATATTTTTGTATAAAATACTTGGAGTTCAGCTCTTCGGTTCTAGTGGGGCAAAGCTTTGCACAGTCTTAGAAAACTGTGCACTGCTATCCTAGCTCAGATACAACCTATACAACTTTCATAAAGCCTATGAATTGGTAGTTATTTTTATTGTGTTCTCTTTCTTTTATTACATTAAAATGAATATGGCTAAAATTCTTACTTAATTTTTAGATGCTGAGAAGTGAGATCAGTGAAACAAAGTGTACTGTTTAATTTGAAGATTCAAAAACGTTGAGGAAAAGTACTCGTAAGAGTCAGGGTTTCAAAGGGTGTTAACTTGTAATTAATGTGAAAACAAAATCTCAGAAAATATGGGAATGAATCTTCTGTGGGTCAAAAATGAAATTTAGTAAATATTTGTATTTCGAATGCCAACATAAGTTGATCCAGTTGCTAATCCGTGGAGAATTCTGAGGCTTGTAATACATGGGTGGGTTACTGGTGGGCAGCTTCAGAATTTGAAGTAGAACTGCAAAAAGGCAGAATATAATTGCTTGCCTTATTAATATTGGCTTTGATCTTATTTCTAAAGCTGGTTTCTAATGAGGATCTGTTTTCAAATTTTTTTTGCTTTTCCTTAGATCACCACTACCCTTTAGGTAAATGGCCACACTGCTATATCTTAACGCAGTAAAACAGTAACAAACTCTGTTTGTCCATTGTATACTTGCATAAAAAAACCTCAAAACATTTCGAGGTACTTCTGCTGTAAAATTGTGCCATCATTCAGAGTTATTCCATTTAGCAGTGCAGTGATGCTGTTTGACACAGCTTGAAAAGAAACTGCAACTTCACAATAAAAATCTTTAAATCTTCGTTGGCTAAATTTCAAGAACATAAATAGGTTCTTAAAATTTTTGCTGGAAACATTATTTTGGCATTCTGAATGTTTGGACATTCCAGGTGTGGAGTGCCCACCTTGATGGTTGTTGCTTCATGCAGTTCCAGGTTGTGGTGATTTGGCACATGTTGAGCTTGAGTTTGTTCACATTGTTCAGGGCTGCAATTGGCTCTGGTTACAATGGCTTCAGCCTCACTTCTCTGCATAATCTAGAAGTGAACACAGTTGGAAACAAATCCAAGTAACTCTGCTCAGGCAATGATGGTTTTATAGAGCTGGGATGTGCTGTCTCACCCAGTTTACAATTAATAGCTTTGATTTCACTTCATTCACCAATAAAAAAGGCCAATGCTTCAAGCTATGCTCTCTTCCTAAGCACAAGTAGAAGGGTTACAATTAGCAACTTTTATGGAGGACTGCAAAGTAACTTCAAGCAATACGTAAATTCCATCAGAGTGCTTTTTCTTCTAGATTGTATAGAGGCTGCTAATGAGGAGTTTGTAAATTTAAACAGCTATATTCTGTATCCA
Source organism: Illadopsis cleaveri (assembly GCA_013399915.1). Lineage (NCBI taxonomy): Eukaryota > Metazoa > Chordata > Aves > Passeriformes > Timaliidae > Illadopsis > Illadopsis cleaveri. Next base: position 197,393 of record VXBB01025213.1, read on the forward strand.
AGTTTCCAAGTATCATACACTTCTTATTAAGACTTTGCTAAACTGTGCACCTAAAGCTTCAGGTGCAGAGTGACTTGGAAACAGCAGTTCCACAGACCTCTCCATACTGGACTTTTGCAATGTTTCTTTTAGCTGCATGCCTTGGCTTTCAGGAAGCTCAGGGTCTGGTTCTCCACTGCCTTGCAATGTTTATAGTAATTCATATCTGTAAAATGACTACTGATTTCAGTTGGCTATTTCAAACTCCTTTGAAATTTGAATTGTTGCATAAAGCCAGGCTAAAGCTACCATATTACCCTCATTTTTTTCTTGCTGCAATCATGATTCCTGCCTGCAAATTGTCAGAAGAGGAAACAAATAGTGTTGAGGGTTTTAGTGTAGTGCAAATTGTCCAGCAGGTGAGTCAGAGAAGATCTGACCCCCAGCAGTGGAAAGAAACTTGTCTTTGCTTGCATGCAGGCTGTGTGTGCAGGGCACGAGGCTTCAGCCAATGAATGCACAGGGACATCAGGCCCCTGCAGCTGCATTCCCTGCACAGCTGCAGGAGCTGGGGCTGGGAATTCACAGCCTCAGTGCATCCAATGCACCGTTTTGGAGTAATGACCAAACACTTCCATGAATTCTGGAGGTACAGATATTCATTTTCTGAGCAGAAAACCAGAGCTAGATATGAAAGCCTCACTTTGCAGTGCAAAGCAGTGCTGAATTGGACCCTTGGTAATGGTGTTCCAGGGGAGATGGAGGGGGAGTCCATGCTTAATGCTGAGCTTTCAGGGTGAGCACTTACAAGTGTATATTTTAAAGTGAGCATGATGTCACTGTCTCCAGGTAAAACCAATTTCTCATTACTCCTTTCCTAGGTTCAGAGTCTTCTAGTAGTGTAGGGTCCTCCACTGGTTCTCTCTCTCACAGCCAGCAGCCTCTTCCAGTGCCAGCTCTAAGCCAGCCCTCTCCTGGCACGCCTGCCGTGTATCCAACTGTCAGCTCTAGTAACTCTCTTTCCTTTGATGGTGGCATGAGTGGGCAAGTGGCACCTGCTGCTGGCAGTAGCTTCTTTCTGCTTCCCTTGGAAGCAGCGGGCATCCCGCCTGGCAGTGTGCTGGTCAACCCTCAAACAGGTTGGTACATGCTTGGGACTGTCTCAGTTACACTGGGGAACGTGGTAAAAAATGCACGAGTGTTTGCCCAAGACTTTGTGTCAGTATTGTCCTTTGTCTTTTATTTTTCTCTTTATTTTTTAATGTGGTTGTGTTCGTTCAGTGCACTTAAATAAACAAGAAAGCATGACTGGAGGATCAAAGGAATGAGTAAACTCAAGTGATTTTCTCTAGAAGAGTTTTAACTTACCTGTAAAATTCTAATGAGTGACTTGCACAAAATATGAAAATCATATGATATACTGTCCAGAACACAGAATAACTTAATTGTGTCAGCTTTTTTCAGGAGAGGAAAATGTCTTTTCCAGTGCTACTATAAAATAGTTTCAGTGAGCAGAGAGAGACTGAGAAAAGATTTATATTGACTTGAAAGAACTTATCATCCTTCATTTTTTTTGATGCAACATGGTCACATCTCTAAGCTCAAGGCTGAGTTATTACAAGTGAAAGAAAGAAGCACAAGATGAAATGCTATTTCTAAACTTCTCCTTGTCACTTTAAAACAGGATTAAATCAATGTTGGTGTAATTGGCCAATACTGGTATATTTTAGTAAGTAGTAGGAAATTGATATTTCATAATGTAGGTGCAAGGAGATCTGTAATAATTTGTGTGGATTAAATAATGAGTTAGCATTCTCTGGGCAAGATTTACTTCTCGTAGAAATTAGGAAATACTGAAAATTTTAACTTACCTTTTATGTAAAAGATCAGAATTTTAGATTAAAATTATATATTGTAATTTTAGTATAATGATTAGTTTTCATTGTAGAAAAGAAAAGTCTTCAGGATATATTTATAATCGTTCTATAGATCAACTTGATTATGTTTGAATATGACTGCACATGATGTTTGAAGCAAAATGTTTCTCATTGAAATTATTAAAATGATCATGTAGTAAATTTTTTAACTAGAAGGTAAAACATTGAAATAGATAAATTTCTCTTTTTCATTAATATGAATCAATTGCTAAAAATTTGGTTACAAATGAGTTGCTGTAAGACCTAATTTTCATAGATAGCAATTGGATTTGGAGGAGAACGTATTTGTCATCTTAGAACTAAAGTTCATTAGTAGTCTTTCATAATTATGTTAATGTCTAATGAGCTTCTTATCGAAGACAAAGAACACTTTGAGAACAAGAAACATTTCGGTGAAGATAAACTTCAGTTTCTGGTGTACTCAAATCATGGTATTCTGTAATTGTTCCTCTGGCTCTATTGTTTCAATGCCAGCCAAAGTGGAGATTGGTTCCTCAGAGTTTCTGACAGAGGATTCTGTGCCTTGGGAATTAGGAAGAGACAGTTCTTACCCAGCCACTCCAAGAAATAAGTGAAGCTCTGGTGATTAGCAGGAAGTGGTAGAAGGAAATAAGAAAATCTGAGTTCCTATTGATATGAGTATTCCCAATTCTTGTGTTAAAGAGAAATCTGTTAAGCTCAGTTGAGTACCACCTGATGAGCTGCAGTCTAGCTGCTGTAGCTTATTTTTGCAGGTTTAGTTTGTGCTCTCTCTGTATCTGCCATGAATTCCTGGTCCTTTCTTCAGTAACTGTTACACTCTTTACGTTGGGCAGTTGCATTTAAGTATGAAGGAACCAAGAAGTCTGGAAGAGCAGACTAATGTCTGCTTTGACAGGGTGCAAAGGCTTTAGGCTCAGTTTAAACCTTTCTGGAAAGGACAAGAATATCTTTAAGTCAGAGGAGAGAAAATTTTACATCAATATTGGGCCCGTTAAGCATCAGAATAAGCCAATGCAGGACTCTAAGCAGGTAGGCACAGGTCCTTGCCAGCCAGTCTGTTATTCCTTCGATTTGTTTGGGTTTTTTCCAATCCAGGCACAAAAAGAAATCACTGAGGTTTTTTTATCATTTACTTTTATGGAGTTTATTTTTCAGTTCTTTTTCATTGGTCTATTGCTGTAATATTGAGGTTGCAAATTATTAAATAGGAGAATAATTCTATGTTTGTTATTTAGAAAGCTGAAAGCCAATTAGTCTAAGAATAGGGGAAAAGAGTTCTTTATCAGTAATCTCATTAGCAGTCATAGGAATACTAGGGCAGCTATTGCTTTATGTAGTTTTTGAAAAATATTTGCCTTTAAGCTCTCCTGTGTTCTGATTGGTTTTCAAATTGATTAAAGGAGATTAATTTTTAAAAGATCCTTAAAACAGTATTTTAGTAGGGTTTTCCTTTATTACTCCTGTCATACTCAATCTACTTGATTAAAATCAAGTTTCAAGATGAGTGGGATATAAGAAATTTTTGTGTGTGTTCACTACATAAAGACTGCAGTATCTTTGTTTAGCTTAAATGTTTTGGGTTTTAGTAGGATATAAGAAATTTTCATGTGTGTTCACTACATAAAGACTGCAGTATCTTTGTTTAGCTTAAATGTTTTGGGTTTTAGTAGGATATAAGAAATTTTCATGTGTGTTCACTACATAAAGACTGCAGTATCTTTGTTTAGCTTAAATGTTTTGGGGTTTTGCTGCATGTAATTATTGCTGTTATAGTTGTGGGCATTTGGCATGAATCTGTCATACAAACCAGTATGACCTCACTTATTTTTCCATGTTATTCTTTTACTCATTTCGCTTGCTGTAAGTGTATTTGTCTGTTTCCTCCCAGCCGAGATGGTGCAGCTGGTTGTGTTTGTTGTGTCCCCGGGCAGGTCAGCCGTTCCTCAATCCCGATGGCACTCCGGTGGTGTACAACCCTCCCCTGCCTCAGCAGCCTGCTAGGAGCCAAGTGCCTGGAGCTGCCCCTCAGCCAGCCCTGCCCAGCCCTGCCCAGCACCAGCCCGGAGCAAACCCCGTCCTCTCACAGGTGCACTTGTCAAACACATGCTTGGGGACGTGGGGCTCTCACTCAGCTCTGGGAACAGGGGCAGGGCATTATTTAGTCTTCTGCACTGGATGTGAGAACAGTCACACAGGGAAGGGTAATTGGGCTTTTTCCCTCCCAGTCCTCAGAACTATCAGCTCTGCTCATATCCGAGCATGGTAGGCTGCCTTTTCTTCAAAATACTGAGGAATTTTAGTATGGAAATGTTCAGTTACCTAGAACAAGAGGTTCTGCCTTCATCCCTAATTGCACTGTAGAGTTACCCAGGCATTAACAGCAGTATAGTTGGCAGCTGGGAAGAAAGTTAATCCAACTGGAACCTTGGGTTTCTTGGCTTAGGGTTGTTTCTCAGCCAGATGAATTCCTGGGCTGAACAGCACAAGCAGGAGTCATGGCACAGAAGGAGTAGCTCAGCACTGGTACAGCATGAACATCTCATGAGTAGCACTTCAGCCTGTTCTGCTCACAAAACCACGCACGAGTACAGGATGTATTTTATCCTTGTCCTGTACAAGAGTTTAGTCAAATAGGCCAGATTAAAGACTGCCCCAGCCCTAGAAGGAGAAGAAAAGCAAAATGTATGGGCAGGAGAAGGGAGAGTTCTCCCTCTCCACAGCAGCTATTTCAGGCACCAAGGTACTGGCTGTAGTGTCCTGTGGTATTTTCAGATGATTCTTAAATTTTATCGAAAAGTTATTTATAGAACTTCATCTAAACCTTTTACCTTTGTTTGTTTGTTTTCCCTATTTAAACCTGTTGAGATAGCTGGATATGCCACAGTAGAGCTGGTCTGTTTTGAAAAAGATCTCATTTGTACTCTTGCTAGTTCACAGAAGTGTGTATGTAATATTTGCCATTTTCTTCACAAATTCTGTACTAATTCTCTGATTGCCTTCTCAATGGATGCTGAAATTAAACCTGCCTTAAATATTATGAGCAATGATAACTATCTAGAGAAAATATTTTAGTACTGTTGAATAAATGAAAGTAGTATGCTTGAATCCATGGTTAGTAGTAAATTCATTCTGCCTTTAGATGCTTTGAAAGAGCTTGTGTTTAAAATGCATGTGAAGTTTTTAGTCTCTCTGAAGGTAACAGTAAATGTTAAATAGAAGCAATTTGCTGACATAGCTAATATAATGTATAACAAATAAAGCAATAGATGTCTTCTGGGAGACTGAGCTATTCAGAGCTCTGTTTTCATTCTATGTAGTTTTACACTTAAGAAAAAAGTATCCTTTCTGTTTCTGAGAGTGGAGCGAGTTGCTCTTCTGGAGCACAGTTGTTTTTCTCTGTTACAAAAGACTTGTTTTCACTTCCCTTACTCTGATGTTAACCTTGTTCATAACCCTGTTATTTCTGCAGCCTCTGCGGGCTCTGCAGCCTTCCTCCCAACCTGTCCAGTACTCTGCAGTGTCGTACCCACCCCCGCTCCTGCCAGCCTCCTCTGCACAGCAATACTCTGTGGTATTACACCTTCTCTTCTCTGCTCCCTGCGCAGGCTCACCTCTGCTGCCTGCTCACCTTTGCTTGGCTCTTGGGGTGCTGTGGTACCAGGGTAGTGACTGGCTCAATCACAGTGACACAGCACCTGAGTGCCCGAGATGGGAACATTTCACCTTCAGCAGGAATGTGTGCAATTAAGGCTATATCTGTATAGCTCTATATTTTGAGATACATTATTTCCCTTTCCCTTTGTAAAGGAAGTTTTTCAGTGCTGTTTCATTAGCCAGTCAGTACCTTTTTATGTCCCTGGATTAACCTCTTCCCATTGCTTCTTATTGTTTCCTTGTCTGCTCACTCTTCTGCTGAACCTTAATACATTCTGAGGGATCAGCTGCTCTGATTTTTTCTGATTACCTTTTTGTAGCCTCTTTGGTAGAACTTTGAACACTCTCACTTCTCTACTATGTATTGTTTAATAGGTAGAAGCTGGAAATAAAATATCTTAGTCTATCAAAAATCGGGAAAAAAGAAGAAGAAAAGCCACACAAAGTGAAACTGAAACTTAGTAAAGGAGAGTTGTTATCCCAGGGAGAATCTGAACTGGAGTCCAGGTCAAAGTCTGCTCTGAATCTCTACTGAGTGCATGTTTGTGTTGAGATTATGTGGCAAGGTTTTGGAGCAGGGAGCTGCAGGAATGGCTTCTGGGAGAATAGACTAGGAGCTGCCCCATGTTGGACAGAGCCCATTTCAGGCAGCTCCAGGGCTGACACTGCACAGCCCAAGCTGAGCCACTCACTCACGCTGGTGGCACCTCTGAACGTGCTTGGAAAAGGGTGTGAGGGATAGGAGGGAGAAACAGCTCTGCAAATATGGAGGCCAGAGGGAGGGAAGCAAGGAGGTGCTCCAGGTACAGAGCAGAGCCTGCAGCCTGGGGAGGGAATTCTTGTGAAGCAGATTTTCCCCTTGAAGCCCATGAATGAAGGACCATGGTGGAGTAGATACCCACCCTGCAGTCCTTGGAGCATCCCACAGGTGCTCTGAAGGAAGCTGGAGCCTTCGGGAGCAGGCTCCTGGCAGGAGCTGGAGCCCATGGAGAGAAGCCCTTCAGGAACAGGTTTTCTGGTAGGACCCACACTAGGGCACTCCACTTCTGAAGGACTTCAGCCCTTGGAGAGAACCCACACTGAAGAGGTTTGTGAAGAATGGTATCTCGTGGGTGGGAGCCCATGCCGGAGGTAGAAGAGTGAGGAGAAAGAAGCAGTAGAGACATGACTGGGAACCAGTCACAAGCCCCATTCTCCATCCCTTGTGATACTTGGAGGACAAGAAGGAGGAGGGTAGAAGATTTGGGAGTGAAGTTGAGTCTGGGAAGAAGCAGTGGGGTTGAGGGAAGCTGGTTTTAGATTTGTTTTTATTTCTCACTATCCTACTCTGTTATTAATTGGCATAAATAAATTTCATCTTCATGTGGTGGTAATTGGTGAATGATTTTCCTGTCCTTTTCTTCACCCATAAGCTTTTCATCGTATTTTCTTCCCCTGTATTGCTAAGGATGAGAGGAAGGATGGAGTGACTTGGGGAGCACTTAGGAGCCAGCCAAGGTTAACTCACCACAGTATTGTACAATAGCTAATTTTCAACATTAATCAGAAATGTCTTATAATAAATACAGTTTTAGCTAAATTCAGTAGGGATGTTGCTTCTGAAGCTAATTGAGAGAAGGAAACTCCTTCCTGTTTGTAGTAATTTCAAAGCATTTCACATTCTGGAAATGGGTTCCAGTACTAAGTGCCCTGGCAGTTTCATAAATTTCTTCCTGCTGATGGTAACTTATGTAACAATGAAACGGATTGATGGTCTTGGACTGTAATCCAAGTGTAACACCTCTGTAGCTGGCACCAGGAGAGTGCTTTCTCCATTTATTGGGAATGCCATGTTCCAGGGCTGAATCCTGCTTGTACCATACCTCTCACTGCAGGACAAAGCAACCAGGTCAGATTTTCCTTACACTAGTAGTGTAACAGAAATCAGTGTGGTGTGGCTTGGGTTTATCCTTCAGACATATTTAGAGCTAAGATAAACTCACATGCAGTATCTCCTCTTC